>RJWH01002861.1:0-196511 GCA_004363575.1 Solenodon paradoxus
GAGAGAGAGAGAGAGAGAGAGAGAGAGAGAGAGAGAGAGAGAAAGCGCTTGATTTACTTGTTCATTTTGGTTGTTCCCCCAGCCCTGGGTCACAAACCGAGGTCCTTGAGCTTTACGTGGACTATACCACAGCAGCAGAGCTGCCAGGTGCACCAGAATTTACTTTTTAAAGGAGAACGACAAATGGTCTGAGGAGACAGCTACATGTCTTCAAATGGCAATGAAAGGATTCATTACCAATCTTTAAAAAATCTTGGGATGGTCTGAGACAGCTACATGTCTTCAAATGGCAATGAAAGGATTCATTTATTACCAAACTTTAAAAAATCTTGGGATTAACATTCTATCTGCAGGTTGTTTTATCCTGCTTGCCTTCAATTATGTGTACGGTTGCACATCTTTTTCATGCACAGATAAGTCATTCATGTTTTTTCCCATGTAGCCTATTTGAAAATGTATTTTATAGTTTGTCATTTTAGACTAATGTATTTTTTAAAAGATTTAGAAGGAAATGTATTTTTTAAATAACCCAAGGCTTATCAGGAAATTCAGGACACCACAGTACTTCAATTCCCTAAAGCTCAAAGAATAAAAAGAAATAAAATCTGAAAGGCAAATAGGAAACTTAATATCATTTATTCCTCAGGTAGCTGGACTAGCTGAATCCGGTTCAAGGGACGAGGGCATCAGCCCCTTTGCAGAAAGGCAGGTTGTGACTTTGCCTTCCTTCAATACTTGAGTGATTCATATTCTTTGAAAAACTACAATTATATCAACAGGTTCTCATTCTGTGTTGCGCTTTCAGGAGAAAGACCTCCCATGATCTCAGTCCTTCACATATTCCTTTAAGGGAATGTCTTAGGTTAACAAACAGACTTCTTCCTAACTTTTTAATCCCAACAAACCTTTGTTGAACTCTCAGCTGAGAAAACACCTTAACCAAAAGGCTTTTTGACTTCTGCTGTGAAAGAACCAGCTACCATTAATAAGTTGGTTTTCTTTTTGCCATTCCAGACACACCTATTTCAAGAGATAAGGAGGGAAAGATGGAAGAGTATGAAGAAAAAAAAATGGTTTATTAGACTAAAACAATAAATGACCTCTTAATGATAAAATCTGAACACACACTGTATTACATGGATGTATGGAATTGTTAGGTGTGGTAATAGGCAGTATGGTTGTGTAGGAAAACAGTCTAATTATGGAGGTACCTTCTAATGTATTTATGGGTGAAATGTCAAAATGCCTTCAATTCTCTTTAAATTCACTTCAGAATTTAAAATGTCAGCAAAAGAAAATCAAGCACATTGACAAAAAGTAGCAACTTTCAAGTCTAGATGACGTTCTGTATATAATTTTCTCCAATTTGCAATGTCTGAAAATTTTCATCACTCCACATCCACCCCCACTAAAATGAGTAAGGCTTGTGTAAACAGAAGATGTGTTTAAGTTCACCCTGCTCAAGCTAACCTCTGTTTGGTTAGCTTCACTGCCTCCAGGAAAGAGGTTTAAATTGATTAAAAAATTTACATTATTGACAAGGGCCTCTTGGCAAGGTACTGTACCATATTAAAGCGGATTCAGTATCTATGCCCCTAGAAATCCATGAAAAGAAAAAACAAATACATAAAACTGGCAGAAAGCAAGTCCCTGATAGTCTGTGACCTCTCCAGCAGTGAAAATGGAGATCTTATAGGTGGTTTTTACTTCACTAATATTTTATGTAGTTATGGCACACAGAAACTAGAAGGTAAAGTTTAACGTCTTGAATTTTAAGTTTTGATGGTGCTTTTTCCCGAGTGTTAAGAGACCCCTTATGCTGAAATATAGGCTGAAACCAAATGACTTGACAGTGTTTTCAGCCAGGGTAAGTGGAATAATAATCTGTTAGTCTAGATCAGTGAGTTTCAAAATGTGCTACCAGAGACCTGGAAATCGTTATAAGAAGGTGCCAACTATTCAAGTGACTTAAAATTAGCAGTGGTAGAAATGCCACTTTTGAATCAGGCTTCCTTTTTGTTTGCCAAGTTGAGTCACTACTAAGTGGTAACCATGTCTCAGTAAAGGGATGGAGAACTTCAGTATAAAATTAAAAAAGAAGAAAAACTTTCTTCCAGTGACAGATTTGGTAGGTGGAAATTCCTTAATGTTAGAAGAAATTCTGAAGTATAAGGTTGTAGATTAAAAACTCACAGAAAATCATGCAGATTTCTTATAGCAGTGAAATATTAGCATCTTATTTCAAAATAATGTGCAGGCTCTAAACTTCTCATTATGAAGAAAACACAAATAAGTCTCTTTTATTACACAGCAGCAGGAAGGAGAAAGCATGACATTCGACCCCAGACTGGATCATGAAGGAATCTGCTGTATAGAATGTAGACGGAGCTACACCCATTGCCAGAAGATCTGCGAACCCCTGGGGGGTTATTATCCATGGCCTTATAATTATCAAGGCTGCCGTTCGGCCTGCAGAGTTGTCATGCCATGTAGCTGGTGGGTGGCCCGCATTTTGGGCATGGTGTGAACTCACTTCTTAGACCAAGTGCAAAGAATGAATGCAAGAGACAACCAAAGAAGTATGAGGTATCTGCATGCCAAAGGGACCATGAAGTATTTTATACTAAATGTGGGCAATGTTATTGCAGATACTTTTAACAGAATTTCTCAATTGCTTTATAGAACTTTACCCAGAATGTGCAAATGTACTGAAAGAATAGTTTAAATCTAAAATATTATAACCCTACTGTTATTTACACTATTTTTATTTGCTTTGCTAGTAAGGCCTGCTTATCAAACTTCCTTCCCAAGCTATTTTGAAATAAACAAGAAAAATTACTTACAATTTGTCTAAGATCTCAACTGTACACCTGAGTTTCTTTTAATCATCACTGACATAAATAATCAAATTGTTCTGTTGCTATTTGTACAAAATTCTTCAATTATTCTTAACCTTTATTGTTCTTCCCAGTCTTGCGAATGTGCCCCCCGAGTTTCCAGATAAAAACACAAACAAGAAAGGCAAATAGACATATAATGGAATCTACCTGAATAAACATTGGAAATCTCCACGTGGCAGCTCATGGGAAATTCTGTCTACAGTATGTGCTGACACTGATTAACAGATGGCTGCCCTGTGTGAACAGCACTTTCAGGAAAAGAGCATGGGGGTGCTGGTGGGGCAATGCAGTCCAAGATAAATCAGACTTGTGGGGAAGGGCTTTCACTGACATTCTGAAAAGCAAGTCTTCACACTCTTCAATCTCTTTTTAGTGGTCACTGGCCATGAACAAGGCTAATGATTTCTACCATTGTAGTACAAATCAGCTTGTCGCTGAAGTCCAATTACCAATAAGTTACTCTCCTAGTAATAGGGCTGACAGTGCTGCTTGGCAGATAAGGCCAAGTAAGAATGGCTTATTTATTTATAACACACAAAGGCAGTCTCTCAGGAACACGCACTGTCTTTAGAAACTGAAATATTAGATTAGAAAGATAAGCAGGTATTTCATATTTTTGACATTTTCACTTTGAATCTCAGTTTAAGAACGAAAAAACCTTCCCAAGGAAAAGAAAAGTTTTCCATTACACAAGGATTCAGAGATGATAGACAGATCTCAATACCATGATCTCACTGAAGTCTCGTATTATAAATATACCTTATAACTATACAATGCCAACTTAAGCCTGCAAAGTCACAGAGAATTTTTAAAACCTGGTTATCAAATGAGCACTCATTTGCCTGCATCTAATGAATCTACAGCAGGCCTGGTCTCAGGGTAAAAAAAGAGATGAATTAAAGACAACGCTGAATGATATATAATGGTAGTACTGCACTTAGGCAACAACTACTTCCATCACTTATTAATTTTACATGTCTAGTCTTTAAAACGGTTGTCATGCACTAAGCAATTACATGCCAGTGGTTCTGCTCACCATCTCACACCTTAGCACCCAGCAACATGTTCATGGTCCCAGAAATAAATGAAAAGAAAAAAATTCAGTGATCCTAGCCCAGAAGATGGCGTGGTTTCATGAGAGCTAGTTAGTAAGGATTTAGTACACCAAAGGTTTGGAAACAGATGGAAGCTTCTTGGAGGAAGAACCTTCTTTGGTAGGTCAACAAAGAGCAGGAGTTACCCAGGTAAACGTGACAGAGGAAGGGCATTCCAGGAATGCAAGGTTAGAGGTATGAAGCTGTATGGTATAAGCAGGCAAATGTGGCACTCAGGCTGAAGTAGGACATATCAAAAGATGGAAATATAGACAGAAGCTTTATCTTATAGTTCCTATTAGCTTATTTATTTGAAGGAGAAGGAGCAGGAAACCAATGAAAGGCTGCAGGCAAGGAGAGGCCTGAAATCCACTTTAGAAGGATTACACTGGTGGCTTACTCTGTGAGAACCAAGGAGACACTAGCACAGCGAGGAAGGACACCATGTCATGAGGGAAGAATGTCAACCTCTTGAAAAGGTGTTCCTCTTTTAAAGCGCCATAACTGAATGAAAATATAGGTGAATAATTTATAACAAATAATGAAGTCATGAAACACCCAAGAAAGTTAACAGGGAATAAAATCTGTTTCAAGATCCAAGAGGATGCTCAAGGTCGGATTAAGGGTAGGAATGACAGAAAAGACTCATATTGTGTTCAGAAAAGAAAACCAAAGAAAAGAATCAAGTGTATATAAAGGAAGAACAATGCAATGTAAACTTTTCACAAATTAGTACTGTCCCCAGGTTACCTGTGACATGTAGAACACCAAAGTGGCAAACGCAGTCCAGGCTGCTGCGCTGCGTCTTCACTTACACACACACACACACACACACACACACACACACACGCACAGACACACACGCGCGCGCGCACCGTAGTGATACATGCATAAATACATGCTTTGTGAGTTTTATTATTTTATACACATTTCTCAGCAGTGTTGTAAATCAATCCGAGGTCGCAGTTTGACTCAGACTGGAAGGACCACAATGGTTTTGGATGTGATAGTTGCTGTCACATCAATATGCAGAAAATTAAGAAAAAGTACGGCTGGATGTTATCATGTCTAAGTGTTATATGTTACAGTAACATCTCACTGAATATGCCAACAAACATTGCAATTTTAAGCAAAGGTGCAGGCAGGAAAGAAGGTGAGCAGAGACGGCAGAAAGAGAGAGGAGAAAAGTACTTTATTTCACTCAGCTGAACATATTGGTTGTTCCCCAGGCCCTGCTCAAAGCAAGGTCCTTGGGATGCATGTGGACTGCACCAGCCAAAGGAAGCTGACCAAACCGCTACTCTACCAGGGAGCACCAACAATTTTATTTGCTATCCCCAGAGTGTTTCCAAGATATAGACAGTAAGATCCTGATCTTACTTCTTCCCCACAGACACATCAGAAACACATCCATTTAAGGACTACAGCTTTTAAAAAGAGTAGAATTGGGAGACCAGCTTCTCCAGAATAAAAACTGACAGAAGACAAAAGAAAGGGTAGGAAAAGTCCAAACACTGTCCTGGATGGAACACCAGTGAGAGCAAAGATCTCAGGACAGAGAGCTGGGAGGGCTAATAAAATGTAAACAAACCAAACTGAAGGATTTTCATTTGCTGAACCAAAAACTTCAGCAAGGGGAAGAAAACTAGAGAGCTTACCAGAAAACGGAGATGCTGCTGGGCATCCTATCCAGGTACAATTTGTAGCACCGAACGGCGGCTGCCTTATCACCCCTCCCTCCACCATCAGGGTGTTTATGGCTTGACAGTTCCTTCTCATGGCTTCAGTTCTCATTTCTGCGAGGGAAATACTTGTCCAAGGTAGTGACAGCTTTCTTGGAAAGCTTTTGTGGAGATTTCAGCAACTCGGGAAGGTTTGTGAAAGGCTCCAACAGTCCTAGGAAAAACTACCTCTCCCCCACGAGGCCTCCTCTGCACATCCATCTCACTGGGGCCTGCGCACTAAATAAAGCCTTTAGGTCCCACCAGCTAGAGCTTCAGTCTCTTGGACCCAGGGCTTGCTGGGCATGGCATCCGCCTGAGGCTTCAGACCAGTTGGAGGAAAGACAGATGTTCATGGTGGGGAAGGGGTGCGTTGCTAAAACCTGCTCCCACTGTCCCCAGAAGGCACACCCTTTTCCACCTGGGACTCTGCTGATATTGTGGCCTGATCCACACTTCCAAGGCTTGGGCCTCTCTCTACGTGCTTTTCGGGGAAAATTCTGCCTGAGGAACCTATTAAGATCAGATAGGCTGCATGTGAGAAAACAGTTACGGCCCAGTTAGTCCACAGGGAAGCTTGAGTCCTAGGCACTCTCCAGCAGCAAGCTCTTTGCACCCAGCTGGCCCTGCTCCCAACCTAAAGGCTGAGCTCTCAGGCTCTCACCCAGTGCTGGCGCTGGAACTCCAGTCATGAGGACTATAACAGAAGCGTCCGCCTAACCGCAACAGAAAACCCGGCATCGTGGGCTATCACATTAGACCTCTACCTTGCAACCTGGAATTCTAACATAAGGCCATTATATCAAGAAAGGGAAAGAAAGTCTTGTTATGAGTTGGAGTTGAAGGAATGATAAAGATCTTTAAAGACAAACACAAGACAAAATAATTCATCAGGACTAAACCAGAATTGTAAGAAATTACTAAAGGGATTTCTATAAAATGAAAAGATACCCTATTTAGAATCAAGAAGACAATAAAAATATAAAATATGGGGAAGAGTAAAACTGTGAGCTATTAGAATGAGCTCAAGATAAATTACTTTCAAGTTACATTGCTTATAAGCATAGAAACTTTTATGTCTATCCCAAGATAACCTCAAATCAAAATTCACAGAAAAAACAAAGAAAATGAAAAAGGAAATTAAACATATGACAATAGAAAGTTATCAAATCACAAGAGGAGAACAAAAGTACAGCAACAATACGCAAAAATCCCCATAAAACAAATGTCAAGTTACATATCAATAATTACCCTAAGTATAAGTGGTCTAAAGTCATCAATCAAAAGGCAGAGATTGGATGGATTGAAAAAACAAAACCCAACTTTCTGCTTCATGCAGGAAACCCACATAAGCTCCAAATACAAATATGGCTCAAAGTCAAAGGCTAGAAGACAATTCTACAATTAAATGGATACTTACATCATATAAAAGAGACTTCCAAATAAAGAAGTTACAAGAGAACAGATGCAGTGACTTCATAAATTAAAACTGAATGGTGAAAGACAGATGAAGGCTATTTCATGTTACTTATGTGAACTATCCTACTCTGTGTGATGCCGTTATCAGAGTTTAGAATAGAAATTACACTAAAAAGTAAAATAATTAAAAAAAAAACTTGTGAACCTCATCATTTTACCTCCTTCTATCAACATCTCAAATAATTAGTGGCAATAAACAAGGAAATATATCTGGAATAATCACTTATCCCACTTTAAAGTTGATTTCTTACACCAGATTATATTACACTTTGAAATATAAGCTACATTTTCACAAAATAGAAATTTCTTATATGAATGTAATAACTTTACTTCTATGTAAGTGGAACATGCTTATTTTTATGTACAATTGATAGAAATGTTCACTTTTTAAAGTGATCTTCCATCCATTTGAGGCGGAAGAGGTAAAAAAAAAACTACACACAGTCCTACTAATGTATCTCAAACATGAAAGTGCAAATTTCAGAATCGATGAAAACTTCAGCAAAAATATTCCACAGGCAGAATGAGTCCTGGCATTTATAAACGAAGCTGAATTGTTAAAAAGGACTTTGGTATACATGAAAAAGCCCAATATTAGAACCAAATTAAAAAAAAATAAGCTTAGTGTTGAATTTTAACAATACAAGGTCTCACCACATTTTATTTAAATTGGCAACATTCAAAAGTAATTTACGTATAGTTTTTAGGTACTTACTGTGTAAAGTATATCTACATGTACTGTATTCGATTCTAAGCTGCCATCGGTTCTAAAACATACTCTAACTTTTCAAGAAGTTTTTGTGGAAAAAAATTAAAAAGATTTAAAATGTTCGAAAAAATAAAAAATGAGAAATAACAAGGAATGAAGAATGAACTTATTTAAAAAATTTAAACATATAATAAAATAAAATTAACAGAATTTTAAGCATTTTAGTAAGAGATCTATTGTACTTAGCAACTATCTCCTAAGGTAAAACTTAGTCATCTTCAAATGCAAGCTACACTGATTTTCAGGGACATTAAAATGGTCATCACACACATACACACACAAGGGCAGTTTAGAATCAAACAGATAAGGTGTGTGTCTGTGTACACATACAAATATATACATGTGTGTATACACACATACACATACATACACGTATGTATGTATACATGCGTGTATGTACTAACCTAAAAAGCTCGTGTTATTTTTTTTAAGATGTGTGGCTTACTGATCCTTTTCCACATCTTAATAACATAAAAAAGTTTTTTAAAGGCGCAGGCAGGAAGAGACGGGAGGAGGAAGTCTTTTTTTATTTTTATTTAGTTGTTTACATTGGTTGTCCTCCCTGCCACCCGGCCTTCCCCCAACCCATGCCTGTGCTCCCTCAGAGGCAACTGCCCTAATCACTACTCCACCAGGGCGTACCATCTTAATAGCCTTTAAACGAAATATATAGGAGTCCATTTTTATTAGGGCATACCCAAATGTTATCACCACAGTGATAAAAATCACTAACAGTATACCCACAAAACAAATACCTAAGTTGAAACACCAAGTTACTAAAAACCACTTGTTTTAAAAAGTATTCCCTACTCAGTTCTGAGTTTAATAACTTTACAGACATTACACATCCTATACCTGTTCTTTATGCCTGCTCCTTTATAAAGACTCTCTTCACATCAAATTTCTGTAACTCAATCAAAACCCAGAAAATTTAACCCTTTTCTCATCTGTAACAGTTATAAAAATTTTAATGAATAATGAACTTTGAATAGAAGGCCTCTATTATTTTTTTAGAACCAGCATAATATTTGCATATTTTCTTGCAATTACATTTAAAAAAAATAATTTCTGTGGCTCCTTGTCCTTCAACCTTCCAATGTGTAGAGTTTGCTAAAAATATTTTTTCAACTGCCTACATGTCATTAGACTACTAGCCATCGTTTTATAATGAATTTTATTTATACTGACATAGGCAAAGATTTGGAATAAACTAGTCAAGTATGAACTTTTAGCAGGACACAATGCTTATTTAAAGACAAATGTTTTCTTTTCATTAAAAGCATATTCCCTTTCCTGTTACTGAGGTAACTACAGTTTTGTAGTAAAACACTTTCAAGGGATAGATTCTGCCACACACTCAACAGCAACATAATTGTTAATATTCACTTAGCACCAATCTGTAATCAGATAGGCAACTTCTGAGAATATTCCAGTTGCTAAAGAAGTGTGTGTCATTATAAATCAGTACCATGCCATGGCTATCCATGAATATCCTAGTATTCTTTGCTCAATTTTAGTAGTATCTCAACAGGCATAAACTAGTATCTGAATTTGTTTCACTTTTATAGCAACAGGTTTTCTTTCACCATATGGAGTATTGCACATAGAAAAGAATATGGAGTCAAGGACCTTATAATGATTCTCAAGTTCTAATGTGGACCAGTGGACCAACTACTGAGCATCTCTCCTTTGCCTTTATATCTATGTATGAAGGAAATAAATTTTAAGAACAAGTCCCCAAGCAGATTTTTTTTTTTCTAAAATGTATCAGAAATAAGGCTTGAGAGAGTAGTTAGTGCTAACCTTCACATCTTGAAATTGGGATTTTAAAAGCCCAATATTCCCAGTCACATTCTTCAAATCATCAGGTCATTAAAAACACAGATTTACTAAGTACTATCCCAATCCTACTCATTCAAAAATCTCAGGGAAACTCAAGAACCTTTAAGACACCAACCATCATTAAGTATGAGAATCACTGTATTACACAAAATCCCTGCCCAGAACTGTAACTTAGTTGATCTTACCAACAATTATATGGTTGAGTTTTGTTAAAAGAACTGAAGAAAAAAGCAGCACACACTGGGAAAAAAAATCTCTCTCTAAAACCAAAGGTTTGGATTACATAGTATTTAAAATTCATTCCAGCTCTAAAATTATTTTTTTCTTTGTTTTGTCGCCTATTACAGCAGCCAGAATACAAATATACATGTTTAAGGGAGAAACAGGTATCAAAGTTACTTCTAGTCTTGGCAGAATCTATAAATGCATGCCCCACTAGTATGCCCTGATGGAGTAGCAGTTAGGTCAGCTGCCTCTGGTCGAGCACAGCTCACACATACCCCAAGGACCAAAGTTCGAATCCTGGGTGTGGAGGAATCAAACAATGTGAACAACTAAAGAAAAAAAACACATGCCTTGCTGATATGACTTTAACTATTAAACATAAAATCCTAAACCACACTTAAATCCCAGTTCAAAATTAGCCATTCTACTTAATCCAATTTTGTTTTGGTATCTATTCTAACTGTGCTTATATCACAGAACAAGAAACAGCTTTGCAAAACAAAGATTGTATTTAAAATGTGATTACCTGTAATTTGATGTGTAAGGAGAAAAAGACAGAAATAAGGTAAACAATGAGCTTGAGGGCTCAAGATATTCAAGTAATCCTCGAGATTTAAAAAGAAAATGATTTAACTTTATGCATATTTGATAAAATTCAGAAAAAAATTTTAAGAATGACAGCTGACAATATTTTTAAAGTACTAAGGACAACAGGCTTTTATATTAAGATTGGACAAACCCTGGCCTAGGTTACCTTCGTCTCATCTGTGTTACCCATAAGGCACTACATGATTGAGAGTCCCCATTATCCCTCCGTACCTGTCACTGCTCCAGCTATGCAGTCTACTCGGTGTTCCCCAGACACAAGCCCACTCCTGTATTAGGCTGTTCCTTCTTCTAGGACTGCTCTGATTATCTGCACGGTAACTGTATTCAAAGGTCACCTGCTCACTGAATTCTTATGTGACCTCTTATCTGAAATTTTAATCATCTGATGGCCATGTCTTACATTTAGTTTTCTTCCTTAACACTTAACATCATTTAACACACCTTGCTTACTTCCTCCATAAGCTAATCGCCATAAAGGCAGGAGACTGTGTAGCCCCAAAATAGCATAGAATAGTACCTAGAATAGCATCTGGCAGAAACCTGGCACTCGATGTTGATGAATGAATGAATGGACATATCATAAACTATGCAGTCTCCATCATCTATATTATTCTGTTAATCATAGAAAAGTTAAAGCCCGGAAAAGTTTGTCTTTGACAAGATCACAATAATGCTAGTAAAACTGTTAAAAAGTAAAATAATCCTCATGAAAGACAGTCATATAATATTTACTATCCTGAAACTTCTTTGGAGGTTTTCCAGGGAAAAAAAGTATTAGTAGGCAGTTTAAATTTCTGCCTCTAAATGAAACAGCTCATTTATTTGTGGTTTCTAGTTCTCCCCCTTATATCCAAACTAATTTCATGCCTAGCTTTCTAAACGTGGGCTCCCTTACTCTACACCCAGATTCCTTAGACTCAATCCTAGTTATGATTCCGAAAGGATGACTACCCTAGCTGGAAAGTAACTCCAGTTCCTTCTTTAAGGAAATACACTGGTTTTAAAACAATCAAAACCTTCACTCCCAAAAAAATCACATCAGGACAAAAAAAAATCTAAAGATTAAAATAGCAAAGTAAAAAATACTTGCAATCACACTGGGTTTGATTAGTTGTTTAACTTATTCCCTCTAGTAACACAGTTAAAAACAAATTAAAAAATTTAGCTCTCAGGCCATAGGTTAAAATCTACTTAGAAATTACTATTCTCTCCTGGTTGATGAATAAATGATTAATTACAAGGGCATGATATATTTATTTTTATATATAAATTTAAACAACTAGCTTGAGGTAAAATAGCAGTTCTAAAACTTCATGTAAGATAATCTGGTGTTATCTGCAACATTAAGCAATGCTCTTTGCACTTTACATAAACAGGCACATAATTCTTTATTCAAAGGCTTTGGGGTCTGAAGTGTATCTAGCATAGAATTATGTAATAGAAAACAGTATCAATCATTTATCTTATTAAAAAATTCAGCAGGATCTGTGCTAGCATTCTAAAATTAAACAAAATTTCTGCAGCAAAATACATGACTCCATATTTTAAGTTCAGTCAAGTTTTACATTACTGAGTCAAACATACACAGAGTTAGCTTTTAGAGTGTTCTGGATTAAGGTAATTGTGAAATTGTAATAACTCATTAAGCTCAAAACAACAGCCCATAAGGTGAACACTATTATCCTAATTTTACAGATATGAAAACTGAGGTGGAGATTAAGTTCCTGACCAGTGTCAGGAACACAGGCAGTAAGCAGCTAAGCCAGGATCTCCCTGATCCATCTTCGGTCCAGGCGTTTCAACACTATGCAGTACTGACGTTCAGCGCACTTAGCAAAGTATCCAATATAAAGTATGCACACTGTTTCCTACTTTAGAGTTGCAGTGTTTGCATCGTAGAGTGCAATTTTTAAAAGCCCACATGAGCATTCAGAATTATATTTAAAATTTCCTTTTGATAAACTAAAAATTGCTTTTAAGTAAGTAGTATATAAGAAAAAAAATCAATGAGTTAGGTACACGTCTCAATAAAAATAAAATTTTTAATTGAAAACATGATTAAAATTTTTTTTAATTTACATATGAAGGCAGACACACCTGGTGGCTCAAACATGAAGTCAGTGTTTGTGCCCGCACACACCACGTAAAATCCAAGGATCCAGGTCCACAACCCAGGGCCAGGATTAACCACCAAAATGAGTAAATGAATAAAAATGCTTTTCCCTCCTCACACTCTGCTTTCTTTCTCTCTCTCTCTCTCTCTCACACACATACACACACACACACACACACACACACACACACTCTGACCCACCCCACCATCACCCCCAACCCTAACCTATTTGGGGGGAATGTCCCTAATAGGTACAAGTAAGAGAGGCCAGTTATTTGGAAGATCCCAAAAGAATTAAAGTACATTAGGCAGATGGCAAATTAATAGGCAATTGTTCTGTAAATTAGTGATATAGCTCAGAGATTAGTTTCCTAATCTGGTATATAACTGGAAAAGGAGAAAAGAAAGGCAAAATGCAAAAGAACTATCAACAGAATTTAAGTATTATACTAAATTAAAAAATGTAAACTACTCATAATAGCATAGTGACACAACACCACTTCAAATGTTGATTTGGAATTTATCTAGAAAATTTATATCGCAGTCTCAATTATTTTTCTCCCTTGTCCTACACACTTAGCCTGGCAAGAAAACACCAAGTTCTTTCAGACTCAGTAAGACAATGATTCAATGTTTTGCATTTAGTGAACATCTAAGAAAGTGAATATCTAGTAAATAACAAATCTAAGCAATGTGTTTTTAAAAACACTGTAGTTATAAATAAAAACTATTGTCTCTCTCCATTTCATATAGAGAAATAGATTTTTTTAAATGACTAGTACCACTTGTATAACTGAATTTGATAGTTGACAAAAACTTTGTGTATTAGGACACAAGACAGTAAAGTTATCAAGATTAACCCTGATGACTCAAACCTGCAGATAGCATCTAAAGGGATTACTAAATAAGATTTCAAAGATCAGATTATCCTACTCAAGGACTATAAAGCAGTGGAAGAATTCTGGACATTACCAAGGTACAAATAATTAAAGAGATCAGGAAAAGAGATGAAGAAGCTAAGAAAAGAAATATTCCAGGACTAAACCTTAAAAAGGAAAATAATTACTAAAAGAAAAATGTAATTCAGAAGAAACAGGGTGCACATTGGAGGCCTACCAGATTAAGTCTGCTGTCCCCCGCCCAGAGGCTGCCCACATCCGTCTCAAGGACCCAGGTTCATGACCTGGGGCCAGAGAAAACAATTAAGATGAACAACTAAATAAAAATAAATAAAATACATTTATATATATATGTATGTATACATACACACACATACACACATACGTATTTTTTATATATATATATAAAAAATACTGAAGAAACAAAAGGTTTCTTAGAGCACTGAGAAGTAAAATTTGAGAAATGAAAAGCACAGAAAATGAGACCAATTAATAGTTGAGCTAGTAGAGAATAAGGATAAAATTAAATGACTCTTTAAATGAAGTTTTTAAACTGTCTGAAGGCTTACATTTTTTCATTCTCTAGAATGGTGAAAAGAGAAGTTAGAATGATACTTTAGGGCAGCGATCTAACTGATTTCTCAAACTATCTTTCTTTACCCATAAATCTACTTATACCAGACACATTATATTTCATCGTGTATACCAGAACACCATTTGGCTAAGCAAAATCTAGACTCCCATAAGAAGCAGCAAATCTAGCTAGTAGACAGGCATACTCTAGATAATATAGCTTTTAAAATACAAGCAAAACTAGAATAAAAAACTAAAAATCTTCTATGTAAGTAGTGTCATTCTTCAAAAAGAAAAAGGTTTTAAATGGTAAAAATGTTTCCTTGTTTAGAATCATGAATTTTTAATTGTAATTCTAGGACTATATCTATCTATCTATCTATCTATCTATCTATCTATCTATCTATCTATCTATCTATAAAACAGATAAAGGAACCAAGTTGTAGAAAGGCTAAACATTTTGAAGATTATAAAGCTAGTTACTGGAGAAAAAACTTTCTAGAACTAGGATTCTAATACCTCCTTAGGATTAATGGTACTGTGGAAACTTAACATATAGAATATAAACATTACTTCCTTACCTGAAGAAAAATTCATAAATTCATACAAGCAAGAACTTAATTTTTTTCCTTTAGTGTTCAAAAACAAAAAATGTAGCTTGTAGCTCTTAAATGGAAGAATGACAAGTGAACAGGTTTGAGTATAGTTTGGTGTAACTCCTCACCATTTTCCTTATGAATTTCTCTACACTTCATTCAAATAACAAGAAAGGGGCTGAATTCCCACTCTTTCAGACACTGAAATGATGGCCAATTTGCCTCTAAGTCATGGTATCCTCAGCTGCAAGGGTATACAGTGCCCTGCCACATATATGTAAGACTAGACACCAACCCTAGGACATAATAATTTAGAAATGATGGTCAGAAAACAAAGTGAATCCTAAATGTCATCTAAGACTTATGCCCTATAAAAGCTTAGACTGCAAAGAATCTTAATCAAAGAACACTTTCTGTCTCAAAATTATATTTATGTGTTTAGCATTTAATCATTTTATAATTCCATCATGAATGCTTTTTTTTCCCCATTTTGCTAAATTCTTTGAAGTTAATGCTCATGTCTTTTATTTTCAGATTCCTCTTGAACCTATTTATTCTAAAAACAGAATAGTAACTATGCATATATGCGTATATGTATAATCATGGATTTAAGAGAAATTTTCTAATAAAGAATTTAAAAAATCTTCGAATAACAAAACTGAACCACCAATCCTATAATTTCAGGACTCCTGCTATGGCAAAGGAAGAAAGAAGTGGAGTTGGGTTTTCATAAGTCACTCTTTACCCTAGAGCTTCAAAGATGCAACTTCAGTATAGTTAGACTGGTCACAAGTTAAATAAATTCAGGTGTCTTTTTCATATAGAAATTTGAAAGGTAAGGGCCAAAATCTTAGTGTAATTACAAATATTTCCCATGAAAAGAACCAAATGGGAATTCTCTGTGATAATTTCTCATTAAAAACTTAAAAAGGTAAATAAACCCAATTTCTCCATAGAAAATTGTATTTACGTCATTCAAAAGCAGTTTTTAAAAGCAAACAATATTGAAAACTGAAATTGAAAATCTATACTCACCCAAACTTGCCAAGTCTAATAAATTATTAACAGAATACTGCATCAAAAATAAGGAAATAACCCAAGATATTCCATTAACATTTTTTCCACTCCCATAACTAGGTAGAACTAATCTATCTAGTATCAATGATACTTCTTTCCATTTTGGCATGTGTGAAATCCTTAAGGATATAAGTGATAAAGTATGATGCTCGTTCTTCAAAAGACTATTAGAATACGTGAAGGAAAATAATTTCTAAAGCACAAAGAAAAGAGGTATCATCTTTCAAAAACATACTGAGTGTTTCAAAATTCAAGAACGTAATAATAATACACAATGGGTATTAGGTGAAACTATGTAATACAGTGATAGCAAATTAATTTATTTAGTACTTTTTCCATTCCATATCATCAGGAGGATTGATTTCAACTTTCCTTTTACCTACATCAGACCAGTTGGTACTCAAAACTGTACCACCAGACTCCATCTGCAATAAAAAAATAAATAAAAATAGATTAATACTTAAACCATAAAATCATCAAAGAATGTTTCACTAAAAATTTTCCTAGCAAAGAGCCCCAAATATAAAGATGCTTGGGTCACTATAAACTCAGGACAATGCTTTGATTAAAACTTAGATTTTCCAGAGAAATTATCATGCTTTGCACAATCCGAAAAGGAAATTCTGGAGCTGTTAGGGTCATCATGTTCACACAGCTATGTCTCCCCCAACTCTGCTAATCTGCATAGAGGGGTATTTGGAAAAACTACTTTCAGATGAAAATAAAATTGGTTTCCCCAAGAAAAATGATGATGTAATCTCTTTTGCTGAGGAGAGTAAAGACCTGACAGAGAAAACGCTTTCTCTTCTAGCTAGACAAAAATTTAAGAGCCCCATTTTAATGTTCTGTGCAAAATATATGCTGGAATTTTTAAGTTAAGGTATATATACATAGGTACACAAAGTTAGCTTCTTAGTAAAGAACTGGTTATCTATACATCATCAATAAATATAACACCTACCAACAACCCTAGCAAATTCATAAAAACAATAAAACCTTCTGCATATTTATCATTTTTATGTTATTTTTATGAAGGATGTTACTGTGGATCTTTTTAAATGTCACTAAAAAATTATTCATTCCTTCAACCTTTTTTCAACTATTACCCCAAATGGAACCATACAGTAAATCCTTTCTTGAAAGAAAAAATAAATAGAATTAGTATTTTTTAAGTTACCTTACACAATAAAAATTCACTGACTTGAATTACAGCAAAGAACAGCAGATTACTTATACTTAAACATTTAAAAATAATCAGTAGTGTTGCTGGCAAACACATAAAACACATAAACCTCATAATTTTACTGGAAGGTTAATACACTATCCCCATGTCCACACTCTTGGCCAAGGCCCCTTATGTGGTTTCTTTGTAGGAGATATTCTTCTCTCATTTCTTTTTACTATTAATCATCTCCAAACATGACATGTTACCATCTCTCAATGGCCTTCTTTGATCCTAAGAACAGGACTTCACCCTACAGAATTTATCTTCTGCATGAGCATAATTCCCATTAATATAATAGTATCACGCTACTATCACACTACACTGTTTCAACAGTAAAAGTCCACCTGATTTCTACTTCCTCTCCAAACAAATCTCCAACTAAAGTTGAAAGCTCCTAAAAGGCAAGGAGTGTATTTTACTTGTATCCAAAAAATAAGTATTGTAGACAGAGCAGGCGTCAGAATACTGAAAAAAATAATGTAACAAGATTATACAATAAACTACTCCTAAGGGAACTGAAAGAAGTACAGGTTGTTTAAAATATGATCATAGTCACAAACAACCTTTATTTTCCCCTCTCTCCTTAGTGGGTGCAGTGCAATTTAGCATTTTCCTGATTACTTTTTCAGGTTGGTCTTTTTGCCCTAATTAGACAGGAAGATCAGTCTATTTTGTGTCCTTTGTATGCCAACGGGACAGAAGCAAGTCCTTGATATGGTCAAGGTCAATGTCGCTAAACAATGGCTGGTTTTATGGGCGTACATGGTTCAATTGAAGTTAGCAAAATCTCTTTATGAAAATGAATGTAGATTCTGTAATTCATCCTTAATTTCACACACTACTATTTTGCCCAGCAAGTGCTTAAAAATCAATACTGAAAATAACTTCTTCTGGGGACATGGAGTACACATACTTTTGTCTATTCTTCCCACTAACAACTAAAAACCCTAGACAATCTGTATATAACAAACATAAGTGGACTCTAAAAGATTAAGAGAAGACAACAGATTGTCTAGGGATCTTAGGATCCAGGACACAACCTGTGGAGTTTCTTGAGTTTTCTTTTTGACTCAGCTAGAAACACCAAAGGGTGCAATAAAAAAAAAAAAAAATTCCAATAAAACCTGATCTCTCCAGTCAAAGAACAAACACAGTCAGTCTAAGAAGAAAAAAAGAAAACCGAAAAAACAATGAGAACAACTGTCCTCTTCTACTCTGAACGCCACAGAAAAATAGTAGCTTCAGTCCACCCAGGTCAGCCAAGACTGAGTAGAGTCTAGAACTTGTCCATGCCAGGTTATCATAAACCTGCCTCCTCTGCTACCTACAATATCAGCAGAAATCACATAGGGTGCTAGAGATCCTATCCAATTCCAGCAGTAGTAAGGAGATACCACAGGGTATCTAACAAGATTGAATAGAATGCCTAGATTTCTACCTTTACATAAGCAGTAATGCAGTAGTATCGTCCTGCCCTCTGTCAGAGTCATTGTCAAAGAAAGCCAACTAAGATGCAAAGTTTAAATAATACGCAGTCTCAGAAAATTTGATGAAAAAAAAGAACTTGACCAAACCCCAATGAGGATAAATCCAAAGAAATCTTTGTTAAGACAGAGAATTTGTCACAGGCAGATATCCCTAAAAGAATGCCTGAAGTTCTCCAAACAGGAAAACAACAACAAAAAAAATGAAACCATGAACAGCATAAAAGAAAAGTAAAAACATGGGTACAATTTGTTTTTTTCCTCTTGAGTTTTCTAAATTATACTGACAAGTAAATAAAATTAACACTGCATGATGTCTCTAAACATATGGAGAAAAAATATTTAAGAAAATTACACTATAAATGAGAAAGGATAAAGGGACATAAAAGGTTAGGCTTCTGTATTCCACTCAGTGACAATACAGGAATCCCATGGCAGTGGAAATGTGTATCTTCATTGTCAATATAATGATTGTGATATTTTAAGATGTTACCACTAGGGGAAACTCTATAAAGAATATAATGAATCAAGGGATCCTTTGTATTATTTATTATAACTACATGTGATTAAATAATAATCTCAAAATTAAAAATACAATTAGAAAATTTTAAGTCAACAGTGTAAAGCAAAACCAAGATCTGTTACTACATGGTAACTGATG
Organism: Solenodon paradoxus; assembly: GCA_004363575.1. NCBI lineage: Eukaryota > Metazoa > Chordata > Mammalia > Eulipotyphla > Solenodontidae > Solenodon > Solenodon paradoxus. The sequence continues at coordinate 19,268 of RJWH01002861.1, forward strand.
TGGAGTATGAGCCTGAAACCTATTAACTAAAATGAATTCTAATCATTAACTACTAAATTTAATCTTATATGTAACTATATATGTCTTACAAAATAATCAATAGCAATGTTTTGTCACTGAAATTTCAGAACTTAAAGTCTAAGTTATTAGAGGTGGTATTTATGGTGCCATGGCAAATACGTGAGTGCTCTTAATGAACAGATAAATTAACACATCAATAATTAATGTGCACTTTTTACTTGCCAAATACTGTTCTGGAAGTTTCCTTTCTATATTTTTCTTCTCTGACACTAAAATTAGACACGAAAGGCAAATATAAACTCATTCACCTACTGTGATAAAGCTAACTAAAATAACTGTATCAGTCAGCATAACCTTGGTATTTCTTAAATCGCCCAAGTTCTAATTCATTGGTTAAAAAAAATACTTATTTGGGAATAAGTTTCAATGTTTCTCATACCCTCAAGTTTCCAGCTTCATCAATAACTACTCTAGATTAAGAAGAAATGTTCAAAGTCTATTCCAAACTGTCTCTCAATTTAGTATATGCAAACAATTTGACCTCAAATTACCTACTTCTTAAATATTTAAGAATGCACTACCATAACATGTAGTTTTTAAGTTTAATAATCTTACAAATGATTTGTTCATTGCACGTTTTACTTCATCAGAACCATCTGAATAGATCTGCTGAAATAATTTGTTTAAAGCTGCATCTCCCTCCAACTTCTCATTCTTTTCTTCTTCTTTGATCTCGCCAACCAATTTATCCCAATTTCTTGTATAATGAGAAGATGATGGATATAGGTTCTTGACATCTATAGGGCAGAAAAATCAGAAGTGATTAAACATTTGATATGTTAAGAATATGTAAACTTTTGTGCCCATGATACATCAGAACATTTTAGCAAACAGTTTCTTTAGGTCATTGAATTTGATGTTTGTAATAAGTCCCTTTCTGATAGTACATATACATAAACACACACACACACCAGTAATTAGATTCATAGCTCTAAAAAACTGAATCAGTTAGCATAATACAAAATCTTCAAGTTTCTTCTGAGCGGAGACACTCAAGTGTTAATGTTTGATTCATTATACAAAATTAAAAACAGATCCTTCAAATTAATAAGGAAATTGGATGAGAAGTATACAAACTTTTATTTATAGAAAAGTTGCAAAGATAAGTACAAACAATTCTAAATGAGAATTTTTAAAGCTTTATTAAACAATTTATTACAAATAAATTTTAATAGATGTTAAAAAATGTGGCTTTTTCTTAAGTATGTGTTACTAAAAAGAATGAGGTGAAATGCATTTTAATAATATATTTAGCCAAATAGATCCAAAATTATATACTTAGACATGAAATTAAATAAAAACAGTAAGATATTTTATACTCTACTTTTTTTCATACAGTCTTCAAAATTTGGTACATATTTTACACTTAAAGCGCATTTCATTCCAGACTAGTCAAATTTCAAGTACTCAACAAATACAGGTGGCTAGCAGTTACTATATAAGACAATGTAGCTAGAGATTTAAGGAAACCTGAATCAAAATTTCTGTCATTTACATTAGGAGATATTAATCTCTTCTACTACTACCTCCCTATATTCTTTTTCCTCAAAATAGCTGAGAAATGAGTAATTCTTCATTCTGTTTTTCCATCTTTTCTCTTCACCTGTAAACGCACTTTTTCCTCCCCATATCACCCTCAAAATAAAATAAAAGCAAACAATAATACTCTATAGTTTTCAAAATCCTATGAAAAGTCAAGAAAACATGGATCTAATTAATCCTAATGCTGACTCCCAAGAATGGGAACCCAGGTTCTAATCTCCATTTTGTAGATAAGAAAACTGATCTAGAAAGGTTAAGCAATTAGCCCTTATCTGCAGTCTCCAGCCTACAGTACACAGGAATCTGAAAAGCATATTAATTCCCTACAAAACAGAACGATAGCATCTTGAATATCCAAGGCACTAAGCTTAGAAACATTTCTGACTATAATACCAGTCTTCATATTTAATTTCAGAAAAACTTTAACACCTGCACATGGGAGATGAACTACTGAAATGGATAACCTAACCTCCTCATTCAACCACTATAGCATTAAATAACTACAAACAGTTTTGTCAGGAGAGACTTTCCATTGTTAGAAAAATGCAGCAAAACAAGCAGCATCACATATGGGGTTAAAAGAAGAACCAGAGTCAGACTCTGAAGGCCTGGGGTTAGTCACAGAGAGTGAAAACTGCTAAGTGACTTTAAGCAAGTTAGTTACCAGAAAGCAAGCTAGCTTTCTGAGTCTGTAAAACAGAAGGAACAAAACTGGGCTGCTTACTGTATAAGCTGTTGTTAGAATTAAATAAAAGTATTAATCTTTAAAAAATGCTTTGAGCTATACGTTTTAGTCCAAAAAACCTCTTCAATCAGTCCTAAAAGAAGTCTGACATCTTTACTATCTTTCAAATAAAGCGTGAAAAAGAAAAACAGTTTAAATACCAACTTGAAATATTTCAATCCCTAAAATTATCTGTTGGTACTGGCATGTCCTGCTGACCTAGTGGTTTAGTATTCCAGGTCACGATTCACATATATCCCAAGGTCCCTGGTTCAAAACCTGTGGCTGGGAAAGACAAACAAGATGAATAGATAGGTGAAATAAACTAAAATGCTTCTTCTTCCTCTCTTCCTGCCTGCCTGCTTTCATTTCTGCCTGTACCTTTCCTTTTAAAAAAAACCCAAAAAACCAAATTGGTGTGCCCTGGTGGAGCAGTGGTTGAGTCAATCACCTCTGAAGGAGCACAGGCCACATATTTCTGGGTTCAAGGAGAAACAACCAGTGTGAATAACTGAAGCAAAAATTAAAAACTAAAAAAACAAACTTAAAAACAACCAAATTATCTGTTGGTATCAATTTCCTGGTTTGGTTAATTATGTTATAGACAAGTTATGATGTTACACAGGGAAGACAAGTGAAGGACACACGAGAAATCTCATTTCTATAATCTAAAAATTATTTCAAAATAAAAAAATTAAGTAAAAGTCGGTTAACTTTCGGTATTTTCTAAAACATGCCTCAAGGAAATGTGTTTTCTGTTACAGAAAAAAAGCGGTGACAAACCTGAAAAGTAGCTGAAACACAATGTTATCTCATTTCTGTCATCACTTTTGAGTTTTAACTCTAATCAAAAAAAAATTTTTTTCTCTATTAATTAATGCTGTGAAAGATAGTCTTAAGTTTTAGCTCTAAGACTGTCCTGCAGATGAAGTGTTCCATCAGAAAAATATGGCTGTAGCATATGCTTAGAACTGACCCGACACAGTCAGTTTGTCCTTTAAAGGAGAAACAATCAACCCTCGTTTTCTACTCTTGGAGGCTCTTCTGAGGCTTTCATTATTTGTTTGTGTCCACTTCTAAATTAGAAATACAGTGAAATGGGCAAGAAACTTGACTCTGTGAAACCCTGAAATTCCAAGAAATCAGAGTTAACAATAGCAATATACTAAATAGAAAGGAATAAACAGAGAAGGCAGAGATGGAATATATCAGAATAAACTACATAATTCACTTACAACCCAAAAGGAAGCAACAGAAAAGTCAACATATAAAAACAAACACCCTCTCCCCCCAACACCTGTTGACAACGATTCACAATTCCCTTTGGGATTTTGTTGCCATTCCCTATTATTATTAGACTTCAAGAAGTTAGAACCTTCATAAGAAAGGCGACTTTGTATTTATCACAGAGCAATCTTATTATACTCAATGTATCTAGTTTAGGAATATAAATAATGAAAATAGGAAGAATAGGAATTACTATTTAATTTCAACTACATACACACAGTATGAATTTAAAATTGAAAGCTCATTAAGGCCAGAAAACAAACCTGCTGTGAACTGTTTTGGCTTAGGCACATTTCCTTGCCCCTCTAGTTTTTCCCACCTCATAATCTCTGGCTTTTTCATTTTAATTTCAACCTGAAAGAAACAACAAATAAAATTCAATGTAAAATACACACAGAATGGTGAAAAACTACAAATTTCTTAAGCCAGAAAAACTTTATAAGCGTTAATAGTGTCCTTGAGATAGCTTCCTTACAAGGTTACATTTAAAGAACTTTGAAACATTTGGTTTTACTTAAAAGCTACCCACAAAAATAATATACACATAATAAACTACAATCAAGAAGCATTGAAATCTATTATGCTCTTTTCTTCAACATAAGTGTTATCAACCAAGGGTGATTTTGTCCTCCCAAGAGAAATCTGGCAATGCCTGGAGTCACTGTAGGTTGTCACAACTGGGCCAGGGATGAGCAGTTATACTGACATCTAATGAGGCGAAGCTAGAGGTGCCACTAAACACCCCCGCCCCCTGAAAATTACCCAGTGGAAACGTCAGCAGTGCCTACTATTGTGAAACTTTGTTCTGAAGGAATTACTAATTTGAATGTGCAGTAACCAGTTTTAGTGGAAGAAATATTATATAAAAACAAAATGTTGACTTTTTAAAAATTATTCATCTAATAATTACTAAACACCCACTGTGAGCACGGTATCATCTTCAAAAATGTGGGCAATCTTTTTTTAAAGGAACAGTGCAGGCAGGAATGAAGGAAGAGAGAGGAGAAAGAAAACATCTTTATCTTTTTATTTAGCTGTTCATACTGGTTGTTTCCCCCTGGACCAGGACCTGAACCCAGGGGTATGTGGTTTGCTCCTTCGGAGGCTACTAACCCAAGTGCTGCTCCACCAGGCTACACTGGAAATTGTTGAGATATGAAGGATGTGTCCTTGATCATTTGGAAGTGAAATACTTGAAGAAAGTTAATCAAATAAATGTTCTAAAAACTCAGGAGAAATTACACCTGGCTGTGAACAGCATAGGTTTCAGGTCACCCTGAAGAGCTTTGAAGGCTAAGTTCATTTGCAGTGGTGAAAAGGTATGTTGAGAGAGAAAAGAGAATAGCCTAAACTGAACCTCTGAAGTATGAAAGGTCATAGTGCATCAGAGCAGGGAAAAATCCATTTGCCTCCAGTCCAGGATTTATGTTAGAGCAGTGAAAAATACAAAAAAAGCTTTAAGGCAGACTATGAAAAGCTTCTTAATTACAAACTAAGTTCATCTACCAAAATGAAATGTTAACAGCATCCTAAAAGCATCTTCTACTCTCTAATCAAAGCTGGTCCCAAGAGTCTATCCTTAACCCCAACATAGACTCATACAGCACCTTTTGTTTTCCTTATTCAAATAATACTCTCATTCTCATTTTCAGTAAAGTAAAAGTCAGCAATCATATTGCTAGTAAACACAGTAACAATTACTACGTAAAGTTTAAGAATCAAATCACAATTTTATAGTCTATTTTTTTTAGAAATGGATTACTTATTTAAATAAAAAAAATCAAAAACCTGATTTAATTTAAAAAAAAACCTAATCATATGTAGTTGACTCCTTTAGATCAGATGAATCATTTAAATTGGCGATTTTTCTATCATCTGCATTTAGCAAGATAGTCCCTAACTTGCATTTTAAACACCTTAACAAAACTCTAACAGAAAATCCAACAATATTATTTTATCAGCTTTAAAGTCATGAAATGGAGAAAGTGTGGTCTCTAAGTAGATTTTTTTCTTTTTTTTTTAAAGAGAGGGAGGAAGGAAGGGAGAATAGGGAGATGTATATTTAAGGAATGAGGGAAAGAAGTATCTTATTAATACTGATTTTTTACATCAGCTCCCAGTAGTGAACCCAGGTCCTTGGGCTTGACATGGCACGCATGCCAGTGTCTCAGCTACCTGAGTCACAGGGTATCCCTGAGTATATTTTCCTGAAGAACATGGAAACAACAAAAAATCAATTTTCATAATGCAAGAAAAGGCATGAAACAATGGCACTGGCAAAGGAACCAAAATATAGTACTTTAAATAAAATTTACATATTTACATTCTTAAAAAGAAATATTTTTAAGACTCTAGAATTCTCTAAAATGAACTATTGTTAATTTTTATAAAGTAAATTACCACCAATATTTTCTAATAGAAAGTACTAAATAACAGTAATCCCTTTATTTTCAGTTGTCACTGCTGGGATACTTATCAAAAGAGACAGAAATCAACTGCTGGCAATGACACACAGCATTAGTTACTTAAAAGGACTATTAATATTATCCTAAAATTTAAAATTGCATCATGCTCTTTTAATTTTTACCACCTTGGAAAGGAAGACCTGGCAAGCACTATGTATACCAACGTTATACCTTAACTGATGTCAGCCACAGACATCCTATATCCTCATGTTCGTGTGCTCAAGTGCTGTCTACAAAGAGCTCTCTGTGTTCACTTGTAGAGTAGAATATACAAGCATGCATATCAACTGAAAGTCAATATATCCTGAGTCATTGTGCAGTATGAACAAAGAGGCCTTTATAAAGTCAAAACTCATATTAACGAGCTGTTTCAACTAAGACACACTGACCTACACCTGAAATTATACTTTAGGACATTCATTAAAATAGCTACACATAATAAGCAAATCAAAGCAACTTTTCAAAAATAGGTAAAAGGGGAGAGATTAATTTTTCTATAAATGCCATCTTCTTCACTTCTCTTTTCAAAAGGAAATTTTAAGTCTTGATGATACTGGCAGTTATTTCTAGAATAACCACCAGTCTAATTTCAGACATACGTATGTGGTCATTAACAAGCTATTCTACTTTCATTTAAGTCAAAACTAATTCAAAAGTAAAATTACAAGATCTGGTTCTGGTACACCCTGATGGAGCAGTTTGGTTAGCCGCCTTCAGCCAGCAAAGTCCAGATGCATTCCAAGGAGCCAAAGTTGCATCTCAGGGTCAGGATGAACAGCTAAGATAAACAACTCAATAAAACAAAGTGTTCCTCCTCTCCCTCTTCCTGCCTGCCTGCTCATCTTGGAGAACTGTTCAAGATGTTGAGTCATCACATCCCCAAAGGCACAACAAAATATACCTATTTACTAACTATGACCTTTGAGAAGAAATAGGGACCAACACCTCCAGAAAGAGAAAGGACACACACCTTCAGAAATGGAGAAGCCAATCTGTCTTGGTATCATGTTGCCCTGTTCAAAGACCCCAAGACTCCAGGGGAAAATCAGTAATACATATATTTTCTCAGAACTGAAGGGTTCTCTCCCTCATTGGGTGCTCCCTAACCTGGAAACTTTCAGTCCCTGAACCAAAACCTTCCGTGTGGGGAGGAGAGAAGGATAGCTCCGTGTGAACCGAGATGCTGCTTAGACATGGTGAGGGCAGTGGTAGCTGACACTGCAGGAAGGTCCCAGAGGGAAACACCTGCCCCTCTACTATCAGTGCACTTGTACTGAGCTACTGGAGCCTTTCCATAGGAATTCCCACCAGCCTGAGGGGCTTTAGTACTTCTAGAAATTCCACACCCAGGTTCCAGGGCTTGCTTACTAGCCCTCGGGAGGAATGAAGAATTTTCACAGGGGAGTGTGCTCCTGTAAGACCAGTTACCACCTCTCTCTTTTATGGCCTCTGTTGGGACTGTGGCCTGCTTGCAAACTGGACTGACAACTCTTGGGTCTCTCCCCTCCTGCCTTGTTTATGCTGGTGTCTCTGGGAGAAAGTCAACATTCCCTACTTCAACTTCAACCTGGTAGGCTAGACTCAGGACTCAACACAGGGTGAACTCTAGAGCTTCAACTATGCTAATGAATGTTGACGTCAAACAATTAAAGGAAGCCCAGCATTCCAGACCAATAACCAGGCCTATACTGTGCAACTTGACACCCTCATACAAGTCCTTTACACCAGGAAGCCTAATCCATAAAGATAAATACAGAACACCAAGCAGATCAAAGAGACAGAAATATATACAAAATTATGGACCAAAACAAAATCCAAGGAAAAAAGCTGAATGCAATAAACTTAAACTACCTGATGAATACTTTAAAGCAAGTTTTAATGATACTCATGGAAATCAGGAAACAATGGAAGAAAACAAAAGAATTGCAAAACAGAGAAAATATGAGGTAGTTACAAAGAGAATTTATAAAGCTAGAGACCAGAAAAGCTGAGTTAAAAAAAAAAAACACAAAAAAGCGACAATAGGCTGGAAGAAGACTTCAATCAAATCAGCCAGCTAGAAGATAGAACAGTAAAACACACTCAAGTAGATCAGTAAAAAGAAAAAAATAAAAGAAAGAAAGACAACATACAAGACCAGCAGGATAACATCAAGAGGAATAACATTTTTTTCTGTAGGATTCCCAGAGGGAGGAGAGATAGGGCAGAAGCCTTATCTAAAGAAATAAGAGCTTAGAATTTCCCTAATCTGAGAAAGGAAAACAGATCTCCAGACCCAGGAAGTTTTAAAGAGTTTCAGACAAAACAAACCCAAATAGATGAACACTAAGACACACAGTCATTAAAATAACAAAAATACAAGATAAAGCGAGAATCATAAAAGCAGTTAAGAGAAAAATATACCAAATTACATACAAATGAACCCCCATCAGACTGTCAACAGATTGCTCATCCGAAACCTTGCAGGCCAGAGGGAAGGGCAGCTACATTCAAAGTGCTGAGAGCAAAGAACTTCCAACCAAGGAGAGTAAAAATGTGAACTACTATGAGTTCAAGACTAACTTCAATCAATTTAAAATAGGCTACAGGCATAGGAAATTTCATGGAAATCCAGGGTAACCTCAAAACACAAACCTGTAGGAAAAAACAAAGAAAATGAAAAGGTAAACCAAACACAACATAAATGCTTTCAAATCACCAAAGAGGAGGTATTGTCTGCAACAACACCCAGAAAACAATTTAACAAAATGGCAATAAACAGTTACATATTACTAATCACCCTAAATGTTAGTGGACTGAACTCACCAATCAAGATATAAAGTAGTCAACTGGTTTAAAAAACAACACAACTTTCTGCTGCATATAGGAAATTAATCTACATTCAAAAGATAAACACAGGCTCAGAGTCAATGCTAGAAGATAATTCTAGTGCCAAGCAGTAACCTAAAAAATCAGGGACAGACACACTTATGTCACATTAAAGAGACTTCCAACTAAAGGTAATAAAAGACAGATGTAGACATTACATAATGATTAAGGAGTCAACTCAGCAATAAGACATAACTCATTAATATGAATGTACCAAATAAATGAATGTCAAAATTCATAATTAACAGAACTAAAGAGAGACAGTGTCAGCAATATGATAATAGTAGGAGACTTCAACATACCACTTACAACAATGGACAATCAACCAGGGGGAAAATTAAGAGGGAAATGACAGTCTTAAATGACAAATTAGAATACATGGGTTTTACAGACATTTACCAAACATTTCATCAAATAATGGGGAATTCACATTTTTCTTAAGTGCTCATGGAACATTTTCAAAGACATACCCTATGTTGGGCAACAAAACATGTCTCAACAAATTTATAGATTAAAATCATCCTAAGCACCTTCTCTGATCACAAAGGCATAAAGCTAGACATCAACCACAACAAAAAGCTGGGAAATTCCACAAAACATGGAGGCTAACTAACATGCTCGTGAACGACTCTTGGGTAAAAGAGGAAATCAAACAATAAATTAAAAAGTACTTGGAGACAAAAGAAAATGAAGACATGAGTTACTAGAACTTATGGGATGCAGCATTAAAAGGGAAATTTACAGAAATCCAAGCCTACCTCAAAAATCAAGAAAAACTGCAAATCAACATTCTATTCCTACATCTAAAGTAATTAGAAATAGAACAATTGAAGCCAAAAAGTTTGTAGAAGGAAGTAAATAATAAAATTTTGAGCAGAAATAAATGATATAGAAATCAAACAGATAAATTCATTAGATCAATGAAATCAAAAGCTGGTTCTATTAAAACAAATAATTGACACAACTTGGCCAGACTCCCTAAGGAGAAAAACAGAAAACCCTGATAATTAGAATAAGAAATAAAAGTAATTAGAAAGACTGAAAAGAAAGCAGTTACAATAGGTACCTGAGAAATACAAAGCATCGTAAGAGACTACTATGAACAGCTATGTGCTAACAAACTAGACAACCTACATGGACAGATTTTCAGAATCATACAGCCTACAAAGAATCAGGAAGAAGTTAAAAACCTGAACAGGACTATCACAAGCGAGGAAATCAGAAATGAAAGGCGCATAACACTCAGACACTTCTTAAGAAGTGGTGTAAGCTCCTACTTAGTTAGTCCAAATTAACATTTAAGGGATCTTTTCCAGAGACTGAAGAACTCTAAGTTTAATGGCAAACTTTTTTTTTCCTGGCAAACTTTTGAGAAACATCTGTTTCAAGGCTGTATTCATTGAATAATTGCCATGATCTTCAGAATGCAGATTTCTCAACAATCTCTTAGCTCTTTTCATATTTTATTGTTGAATCAAACCCCTTTGTCCAAGTCACTGAGTCTTCTTGATTCAGACTGCACTTTTATGTTTACACACAAATAAGCACTTTTTAAAATGCAAAAAAAGGTATGAATTAAGAGGAACTGAAAAATCTTAAAAAGTTCTAATAGCTCAATTCAAATAATTACTGAATGACTGCTCTTGAGTCAGGCATGGTACAGGTATATGAGGTCACAGCCTCTATTTTTTTTGAAAAAAATCAGAAGAGACATTCCCACAAAGAAAAAAGTCCAGTATGTATCATCTATAATGATGACTTAAGTATGAGAAATATTTAGTTATCAAGAAGAAATTATGTGCTAAAATGTCATTAGTGAGATGGATTACTTTCTCAACAACTTTATATATTTCCACATTTTCTAAGATATGCATTTATAACTTTTATAATCCAATATAAATCTAAATAACCAGGATAAAATGACAGCAGTAACATTTATTCAGCAATTATTACATACCCCATGTACTAAGTGCGCTTCAATATATTATCCCACTTAACCCTATAAAGGCAATTACCATTCATATTTTAGAGATGAGGGAGCCAAGGAGATAAAATAATTTGCCAGAAGTATCTTTTACTGCTAGAAGTTTTACTTACTTTATTTCCTCAGAAATAAGCTAAGACTGAGGACACAACAAAATCAGTTGTGTTTATTTTGGAAAAAGTCATAAGTAACTACCCCTTGTTGGATGTGATCATTAGCAAGTAACTAATCTGAGCCTTGGTTTCTCCTAAAAGTGGAATAAAGTAGGGCTTACCTCACACAGAGTTCTTAGGAAGATTAAATGAAACTACATATGAAAATAATATAGCATGCATGCCCTGCTGTCTCAGGTGTTAAGTCTGTGGCTGGGGCATAAAGCTCAAGGACCAGAATTTTTGGGGAAAACAAAAATGAGCACCTAAATAAAAAAATGATTCCTCCTTCTCTTCCTTCTTGCCTACCTGTCTACTTGACTTCGTTCTTAACTGTTTCTTTCCATTTAAAAAAATAATAATAATAATATTGCAATGTGTCTGGTAAATAACAATTGAAAGCTATTATCAATATCTTCATCATCATCATAATTAGCTAAAAAATCTGGGCAAATTATTTAACACCTCTAGGTTCCGTTTTGATGCTTGTAAATAGGTAATAAAATCCACACATTAATTGTGAGGATTGCATGGGTGATATACAGCAGTCAAAACAATTAGCTACTGCAATTCTCCACAGGTCAAAGAACGTAAGACTGGCTAAATAAGCTACAGTAAATGCATACAATAAAATACTTTGCTGTTAAAGAATATTTAAAGGCATGAAAAAATAATCCATAATGTATACTTAAATTTTAAGACATCTAGTGGCACACCCTACTAGAGTAGAGGTTGAGTTGACCACCTCCCATAGAGCAAGCCACATGCCCCCAAGTTCGGCTCTCAGGTCTGGGGGAGAAAACTAGAGTGAAACAACTGAAAAAAATTTAAAATGGAAGAAGCTTCTTCCTACTCTCTAGATGCCTGCCTGCCCACCTTCATTCCTGCCTATACCTTTGCTTTAATTAAAAAAAAAAAAAAAATATCCAGTAAAATTCCTTTCTTCTAAAAATATATATATGCTTTAAAAGAAAAGATAGCAAGAATCTACTATAGTAACTGTTCAGTTAAAAAAAAAAAAAACCACTATTACCACCACCACTATATCAAAAATACAAAAAATTATAATCCCTAAACTTCCACATGGTGTGTTTAAAAACAAAAGCAGCAACATCCTGCCCAACTACCTCTATTCTATTACATAATCACTGGAATTCTATAATATTAAGAAAAGGAATTCTATTGACAACTTCTCAAAATTTACTGTGTTAAGAAGGGAAAAGGGGCTATTTGTCTCTAAGAATAAATACATTTTTATTTCCCATGATTCCAGTTAAAAGTTTTCACATTTTATATTGATTTACCATAGAAATAATCCTATGTAGTAAGTAACAAGTTAATTTGACTAAACATAGGAATACAAGAACATTTCCAGAAGGGCAAATTTACTCCCAAGATTTTGAGAATAATTTTTACTTAGAGGAAGTGAATATTAATCTGCAAAATGAGTATTTTAAATGCAACTGTCACTAAAATTATAATCTTGTAATTATGACCAGAGGATAGTGTCAGGAAATTAACAAGATATAACAAAAGAAACATTAACATTTCTTACTACAAAAAATGAGTTAATAAATATGAAAGCTGGTATTTAGTAAAAGAAATAACTATCAGAGTACTGGAAAAATATGAATTTTTACCTGGAGAAAAACAAATGATATTACACAATAAAACATGTAGTGGAAATGTTATTTCATTAATTTAAAAGTCCTCTTTATTTTCACTGCAAACTATATTTCACTTAAACTAATAGCACTTAACCGATGGTTATACATAAATATGAATCATATATTCAATCTCAAAGATGGGGGGAAAAAAACAACCACAAAATAGCCATTTCAAGTTAAAGATTTTAGAGAGTCTCTCATTTAGCAGATTCTCCTCAGCAAAATGCATCCTTTTCTCAATTCCCCTAAAGGATTAAAAACACCTGAACACATATTAAAAAATAAATTATTTCACTATTTTTTCCTTAATGTCATCACTAAGTAAACCTCAGAAACTCAGATTCTATTTTCGACATGTCAAAATTATCTCCCTCTGCTGCATAAAAACGGATTCAAAACTTTCATTACTTTTCTGAAAATGCAAATATAATTTTTTCACATTTTCTTATAAAATATATCTTAAAAGCTGTAGTCTAACAAAATAACATACACTACACTTTGGGTTCGAACAAGAAAAATAATCATCAGCTACTAAATATCCACACTTAATTCTTTAACCAAGAACTTAAAAAAACATAAGCTAAGCAGCACTGGTTTTATAAAAGTGAAAATAGATTTCCTGAGCCAAGCTTAACAATTTGAACTATATATGAATGTGGGGAAAGCATTTAAAGTTCATGAACCTCAGCTTCTTTTCATCGTAAAACGAAGAATGGAAATATTTCCTCTGTCAAATCAATAGGGTTAACATCAGAATTCAACTTAAATTCCTTCACTGAATAATTACTGTGCACACCCACTATGTATAATGCATAGGGCTAGGGTTGCCAAATTTAGCAAATGGAACATACTCATACCAAAAAAATTATTCAGTGTTTGTAAAATTAACTGGGTAGTCTATACGCGAAGTATTTACAAGACATAAATATGTATGCTTCTTATCCTCAAAAGAATAACAGCAATGGAAATAAAATGTACATATAAACAAATTACTATACAAGAAATAAAAGTAGTTATTACAGCATTTAACAAAGGTGAAAGGGGAAAGGGGCAAAAAAGGGCACACATGAAAAATAATAAGGGGAACTGGGGAATGGGGAATCAACAAGCACACACAAGATTCAAAGGAGACTGAAGAATAAGATAACAGGGCTTAATTACATCCTTTATTCTAGTTACAAAGAATTCTGTATTTACCACACATTCTATTCTTTCTGAGTACCCGAAGTGGCTCAGTATCACAAGTTTTTAAGCCATTTAGCATCTAGTCACACAAATCAGTTCATCTTAAGTTACATGCATTAATAACCACCTGATTGAAATATATATAAAAATGCCAAAATCATAATTTTCTGCTCTCCCTCCCAAATCTAGTTACCATTTTGTGCTTGATTATTTAACCAATATTCTTATATTCAACAAATTATACATTATGTGAATAGGGCAAGATCAAAATCTTGATAATAGTGATCTCATCCCCTTTCTCATTTTCTATTACCTAAACAATTATTTATCTCCACTTAAAGTTTTGTGCTTTGTAATTCTCAAATAAATTTTAACTAGATGCAAAAGCTATTTTTTCACATTACACTTTTTGACTTAATCCTCTGAAGATGTCGTCTTTCTGCAGACAACCTCATGACACAGGCCAATTATCATTCTATTTTATTACAGGAAAATTCACATTTCCCCAGAGCTTAAACTAAAAAGGTAATAACATAATGTATTGTAAGGCACATGTTGAAAAAAGGTATACTAATGGAAAAAAACTCTACTTATTCATTCTAAATCATACAGCTTCAAATAATTGTACAGATGAAAGAATTTCAGAGGTAATTTAGTTCATATTCCTCATTTGTATAGATGCTGAAAAATGTAGTCCTATGATCATTTTGTGAATGGCCCAAATTCACAAGGCAAAGAATAAGAACCTGAGTTTTTGATTTTCAGGTCAGTACTTTTCCTACTAAATTATACTACTACCTAGATCTTTTGATTAATATTTAAAATATTCTCTGAATTTTAATTCCACTGCATATTTTTTCTTCTTTGAAAAAAAATGTTAAATTATATAGTTACTTACTCAAACTGCAATTTAGTCATTAATTCCTCAGAACAAAGTAACCTAAAATTCAGTTTAATTAAAAAACAAAAACTTAAAAAATATTTAAAAGCAGATTCATCTTAACAAAAGTTTGCTATTTTTAACAGCCTATGGTAGGGTAAGAAATGTAACAATATATCAAACTAAGTCAAAATGATCAACTCAAGAAAAAAAGACTAATTAGAGGCTGATTATTTTCTCTTTTAGAAACCTCTTTTGAGAAGAAGCACACAAACCCCACTAGAGTTAAATAGATTTTACATCCCAATGCCCTAGAACTTGGGGGACAGGGGACACTGTTCTAAAGTATTATCATTCTTTTATGTGTCCCTTTTAATTTAAAGATACCCGACTGGAAAGACCTGTAAGCCTATAATCACATGGTGATTAGTTATCCAAAGTTTCTGTATTTTGAACTTTCTAATGTCTTACCTTTGTTGAAAGTACTTTAAATGTGCTCTGTTCTGGTATTATTGGATGAAGAAGACTCAGTTTCAAATTGTAATCCTCTCCAGAAGGAAGTTTGACCAAAGCAGACAACTAATGAATACAAAATTAGCAGCACATTTGATAAACTTATATAACAAAGAATAAAGTACTTAAGTTTTGTAACAAGACTTTAATACTGCAATAAATTACTTAAAGCACTTTATAGGAACTATCAGACTCAAGAATCTCAAAATAAAACTTTTTGTCTAACTGGTATTCTCATGGATTCTTTTATACATAATTAAACAGCAGAGAAGAATGTTTCATAACACATTTAACATGTAAATCACAAGACACAAGAGCAAAATGATACAGCATTAACAGAAAGTATTAATGTGCAAAACGGCTTTTAAAAATCTTAAATATTAGCATCCATTAGGTGGTCTTGTGGTTTATTTCACCGGGCATAGTCCACAAACATCCCAAGGTCACTAGTTCAAGACTGGCGCCTGGGGGAAGCAACCAAGATGAACAACTAAATAAAATAAAATAATTAAAGTGCTTCTTTCTCCTCTCTCTTCCTGCCTGCCTAGCTGCAGACTCACCTTTACGCCTGACTGTAACTTTCCTTTAAAAAACAAATCTAAAATACCTATTAACTACTAACTGTTCAAAAGTCAGTTATTAAAGGTCATATTCAATATGGTTAGTAAATGTTAAGACATATAAATTATGCAACAAATAAGTAGATCTCCTATGCAGTAAACCATGCAAACTTAACAAAATTACACAATTTTATACTTTTCTGCTTTGAATTCTAAATCTAAAGAAAAATAAAATAATGCATATTTAAAAATAGCTACAATATATTTGCCTCAAAACTTAAAATGTTTCAAACTGAAAAGCAATGTTTCAGGGTTTTGGTTTTTTTTCTTGTTTTAAAGTGAAAGCAGGAATGGTGAGCAGGCAGGCAGGCAGGAAGAGAGAAGAAAGAAAACAACACTTTATTTAATTGTTCATTTTGGTTGTTCCCTCTGGTACCAGGACATGAATCCAGGTCCTTGGGAATGTATGTGAACTGCACCCAACTGCTACTCTACCAGTGCTACCACAGTTTCAGATTTTCAGCAGCATTTTCCATATTACCTCAAGAAGAAAAGATACATATCTCAAAGTGCTACAGGTTATTCTGCAATACACTATATTAAAAATAGTTCAAAAATTATAATGACCTCTTTTTCTGAAAATTCCACATATACATCATTCTTCTGAACATTCTTGATCATAAGTGTAATGATTACTTGAGAGTCTGTCTGATACCAGTCATACCTATTAAGAAAGAAAAGAGAAACTTAAAACAGAACTTCTAATTTTACTGAAGTGGTTATTTGTTTATTGAAGATAAAAACCACAATCTAATAAACAACAAGAGCTCCATCTTGAGGAACAAAATAGCAAAGCAGCTAGTGATTTGCAGAAATAATTTTTTAAGTTTTCAATGAGCAGCACTAATCAAAGAGAATAGTAAAGCAGATGTTGCCCCAAACCTCTTCAATGGATTTAAATAGTTACAATGTTTTTCTGGATTCTGACTTATATCTCTAATAATACTGTACTTAAGCTAATGTGAACAGGTGAAGTTTATGCTAAAAGCTAGCAATTATTAAACACTATCAAGTTTTCACTCTCATTTTATTTAATGTAATGGTTTTTACACTCTCATTTCCACACTTTCACCCCTATTTTATAAATGAAAGGAACATATGCTCAGAAGGTGAGGATGCAGTCAGTCAGTGGCAGGTTACACTGAACCCAGATCAGTTTACTCCATACTTCAAGATCTCTTAATTTAAGCTGGAGGTAAAGAGCTCTGAGCACAGTGAGCAAGAGCAAATGAGCTAAAATTAAATAATTTTAAGTTTGCCTTTAATTTGTGCCAGGCACAATACTAAATATATCTCCTTTCAATATCGAGTATGTGGGAAAACTAGTCTGTCTAGAAATTCTATTTTATGTATCTTCCAACTGAAAGCTCTAAAAATGCAGGAAATCTTATTTTCAAACTAGAAATGATCACAGACTTCATGAGGATGAGCTATTTGTCTATCCTGTCACTACTACACTCCTAGGGCTAAGCACAGTACATGGTATCGAGTATTTATAATACCAATGTTGGATTATGTTATGCTTCGAACATCATAATTATTATTTGATGTTTACGTGCCCTCTCCTGCTGCTGCCACCAAACTAGTCAAAGGTGATTTTCTACTAGTACTTGGAGTTATTCTTTATCCCCACAGAAAGAACAAGAGCAAATTAACATTTCCAAGCATTTTAAGTAATTATGTCACAAAGCAACTGGATTGAAGAGAGAAACTTTAAGACTCTCATAGTTTCTCTTTGAAATTCAGTGAGCTCTAAAGCAATGTCCTGTATTTCTGTTCTAGTCCTAAGAATACAAGTTACACACATGGCTAATGGACAATTTAAAAAAAGCTTCAAATTCTTGATAGATGAGTATTCATTATTATAACTACTGCCTCAGTAATAGGCATTTCAACTCAAGCAGAATTATTCCACAAAAAATTTATTTCAAATATAAAAGGCAAGTAAAATTAAAATATGATCAAGGCTAATACTAACTTACTTACCTGTGTAATAACAACATAAAGAGGCTCTCAATACATGGAAATGAGATATAATATAGAACCAAGTGAAACAAGTTTAAAGTTAAGTAGTGACTTAAATTTAACCTAATATAAACACTAATACTAATCATTAAACAGTTTCAGAATTTGTTTTTCAAGGTGGTTAAGACATTTCTTAAAAAAACTAAGATATACAATCACAGGGTGAGGACTTGTTTATTTTTAAACAACAGTTTCTTTACCCCCTTAAGGTACATTTATTATTATTGAAAAAGGAACTTACTTGATTTTTGACTGATGTGTCTGCTGGGATGAAGACAGATTTCCGCAAGTTAAAAGAGAAAGATTTACAAGTTATTTAGCAACTGTTCAGACAAAGTATGTATTCAAAATCGTTAAATAATACTAGTCTTCACAAAATTCACATTCACAAAATTAAAACATTCACCATTTTTATAATTTTACGAGTTTCAATTTCAAAAAATCACTTTTCTAAAATAAAAGCATAAAGATCAAAAAATTTTCTAAAGGTGCAAGTGGAAAAGTTCTTGCAAAACTAAAAAAAACAACATTTAGAATAATACATTTTAGAATATAACATAACCTTCAGATTTAACATACTGTGGAATATGTGAAGTAATATCCATGGTGTCCTCCTGATAACATCTTATTCTATTTATGGCCTCTCTAAACAAATACTGTACACTCCGATCAAGAAACAAAACAAGGTACACCCTGATGGAGTAGTAGTTTGGTCAGTTTCCTTCAGCCAAGAGCACAGGCCACATAACCCAAGGACCAGGGTTCTAATCCCCGGCGGGGGGAGGGGTGGGGGAGATGAGGATGAACAACTAAATAAAATAAAGTGCTTCTTCCTCCTCTCTTCCTGCCTGTACCTTTCCTTTAAAAAAAGAAAAAAGAAACAAAACAACTCCTGACTAACCCAAACTCAAACTTTACTCAACAACATGTGTGCCAGTTAAGACTACATAAATCTAAAGAGGTTGCCTTCCTCCCTCAGAGTCTGAGGTGGTCTCTGGGAAAGGAAGAGGTGGGGTTTGGAGGAAGAAAACAAGTAAAATTGCTCTACAGTCTGAGTCTAATTCAGATTTACTCTCCAGTGTTAAGAATAGAGAAATACATGAATCTAGATATCAACTAGAGAGACTGACTAGAACAGATGATTGCAGTTCATACTAGTACCAAGAGAAAATAAGCCCGAAGTACAGTAATACAAAATGCACTGTGATGTCAAACAGCTGTTCATGTTACTAGACAAAGTCTTTGTTATCCAAATGTCATCCTGCTGTTTTCAGTCTGAATATTAAAATTATAAGACCTGGACAAAAATACTAACAGGTAAAAGAAGCCAAATTTTAAACACCTCCTCCAGTCCATTCCCCAACACATCACCCCTAGAAATGTGGACAAGTCTGGAGGGATGGTGAGAGACAGGCCAGGCTCACTTGTGCCTCTGTTCTAACTCCAGTCACTACCTACGCAAGTGTCTCTCCTGATGCTCACAACCATGTGTCTGAAGTAAATTAACTGTATTGGGCTCAGTTTAAACATGCAGAAAGCTTATAAAATAAGTGACTTTCTCAATGTCACAATGTAATTCAAGAAGACAGAGATGCAAATTTGTCTCTAGAGATGAACAGAGACTTCAAAAAGATTAAGTAACCGCCTATGAGAGTTAGAACAACACACCCCTCTTTGTCATTTTATTTCTTGACTAAATATGTAATTGACGGTTGCCAGAAACCATTAGCCATAATTTAACTGTTATCCTAAAATGGTTTTAAAAAGAAAAATCAAACCATTTTCCTCAACTGCACCATACTTTTTAGTAACTGAAAAGTCTCAATGTCCAAAACAATAAATGTTAACACTGAACTGGACCAAGATAAACATTTCCAAATTTTAGTTAACTTTCATGTCTTAGCTACCATAAGCTCTGCAAATGTTTCCAGATGTTTAACCTAAATGTGATGACTTTTCAACAACAAAAAAAATCATCCTGGCCATACTAAGCAAATCAAATGAACTTGAAATGCACTCTAAATGCATTCAGACAAACCAATAATGTTCATGAATGTAAATTTCTGTATTTATTTCACAAGAAAATAATAAATCAGCTTCTAAAGAAGCAAGTGTTTAAATAGAATTGCTTAATATTTAAGAAAAAGTTCATTCTGAATCCAATCTCAAGATATAGTATATGAATCATAGTAAGTAAAAATGAAGGATAAAAACTTGGGACTTACCATCTCAGACTGTGATGCTATTAAAAACATAAAAAGGAAGCATTTTCAGATAACAGTACATTTCTAGGCAAGTTACATACATGATTTCTATGGCACAAACACACTGATTAAGTAAACCAATTATCCACACATTGAAAAGAAAAGAAACTGGTTTAATTTTTGCATCCTGGAGTACTTTAGACTCCTTAATAATTTCTTATTGTTACTTAATTAAGATGCCAGTACCAATAAAACCATTACAAATCAATTTGATCTAAATCTCCCTTTCAATATAACAAACTAGGTAAAAGTCAGAATAGCTCTGGAAATCCCTATTCAAGGAAACGTACCACTAGAATTGTAAGTTATAAAGAAATTTAAGTAAAATAAGGTCAAACATTTACTTCTTTTTAGATGGAAAGATTATGGGAAACCTATATACTTACCATTCTGAGCTTCCTGACACCTTTTAATCCAGACAATGAAATCAGCATCTGCACCTAGAAAAAACAAACTGACTATAATATCACTCATCCATACAACTTAACATACTCATTCAATAATTAGTAATTGAATACCTACTGTTCCAAAC
Source organism: Solenodon paradoxus (assembly GCA_004363575.1). NCBI lineage: Eukaryota > Metazoa > Chordata > Mammalia > Eulipotyphla > Solenodontidae > Solenodon > Solenodon paradoxus. The sequence goes on from RJWH01002861.1 coordinate 40,057, forward strand.
ACTGTTTTAGGCACTGAGAATTTAGCAATGAATTTAAAAGAGAAACGCCTGACTGAATAGTTTACAGCAACCCTAGTGTTATCACTATAAATATACCAATAGGTTTAATATTTAGCTTTTATCCTGAAGAATTTTAATTAAAAAACTAGTTTTACACACAGTGAACTGGTTACTGGTCCCCAGATACCAAATAATCTACATTTGCCCTAACTCTTCTCCAATTAAAGCTTCCTCTCACACAACAAAATCATACTTGAAACAGATTTCCAACAGGTCTTCAGTTAATTTCAATTTCCTAAAATGACTATAGCATTGTAAACAAAAGAAATAATAAATCTATTATTTGAAAAATATGAAAGAAAGATAATGCATAATTAAGTAGTCTTGATAACACTTAGTGGCTTCAGGTGCTAAGCCGATAACAGGGTGTGGACCATGTAAAACCCAAGGACCTGGATTTGCGACCTGAGGCCAGGAGGAACAACTGAAAATAAATAAAAGTGCTTCTTCCTTCTATCCCTTCCTCCTCCCCTTCCTTCCTTAAAATGCTTCCTCCTCTCCCTTCCTTTCTCCTTTAAAAAAAAAAGACTAGCTTACAATTATCTTGAGATTACTTACTTTTAGTATTTTGCAGATTTCATTCTATGCTTTTAAAATCTCTACATGTGTTCCTACATAACCATGATAATTTTCATGTATTTTTCTCAAAAAGATAACATTATAAACTCACGATCTTCTTAAAGCTCCATGGTTCTTCTATATCCTATCATAATTTGCCCTAACACCTCACTTCTCAAAAAACCAAAAAAAATGTATTAGACTTTCTATCTCAGGAATCCAAATAACATCTTAAAATAGAAGTCTGAACATAAAATCAAATTAAACTTTCACTTGTCCATCAGAAAAAAGTAAAGTCAGCCTAAGTAATGACAGCACACTGAGTGTTTATATATAGTTTTTAGTTAATGGTAAAGTTTACTTGTGATTTGAATGCCAAAGAAAGGTCAATTTAATCAACTTTAAAGTAAACTCAACTTCTACAACAACACAAAATGTCATTAATAGTAGAAAAAAGGTATTAGTTTTCTACAATTGAATTATTGACATTACACGATCATGGACTAGTTGATTAACATTAACTCTAATACTTACTATCTAATTTCTGTCCTTCTGCAAATATTTCTAGAGCAGCAGCATAGTTCTTTTCATGATATTCACATATCCTGCATGTATAAAAAAAAAACACACACACAAGCTCATGAAAACATAATCTTTCTAAATAAATCCTAGTAATGTCCACAGATACAAGAATTTATTTTAAGAATATATTAATAGGTGCACCATGGTGGAGTAATGGTTGGTCAACTGCCTCCAGCCAAAGTGCAGTCTGTATACACGACAAGGACCCAGGTTCATGTCCTGGGACAGGGAGAACAACCAAGATCAACTAAATATAAACAAAATGCTTCTTCCTTCTCTCTCTTCCTGCCTGCCTACCTACTTGCCTTCATTACTGTGTACACCATTCCTTGAAAAAACAAAAAAGAATATATTAATGAGTTAAGAGAGTATCTAAATACTCTACATTATAAGAACTAACACATTAACATTCCATTTGGAACTTATTTCAGAAGGAATTTATTGATGTTAACTATATACACTTGGTTATTCCAAAATATACTAAGAAACAAGAGAAGTTTTGTCTTAAAGAATAAAGTCATACTTACTAACAGAAACGAGCTCAAGATATCAAGCACACAGACCAGAGTTTCTATAGCATTAAACGCAGCCTTTCCAGCTTGACTGAGACATGTTCTCTAGTCAGTTACACAGTAAAATACAAATGACGAAAAATAACAGATTTGAAATCCATGAGTGTCATATTTACTTTGCAGTTACTTCAATTATCACTATTTTATACCACACCAACTACAGATCTGTCACATACCACAGTTAATACAACAGAAGTAAAACATATCTAAAATCGAATCCTATCTCAGCTATTAGTGTATAAACACAGAATTTATCACTTATAAAATGTTTACAATGAATTCATTCAACAAACTAAACACCTACTATTAATAGTATAGGCCCAAAAAGAATAGCTATTGCATACCCTTTTCTAAGCATAGCAGTGGCATTATTTGGATTAAGTTCAAGAGATTTCTTTGCATCAGCAACTGCATCTGTATATTTAAAAAAAAAAAGGTGGGGGTGGGAGAGGGTTATTAACAGATTCTAACAAATATTAGAGACAAATGAATCAATCTTAGATGTATAAGATTTCAGGTTGATGAAATGGACAAATGGTTTTAAATGAGGAAAAGCTAATCAAGATATAAATACTACCCTTATACCTTCCAATTAACCTAATCTTTAGCTTCCTTCTTAAAACTCTTCAATGAACAAGCTGTGTCATAAAGTTTGTCTCGTTTTTCTCATTAGAACATCATTTATATAATTTGACTCCAAGTATTTAATTTTTCCTTATCCAGAATAGTTATGCAAGTAATACAGAAATATGATCTTTTTAATAAAAATGTAAATAAAAGATTTCATTTAAATATTCTATAAAACAATGTGATGCTATTCTCTGTTAACATATCCTGTAACCAAGTTTTTCCGCCCACTACAGAAAGACTAGACATTATTAAAATTGAAATGGGTGTTGCTCAACATAATGTTTATTCCATTTCAGCTATTTCACTCTGTATGAAAGACCAATTTTTAAATCCTCTATTGTATTTGATTCACTGTATCTTGGGCAACATTTATAAGTAATTTATAAAGAGACAATATACTTTGTAAGAAAAGTTACCACAGTAATTCCCAAGAAGAATGTGACAATAAGCTCTTTGACAATAATACTGTGCATCATCCGGTGTCTGTTCCAAAGCCTTAGTCAGCTCCTACAAATAAAAACATGTTGAATGTCAGTAAATAGTATTTTAAAAGTCACTGGATTTCAATTAAACATTATTTTATATCAAAAAGCTTGGAGCTTTTCTATGCAAGAGGATCACTACTTCTCCACCCCAAAACTCCTACAATCTAATGTATTATCTATGTAAAGCATTTAGAAGTCCCTGGCATATAACAGAACTCAATAAATGGTAATTATTATTGTCTCATTTACTCTGAAGGGTTTAGCTGATATAAACTGACCATCACAGATTTTCTCCTAATCTGGAGAAGATTCAAAGGTCGTGTAGAATTTAAGATGCTTAAAAAATAAGCTGTCCAATTAAAACAAAACAAAACAAAAAACTCGAAAGTTAAATCTAGAGCTCAGGAAGGCTAGTAGAATCCATAAAAACATAATCAAGCTTATCTGGCCTTCTACCAATTTCTGCAAATGGCTGACAAATTCAAGTACTCTGCTTTAAGTTCATACAGATAAAATTATTTCAACAGCCACACGTGTTACTGACTTTGCTGTAGTATGATTCTCATATGGCAATGCACTATACTATACTTAGTAATCACATTATCTAAAATCCAATATACATAAAACTCAAACCACTTTTTACTATCTTCACCCCTAGCACCTTAATCCAAGCAGTAATGAAAAACAGATCTTGTTATTATGTTTGCTCAAAACTCTACAAGGTCTTTTCCAACTGACTGAGCTCAAAAGTCTTTGCAACGAATTAGAAAGCCTTCCTTGATGTAACCCTGTGGCTCAGCAGCGGAGGCAGCTGAGGTGCAGACCATGTAAAGCCCAAGGACCCAGGTTCCAGGTTGGTGCTGGGAGGGACAAGCAAAAACAAACAAAAGGCGGGACCTTCCTGGATATGACTTCCTGCTCTCTCTCTGATCTATTCTCATTCTTACTACTGCTCCTCCATTCTAGCCACAATGACTCCCTTGCTGTTCAAACATTTCAGGACTCCGAGCTTGCTGCCCCCTCATCAGAATGCTCGCCCCACCCGACCCCCATGTGTGCAGAAAATTCATTCTCACTTCTCATTAGTGGTAAGACTGAGCTAGAGACAGGATTAAAATGCAGGTGTTAACTCCAAACCAGATTTTAAGCATTAAACAATACAGCCTGGTAGTAACAGTTCTTTTACAGTTTCCTTTACACACCACGTGACATTCATATTAACATTTTTTCCTAATGCTTGGAAATTCCTAGGTTGAATAACACTATCTTGCATAAAAAGTTAACTAGCTTCTTACCTATTTACTCAAATATATACTCAAACTAAATTTCTAGCCTCTCTTCAGCAAGAAAAAGGTAGATTACAGGTCAAAAAAGCCATTATGTACTATATCAATATCTGGATTATTAACTCAAAAAGTTTTTTTTAATACCTACTATTTGACAATCATAGGCCAGACACAAGGATAGAGAGAAAAAAAATCACTCCTAGCCTAGCGTGGTAGAGTAGCAGTAAAGGCTGCAACTTCTGGCCAAGTGCAGTCCACATACATGCCAAGGACCAGGGTTCACATCCTGGGGCCAGAGCAAGTAACCAAATTAACAACAAAATAAAATAAATAACAATGCTTCCTCTTTTCGCCTTGCCTGCCAGCCTGTCTACTTACCTTCATTCCTGCCTGCACCTTTCATATATATGTGTATATGCCTTAAAGAGTCAAATAAAAACTTCTGGATTTCAAACAATCAACTCGCAAATGATCTTTAAAAACACAAACCAATTATTGGTTAAGAGGATCCAGTTATGGTGATTCAGTTAAATAAGCTAAGCAATTAACTATCAGATTGTTGATTAAAAAAAAATATTCCTGAGAACATCATGAAACACAAACATATAAATCATTAATAGTTTATTCTGAAAAAGCAATATACAGCATAATAAAACCAGAAAAGTGAAGTTAATGATTTGTAACTACCTTGTGGCATGTTTTCGGGGTGTCTGAAACAGCTATGGCCGCTAGAGTACAATGAGACTAAAGGAAATGATCATAAAATTATGGCAAGGACTTCAACACTCAAATCATAGCAGCAAAGGCCATTATTTAATGTAGGCCTATTGTGTGAAACACAATGTAAATATCTAAAATACATTTTACTGACATAAAATGGGTTATGATGCAGTCAAGCAATTTATAGAGTTTTCAAAAATAAAGACTACTACTACAATTATACTGAAGTCTTTACCATGATAATGGTCAAAGAAGTACCCTGATAACACGGAATGACAGGAAGAAAAACTTCCTTTGAAGGCATTATATTTAAGATTTAGATTTTAGGGAATAATTTCCAAATGTTTAAGGTTTTAGGTTCTTTTAAAATGCTAATCAAAGAGTAACTTCATTATTAAGATTTAAAGCACAAGTAGACTGCTTGGTCCAATCTAATGTCTGAAGGCGGCCTTTAGTTTTGGGTATCTCAATGTGATTCCACTGTTTTCTTCCAGCCATAGCTAATACCCAATTATGGATACACAATATGTATCTTCTTCCTTCCTAAACTACCCAGCACTGCTAGAGAAAACCCTCGTAACATGAAGAACTGATACCGCTATACGGTTATGCTAACCATCTACACTCTCAAAACAAAGCTATCCTTGATTGGCTACTTAAAAGTCAGCTACAAACCTTTAATTATACAATACATTCCCTTAATTAGGATGTATCCTCATCCGAGAGATGACTTTGATGCCTTGAACTAAGAGATTTATTTCTAAACTATATAACTATGAGAAAATGAATCTCTTTAACCTCAGCTTCCTTGTTAGTAAAATTGTTTCAAGAATTATGGTAGAAGTCATTTACATATCTGAGTGTCTACCACATCCCAGGGACTATACCAAACACAGCAGTAAATAAACAAGATACACAAATGCCTGCTCTCTTGAAGCTTATACTGTTACCCAGTTTAGAGAGGGTTATCAGAAAAAGCAGCTTCTGAGAAGGTGATACTTCAGTTGGAATCTGAAGTGATGAACATCTCAGAAAAACGAGAAATCAATAGCACATTTCAGACTAAAGGAACTGCAAATTCAAAGGTCCTTCACCAGGACTGAGCTTGATACATTCAAGAAAAAAAGTTTTATATCTAGAACCCAGAAAGCAAAGAAGATACAGATGCCTACCTCAAAAGCCTCATCATATATCTTATGTCACATAATCTTCAGAACAAACCTTTTAAGTGGGTCCTATTTAGTCACATTTTATAGCTGGGGAATCTGACCTATAGTGAAAATAGGAATGTTTCTGAGGTTACAGTTATCATCGAATCAAAATTTGGATCCAAGGAGTCTGACTCCAGAGCCAGTGCTCTTAACCTCTGGGTCTCAAAACATTCTTATTATATCCACATATACGTTTTCACTCCCGAGTGAAATGAGACCTTCTCTGTTAAGTTTTTTTTCACTTCCCCAGTCAGCCTCTACTGTGTTATGCACTTAGTGTACATTATCCATCACTTAATTAAGGTACTTACTTTAGTGATGTTATTTGTCTCTGGTAGGCTGCAAACTCCCTCTGCAATCTTTCCATTTTTATAGCCCTAGTTCCCAATATAGTATCCATCACTAATAAACAGTTTCTTGAATGAATGAAAAATATAAATCATTTTACTAGATAGAAACATTTCACCTTATTACTAGTTGGCTGGTGCTATATAAAATATGTTAAATAAAACATTTTGATGTAATATCAAGGAATCTGAATTTCAAAACTACTGTTACACCAGTCCAAGGGAAAATCTAGAGGAAAACAAACTCTCATGTCTTATTAAGGTTCCCACTCTACTTATTAACAATTATTTAGTAATTAATACCTACCTATCTTTGTGAAGTTATCTCAAATATTAAAAAGTGTGTGCACCCTTGGGAGGGGGGACAGCCGTAAGTAAAAATAAACAAATGAGTGCTTCCTCCTCCTCTTAAAAAAAAAAAAAAAAAAAAAAAAGAGGGGGCAGAGGCATTTCCTTTTTATCAATCATCCCCCTCACAAACTCATATACCTGATTTTGAGGTCCCTATTCTGCCTCTAACTAGTTTTACACATGTGTTACAAATCACTTGGATTTTCTGGATCTCTGTTTTCTTCTATAAACTAAAAAGAGTAAGAAGTCCTATATGATCTGTAAGAACTCAGTAAATCTGGGCTGGGGTCCTAGAATTTGCATAGTTTCTAGGGAGTTCCCAAGTGAGCTGATGTCCCAAGCCCAACAGCCACATGTTAAGAACCAAGGTACTAAAGCCTTGAGGATGGAAGTGCTCTATTTCTCAATCTGGGTATATAAAAATCTTAGTTGCAGAGTTAAGATTTGTGTTACATATATCATACTTCAATAAAAAATTTAAAAAGCAAAATAAGATGGAAAGTGACAATGAAATTCATTACAGTACTAGACTTTGAAAGTAACTTTTATATAAACTGGATTTCCAAAATAGACACTGGGCTTAAGACAACCATAATAAATGTAGATCCTGAAAATTAACAGCTACTTAGTCAATATAAGGAAGTGAAAAAAATTCTCTGCCTCTCATTATTCTAAAAATGATTTCTGAAGCCTCACTATGAAACATAACACAACAAAATCAATCACTTTATCTGAATGACTTCACATCCAAAAAATATATTCTGACTTAAAAGTTCTAAAGGGATGAATAGACCCTCCCCACCTCATCTTTTATGCTTCACTCTAGTCAAAAGGGCCTTTCTGCTGCTCCTTGAATAGGCCAACTTCACTCCTACCTCTAGATCACTGCACTGGCTCTTCTTCCTGCCTGGAATGCTCCTTCCCCAGAGCTTCCAGGCTCACCCTTCTCATTCCTGCAAGTCCCTGGCTCAAATGTCACCCCCTCAAGAGACTCTACTATTCATATGGAAAATTACTTTTAGAAACCCTAACTAGAAAAAGTTCTCTTGCTTCAAATTATTAACTTATGTTTAAATTATAACAAGGTCAGTTTCCTCTTTTCTGTGCTTCAAAGCAAGAAACACCTGGCTAATTTTGTAACCCACTGCATCATGTATCTTTAGTTTTAACTCTTACTACTTTTTTTCAATTCTGCTATGCTTTATTCCATATCATGTTACAAGAAAACATCAGTGACAGTTGACAAACCATTACATCTTTCATAATATTTACAGTTGGTAACAAATATGCAACATGCATTAATCCATTCTCCTTATTTGTGTGGTTTTGAAGTATAATAGTTTTCTGAATGATGCTAGCACATTTTTTTATATAGAAAGTACACATCTCCATGTAGGTCACAAAAAATAAGATAATAAAATTCTTTTAAATCTACTTTCAATTAGAAAATGTAGATTTTGTACGTGCCTCTAAAATATGCTGTTGTGAAAAGGGGAATGAGAATAGGAGACTTATTTTATTTGAGATTTTTTTTGTTTTTGGAGTACAAGAAAATTGCAAGGCAGCAGCATATATAGTTTCCTCTGCCTACAAGCCACTAAGGGTGATGGAAGTTGTGCGCAATCATGTAGCACAGTCCTATGAATGGAGGGCAGGGAATAATCTACCCCGGTATGTACAGCCTAAACATCCTCTTATATTGCAAGATTACAAAACCAGTAATATTCACAAGGTGAGTATCTTATATAGACGCATAACCTAGGGTATGATTACACTGGCTATGATATACACACTGAAGAAAGGAACCCAGAGAATGTTTTCTTTGCAAGCCTGGAAGCGCCCTGAAAATTTCTATCATCACTCCTGGGAGGTAGAAAACTCTTCATCTTTGTATCAGTAGATAGTCACCCCTGTCTTTTGACCCGTTTTATTTTCTGAGGGCTACAAACAATATCTCATGTCCTATATATCTTATATTTTAAAGTCAACTAAACTGTTCCTTTAGGAAAATGGAAAGGAAGCCCCCCATTTCCTTTCAGAATACTGTACAGTGATGTTGCATTGATGCAATTATCGTGCTAATATTCCAGCTGTTTGAATCCGAGCTACTCCTTCATATAAAAATATCACAAAACATTCCAGTGCTGTTTCAAAAGGATAATAAAATCTGCTCATGAACACAGTCTGTAACGATTTTTGTGATGGCTCCTGCCCCGTCCCCGGGAGAGAAAGTAAGGAAAGGAGGGAGGGAGAATGTGATTGTAGAAGGGAGAGGAAAGGAGAGAAATACAAGCCAAACCTAGGATTTGCAGTGACAAGGATGGGGAACTAAACACCTACAACAGGCAATCTTGTGAAGTGTCTGTCTCTTTAATAAGACAGAAGTTTCCACACTGAAAAGTATCCTGCTTCATTTCCGAAGAGAATCTGTTTATGACAGGAGCACCTGTCTATGGATGACTCTAACATTCCTAATTGAATTATTTTAATAGCAAAAATTTTCAAATTAGAAAGCTTATAAATAGCAACATTTAGACATCATATACTCCTGGTTTAAACTTCATAAAATACATGTTATGCCTCTCCTTCAAATGATAAAATTCAAAACAAATCACAGGAAAGCCTTGCTTTGATTGTATGTAAAGTTTTCTCTCCATACTTTAAGATATTCTAATTTAAATAAAGATTAAATCTAAATTCCTCACAAAACTTCCAACCAGTTGGAATATGTGAAAGGATGTGAAAAATTTCTAGGGAGCAAAGAGTAAACATTCTAGCCTTGGGTAACTTTTGTTCTCTTTAAAATCAATCAGTAAATAATTCCTTGCTAAGCACTTAGAAGCTTACAATGAATTCTATTTTCTGGAAAGGATCGATTGTGACTGACACATATATATACACTCCACTCCAGGGAAGTTACCATTTTAATCTTTGGAAAATTCTGGGTCCAACTTCCCAGGTATACTGGGTTTGACTACAGCAAAGCTTTCCTCATACCCAACTCTCAGAGGCTGTCAAATGGGGTAATTCCTCCCCTTTATCGTAAAAGGTATGACACACTGAAGTTCTGAAGTTTCTACTTTCTAACAGAAAAATGTGAAACAATGTAGAGGAAGGTACTTCTATAGGAATTTGTGTCCTGAGGAGCAAGCTCATGATTTGGAGGAATTCCCAGCGGTCTTCTGGGTCTCAGCATTAACGCAGGCTTCTGCAGCCCCATTGGGAGACGTCTGTGCAGGCAGCGATCCCTCTGTAGCAAAGCCAATGCCAGTGCAATCCACTTTCCCCTCCTTGTCACATAGATGCCTTCATCCTCCAAGGTCCCCCAAAAAGGGAAGCTGGGTCTTTGTTTCCCTTTTCCAGCTTTAAATCAAGACTCCTGCATGGTTTCTCAAAGCTACATTCCACCATTATTCTAGGACTATGTGGCTTGGAATGTTTAAAAACATGTAATTTGTAAGTGCATTGGTATAAATGAGCAAATTAAAACAATAACTTTGTAATTTGCTTCCTAAACATCAACTGGTAAAAATGGCTTCCAGGGTGTATAGAGCAGATAGAATTCTCTTACACCCAAATTTTAAACACAAAATGTAACGAGTGGATGTAGAAAACACAAAATGTAACAAATGGGTGGAAAAAGATGTTGGCAAGACCCAGACAACATGTTAAAAGTGAATTCAATCTCCAGAGGCTGAAAAGTAAACAGTTTATCCCTGTCTTTGTTCTTAATGCTTACTATTTGTTTCTTCTCTTCCAACCTCCATGTTAAAGTCATGCTCTGTGGCCTGAAAATGCTAAGTAGATTTCGATATTGTATATAAATGTGCCATTATTTCCAAGACGCTCACACTTGGGTTTGAATATGTACACACTAATTTATGTAGTACATGGACAAACACCATGGGGGCAGGTCACTAAAATATGCATGGCTCAAGGCAGCTTGTGGCGATAGTCTGTCCTTTGGGGAATACTGAAAGATCCTGGAAGCCAGATCTTCTGCATGATTCACATAGCTGAGCTTATTCCATGCTTGTCTAAGGTTTTGGGAGCTGTAGGCAGTAAAGCAATCTCGCTTAAAATGTGTTAAAGAATGATGTCCAGGCCATGTGTCCTCATTTGGTGTTCCAAGAACCAGAAATACTCATTCAAGTTGATCCTGAATGGCTTTCATTCCTGGAAAAGCAGCAACTCCTTAGATCATTTCAACAAAGATGCAACCAACTCCCCAATACTAAGGCAGGTGGAACATTCTGCAGAGCCCAGGAGGACATCTGGAGGTCTATACCACAAGGCAACCACTTCATTGGAGTATGTGTGGCTAGGGACGGATTTTGTTCTTGCAAGACTGAAACCTGCCAGCTTTAACTCCCCCATGTAACTGATCAGAAGGTTCTGTGGCTTCAGGTCCCTACAAAATATAACACTGGTAGATGTAAGACAGCCCTGGCAGCAACTGAGATAAAAACAACTTCATAGTATCTGGATGCAGCCCCCCAGGGTGTTTGTCCATGTACTACATAAATTAGTGTGCACATATTCAAACCCAAGTGTGAGGTCTCCTTGGTGAGGATGTGAAGCAGAGCATGTTTGCATGCTTTAGCCCTTTTAACAAAGAAGTTTCCCTGATGGCTGTAAAAGGTGTGCCTCCTTCTTGCAGCTTGATCACCCTTCAGGCTACTAACTTCCCATTCACCTTGCTTTTCCTTTCATATACTGTAGCCTAAGATCCTTTCCCCTAGTTTTTTCAGCTTTTCATGAGTCGGCTTTTCCACATTTGGGACTTAAATTAGCGAAGTGGGACCGGAGTGCGATCTAATTTAGGCTACTCTGACAGCAGAGGAGGTCTTAAAGTTAATGCAAGCACTGTTCTCCGAATGCACCCTTTTTACTTGACTGGCTGTTTCTCAAATGGGTCAAAAGTGCTCTGTGTCCTCTGAACTCTGACATTTTTTATCCTCAGGAATTGTGTCCAGGGGTTTGATAATGGAATCCAATCCCTGAAGTTCCGTGTAGACATCTTTGTGACACATATCTCATCAAAGGCGGTGTCCTTCTTCAAAGCAAGGCAGCTGAACTCTGATAAAGTTCTCCACAATTTCTTCATCGTGTGGATCTTCTCGCGGCTATGACTCAATGAAGTCGCACATCTGGACGATGCAGGGCTGCAGAAACTTCCCCAAATTGGTCCAGAGCAGAGTACAGACAAAAGCAAGGACACGCGGTGGCACCTCCTCCTCCTTTGGCCAGGAGGCGACGCTCAGGGCCCAGGAGGGCAAGGATGTTCTATGTGGTGCCTGGGGTAGCCCTGATTGTCGCCTCCTTAACGGCCCCACGCCGCACGGCCAGATTCATTTTCCCTCCTGTTAACAGAAAAGCACAGCCAGCGGCTGGCAGTGGGGGCAGCGCAGCTGAAGCGGGGGAGGGGGATACAGGGACAAGGTGCGGGAGCCGGCGGAGTGTGCAGGGCACTAGCGGGCAGAACTTCTTAGCCCGCTCGGAGAAAGAGCAGCCGCACGGAACTGCCAACCACCTTGCCCTCAGCGAAGGCCCCTGGGCGCGGGTCACCTGGACGGACGACCCTGACTGCCCGCTCAGAGTCCGCGTCCTCCGCGGCACTCCAAATCGGGACCCTATTACTTTATTATTTAAGTCTTGCTCTTCTATTTTCCTTTATAGATTTATAGTCTTTCACTGCACAAAAATTGCTCAGTTAAATGTGTAAATAAGGTATTAATCCATAGCAATCAGTGCCTTGAACACAGCAACTCCAAAAATAATTGATGACAAAACAAATGCGTGAACAATGAACAGTGACAACACAGCTGGAAATTTGCAGGGACACACAAATAAAGGCTTTGGTCCGAGTTTCTACAGGTACTTAGCACAGCACCTGACATATAAGAATGGCAAGGACGATTATCACATGAAAAACTCAAATATTACCAAGTCTAGATTCCAATTTTTCTGACAAAAGTTATTTTAACAACATCATCATCATCATTCAGGTCAACTATGATGTCAACTGTATTCCCCGAGAGAGCCAAGGTTTTTCTAGGGAGCTGTGAGGAGGCAGGTACCGTCTAGGAGTGGGAAGTGTAAGAACAAGGGTCTGGAGTAACGAGGTCACTGTGGGGCAGAGAAAGGAAACACAGAGGTGGTCAATACAATGGCAGAGACAAAGTCAAAACAGCAGCCTGGGTTCCAGGAAAGCAGCGTTGGGAAGTAGAGGGGAGCAGGACCCGCCGCTGCCGCGCTCCGCTAAGAGGAGTGGAGAAGGCTGACAAGGACTCACCTCTAACGCCGCCTGCGGGTCCTCATCGATCAGAGCATCCGAGAAGCTCCGGAAATACCTGGCAGAAAAATGACGACTTCAGCAGGGCTCTCTAACCAAGGAAACGGGGTGGGGATAAAAATTCATGACAAAAGGAAGAAAAAATACACACCTCTGAGCTGTGGCAGGTCCTGCTGCAGCCGCTGCCATCCCTCACAGTCACTGTAGCTGCCGCTGAGCCGCCGCCCAAGGGGGAAACTTCTGGAGAAACACCAACCGAGCTTCCGTCTTAAGTAGCCAACGAGCAGCCGCGCAGCGCGTCCCTGGGGCGCGGAGGACGCGCCGGCGCGGGGAAGCTGGGACGGTGGAGGACCGAGTCCTTCCGCTCACCCCTGTCCCGTGACCTACGCTCCTAAGCCACGCCCCTCGCAGCCATGGTTACGGAGGCCCGGCTTTCCACCGTGGCCTCCGCTACCGGAGCCTGCGAGGGGAGTGCGTAAAGAACACTGGAGTAGGGACTGTTCTTCCTCCCGAACGTGCGGTGTTTGGGGGCCAATGTTTGTACTAGTAACACCACCGCAAGTTGTTTTTCCATTTCTCATCGCGGTTAGCGGAGGCTCCCCACGCCTTGGCTACCCGTGATGTCATTTGCTGCTACACGTTCTTTTCCGGGATCGAGTCCAGAGAGCCAGTGGAGCCAGGAACTGCGTTAGGAGGTCAAACGGACTAGGACTTGCTGGAAGTTGTACCTCCCCTGCAGTCTAGACAGGAGGAAGCCTTTCGGTTCCGGTGTGGGGGTACTATTCCATCGCCCAGAACTCCGCAAGCTGTTGTCCTATTGGACTTCCTAGACTGAGAGGGAAAATCGCATCCAAAGGGAGGAAGGCTCTCCCTCTCCACCCGTTGACCTGTGCAGACGAAGGAGAACTTCCAGCAAGTTCCACAGGACAGTGGGAGTGGGAGGCTGACGGTGGGGGTGGAAACTGCAGAGAAAGGAACTGAGTGACCCAGTCAGTAAACAAGTAATTGAACTTGAATGTTCACAACCTCCAAAATCTAAACTAAGCCTTGAGTTTCAAAAACGTTCAAGAAACTTAAACCAAGTCTATTCCAAGTGGTAAGTTCAAAGGGGGGGCATTTTGCCAAATTTAAGGTGTAGGGATGGTTTCCTCAAAGTTGTGATACCTGAGCCTCAGCCTTGAAAAATGAACTCGCATGATGAAGAAAATGAAAAAAGCAATTCACACAATAGGAATATATTCAGAAAGCAATAAGGTGAACTCTAAAAGTGGTGGAGTCTAAATTCAAGTCTAGAAGCAAACTGGTTAGATAGGTAGGTAGATGCCAGGTCATAAAGGACTGCTTGAAAGTGAGTCTTAACTGATGCTAACCTTGACAAAAAAAAAAAAAAAAAAAAAAAAAGGCATTAACAGTTCAATTTGCATTTAAGTGTATTATCTTGTAATGTGGAAGAACGCTTAAAGAGAAACGGATCATTTTGTCTTTACTGGAAAACACCTAGTTTACATGACAAAGTGATTCTAAAATATATCCGTGATTAGAGGATGGAAAAGAAGATAAAATTACAGAAATATTTTAGGTAAATTTGAGTTTGCATTATGTTCAGATACTTTTTGTATCATAAATAAGGCTTTGCATACTCAGAGTCATGAAGATATATTCCTGTTTTATCTTTTAGGTACTTTTTAACTTTCATACCTAGGTTTATGATATATCTTAATTTTTGTAAAAGGAGGTTGAAATGAAGTTTTATTTCTCCTCCCAATATATATATCCAGTTGACCCAGCCCTACTTATTGAAAAGATGTTAAATTTTCATTTCCCCCACTAATTTCTTATGGCACTTTTGTTGTAAAATAAATGAAATGTGGAATTGTCTCCAGTTTCTCTTTCCATTGGTCTGTTTGTCTAGCCTTATACCAGTGCCACTGTTTGAAAGTTTTATAATGTTTTAAAGTTCTATAACTTTGTTCTCAAAGAATGTCATGGCTATTATAAGTCCTTTAAATTTCCATTATTTTATACATTTTATAAAATGTATTCCCATTTATAAATTTTAGAATGAGTTTTTCACTTTTTGGAAAAAAACTGCTGGGATTTTAATTGAGCTTGCATTGGATTTATAGATCTATTTGGGAAACTCTGACATCCTAATATTGAATCCTTCAATCCATGAATACCTCTACATATATCTAAATGGTCTTTAATTTTTCTCGGCAGTTAGAGGTTATTACAGAATAACGTTATTTTGCCATGTATAATGCACACCCATGTTTTTGACTCAAACTTTCAGGAAAAAAGTCTTTCATTTTAGTTCATATATTCCTTTGTTTATATTTAGGTACTTTTTATATTATAAAGGAATTTTAGCATTTAGTTTTTAACATCATAGTACAAGAAATTTTATATAGCATATAATTGCAAAGCATAACATATACGAGGTACAGGAACCGTTTCTTCCTGTTGCTTCCACAATCTGATGACACTGTGGCAAGAGGTCCAGTGTCTCTCAGCAGTTCTGTTGCCATACTCTTTAGCATATTCAATATGTGTTAGTTTAAATCTTGCACTCTCTGTGTTTTTGTAGAAATATTGGTTGAATTGCTAGCTCCTGCCTAAAGTATATGAAGAGAAATGTCTCGCTGATCACCCTCTGGTGTTAAGTCATCATCTCTCTTGTCATGCCAGTCACTCCATGAACAGCAATATATCACTCTTCGTTTCATTTCGTTGGATCATTGGCCAAAATTGCTTTTGTTGTAAGTTCAACAAAACAATGATCATATTCACAGGGTATTATTTTGCATACCGGTATCATCATTGATTTCTCAAGTTATACTTCTAATGCATAAGCATAAATAAAGGATTTAAAAACATTTTTACACATAGGGAATTAATACTACCCAGGTATAATGCGCATCCTTATTTTTCCCTTACAAATTTGGGCCAAAAAATGTACTTTATACATAGTAAAATTTGGTAATCAGATTGTGAAATAATAAAGCATTTATTCAGTAATAGGAATCATGAATCCTCTCCACAACCAAGGGGCAGGTCATACACTGGAGACAGGGAATGGAGAATTTTTACAGAGATGATCAAGGAAGTAACCTGAGCTCGGGTCTTTTGTTTTGAAACTTTTGCATTGGTTCTTAAGTTCATTTGTTTTTTTATGAGTGGATGACAGGTGTCTTCAGACTGGCTGCTGCAGAAAGGGATCTTTTGTAACAATCTGAGGATGGTTTCCTGTTTCCTTTATCAGGAGTAATTCACCTCAAATTTTCAACATGACAGAAACAAGATGTTTTAAAAAGAAAAACCTGTTTGAAGTCTATTCCACAAAAAAATACAAAGAAACAAAGAAAAGGAGCAGTCTGAAAACAAAACAAAAACCTATCCCTGAAATTAGCAACAAAACTGAGGTTATCATTAGAACTGCGGGCAGAGAGTAGGGGCAAGTGGTGGTGATATCTAGTGAACAGTGGTGAAGAACTTCTGATAATTTGGTAGTGAGCAGGGTATTTTACCATGTATCTGAGGAATGGGGAGCCTGCACATATGGGTTTCTATTTAAAGCAAAGTTACCTCAATAAATATTAAATTAATTAAAATAAAGTAGATTCTATATAGGGTATTACATATCTTTCATTAGATTTATTCTTGGATTTTTTTTAAATCACAATTTTTTTTAAAAGAAAGGTAAAGGCAGGAATGAAGTTCTATTTTTTTAGTTGTCCACACTTGTTTTCCTCTTGGCCTGGGACTCGAACCCAGGGCTATGTGGCCTGTGCTCCTGCAGAAGCTAACTGCTACTCCACTAGGGCACACCTATAAAGTCTTTTAAAAGTAAGTAAGGTGCAGGTAGGAATAAAGGCCAGTAGGCAAGCAGATAGGAAGAGAAAGAAGAAAGAAACTTCATTTTTTTATTTCATTCTTCATCTCGGCTGTTCCCCTGGAGATGAACCCTGGGCCTTGGGATGTATGTGGACTGCACTCAGAAGTGGTGGACCTAACCACCACTACACCGCATATGCCAGAATTTATTCTTTCTGCTTCTTTGTTGCTAACATACAGAACACTGCTTATTGTTCCATAGTGACTTTATTTTTACCCGTTTTGTCAGTTCCTTTGTTATTTTTAATATTTTGTAGATTCTTTTCAGATTTGTGTGATCATAGTTTTGGATTTCTGGATAAAGATAGTTTAACATCTACTTCAGTCATTATACCTTTTACTTATTTTCCTTGCTGTTGGACACTGGTCACAGTGTTAACTATAGTATTAGATTAGGCTGACAATGCTTTGAATGGGACCGTTCTGTTTTTTATTCATATTTCTGGACCATCCTGTCATTTTCATATATATATATGTCAATTTTGTCCCATTTTCAATAAACCAGGGTCATTTTTTTGTTAAAGGAAAGGTGCAGGCAGGATTGACGGCAGTAGGTAGGCAGGCAGAAAGAGAAAGGAGAAGAAAGCATCTTTTGTTTTCATTTAGTTGTTCATATTGGTTGCTTACCCTTCACCTCCACCCCACCCTCACCTGGAACTCAAACCAGTGGTATGTGGTATGTGGCTTGCTCCTTCAAAGGTGATTGACCCAACCGCTGCTCCACCAGAGGGCACCACTGGGGCCACCTTTAACACAGGGCAAAAGAGGCAGTTGAGTTGCCCCTAGGCCTGGTCTGTTGAGGGGGTACAAACACAGCTGCCCTTAGGTATGCTGTTAAAGGGAGCCCTTGCCAGCGTTGATTGTGGTGGGCCAGGATGCTACTTCTGTTCCCACCCCCTCTGCAGAAACAGGCACCTTGGGGGAAGAGGATTTCCCCCTACCCTGTGAGCACCTGTTTATTCAAAGGAGAAAGCCACTGTATGGTTGAGCCACTGGTAAGTACTGTGGGGTTTTTCTCTGGCACTGGGCTGGTTATTGGGCATTTCTAGCACTGGGATGGTTCAAGTGGCAAGTGTTGTAGGCAAGACATTTAGAGTTATGGGGCACCAAATTTGGTTTTTGACTAAAGTGTACTTTCCTTGCACTGGTCCTGGCTTTTTATTTGAATTCCCATCAGACCCCCCCCCCATTGTTACTATGTCATCGCTAATGAACTTAGCATAGTACTTGTTGCTGGCCTGACTGCTCTGCTCTGTCTCCTCCCTTCTCCTTAGTCACCAGCACATAACTCTGTCCTGTTTTTGCCAGCCTGATGCGCTGTTTTTGTCTCAAGGAACTATGGTCAGCCTGTTGCAGAGAAGTACTAATATCAGACTTACTGTCTTGGTTGTAACATCATGGGTAAAGCATTTTATATTGAGTGGTTTGCTGCCTTTACTGAAATGTTCAAATGATTTTTTTCATTAGTATGTTGATGTCAGTTACAGGGTTGATTTTCTGATATTCTCTAAATAACTAATATGCACGTAAAAAGTTATAAATAGCTATATCAGGGACATTAAAATCATCATGTAGTACTAAACACTTTGACCAGAATTCCCCCAAACCCAGTGATTCAAACCTGGATCTTTGGGCTTTCCATGACGTGCATCTTAGCCACTTTATCCTCCTCAGCCACAGGGTGCACCCAAAATTATCAAAATTAAGACTTCCAGAAGAGAGGTTCAAGAAGGCAGACAGTTAAGACCTTAAACTCAACTCTTTCCCCACAGCACAACCAAATAACACCCTTCTTGCAACCACGACCTTTGAAAAGGAGCAGAAACCAACATCTTCACAAAGAGGATTCAGACCATCATAAATGGTAGGAGAAACCCAGCTGTCTCAGTGTCATGCCGCCCTGTTTGGAGATGCTGGGGCTGCAGGGAATCCGGTCATATGTGCATTCTAGAATTGAAGGACTCTTCCCCTCAGCAAGTACCCTATACCTGGGAAATGACTTTCAGTCACTGAACCAAAAACATCAACATGGAATGCAAAGAGATAGTCACCTTGTGAGCTGAGATGTTGCTTCCATGTGGTGTAGGCACAAGGGGACACCATTGCAGGTAATTCCCCGGGGTGGGGGGCGGGGGGAACACCTGCCCCTTCTGCCATTAGCATGCTAGTGCTGATCTGCTGGTGCCCAAACACATACAGCTGGGTCTGCAGCACCAGGGCAATGAGGCTAGTTGAATGGTTCTCAGCAAAGACTTCCATTCTTCCCTCTCTGACTGAAGATAAGCATAGAGGACTTACGAGTTTTGGAGATATCAAGAGGAACAACAAGCAGAAACCATATCTGAAGAAATAATGGCTGAAAATTTCCCTAATCTGAAAAAGGAAACAGACCTCCAGACCTAGGAAGCTCAAAGACTTCCAAAAAAAAAAAAAAATCAAACAGACCTATACAAAGACCTATTGTGGTTGAAATGACAAAAAAGCAAGCTAAAGAAAGAAACTTAAAAACAGCTAGAGAAAAACAAGTTGCATACAAAGTTGCCCTCAGAAGACTGCTGGGGGATTTCTAGCTGTAACTTTGCAGATTAGAAGGAAATTGCATGATACAGTCAGAGTGCTGAAAGAAAAGGACTTCCAACTGAGAATACTCTACCCACTAGGTTATCATTTAAAATTGAAGTAATGATAACATTTTACAGACAAAAACTAAAGGAATCCATCAACACAAAGTCAGCATTACAAGGAATACTAAAGGAAGTTCTATAAAATGAAAAAAAAATCCTGTAAGAAGTGGCAATATATCAAAAATATAAAAAGTGGGGAGGAAGAGAGAAAATGTGGACTTAGAAAACTCAAGACTAATTTGTTTTCAAGTTTAAACAGGTTATAAACATAGCAGCTTTAGGTAAACTCCAGTGTAGACTCAAAATACAAACCTCAGCGGAGAATAAAGAAGAAAATGAAGAGAAATCAACCACAATATAAATGCTTTCAAAACAACCAAGAAAAAGAGAAGAGCAAAGGTACTGTCTGCAACAGCACCCAGAAAACAATGAACAAAATGGTAATACGTTGTTACACATCAATAAGCACCCTAAATGTTAGAATTCAGAACTCTACAATCAAAAGGCACAGAGTGGCCAATTGGCTTAAAAAACATAGCATAACTTTCTGCTGCATATAGGAAATTCATCTACACTCAAAAGCCTATGCTTATAGGCTAAAAGTCAAATTTTGACAATCATGCAGTAAAATGGTAATCAAAAAAGCAGAGACAGGCATACCCTGGTGGCTTAGCAGTTAGGTCCACCAGCTCAGTCCACATACATCCTCAGGACCTGGGTTCATGATCCAAGGCTGGATGACTGGGGAGCTACCAAGATGAGCAAAATAAAAATGCTACTCCCTCTTCTCTCTTTCTACCTCTGCTTGCCCTCATTCCTGCCTGCACCTTTCCTTAAAAAACAAAAAAAGTTAGGATAGCCATACTTATATTGGATAAAATAGACTTTGAGCTAAGAAAGGTAATAAAAAACAGAGATCGACATAATGATTAAGGGGTCAATTCTGCAAGAAGACATAACTCCATAACTCAATATATATGCAGCAAATGAAGACGCATCAAAATACATAAATTATTACCAGAACTAGGAAGACATCAACAGCAATACAATAGTAGGAGACTTCGGTATTCCACTCAGAACAACAGAGCAATTGTTCTCAGTATGTTTGTTATATACATATACATATATATACACACACACACACAAAACAGTGTAATGGTCTCCATGTATAATAATGTGTTACATACTCAATGATAAATACATCAAAACCATACCAAAAAACCTATAAATTTCATATGCTACTACTGGGAGTATAAACTGATATAATCACTTTAGAAAACTATTTGACACTATCTACTAAAGCTAGTCATACATACATATACCTTGTTATCCAATAATTCTACTATTGGGCATATAGCCAAAACAAAAGAAGTAACACTGTACAAGAAAACTGATTGCAGCATCATTCACAGTAGTAAAAACTGGAAGTAACCTAAATATACTTTCACAGGGAAAAAGTCCTACTGAGAAATTATTAAGAAAGAATGAACTACCACCAAAAAAAGAAATATATATATATTATATGTATGTAATATATATATGTATATATGGATGAACCTAACATACATATGTTGAGTTTAAAAAGTCAGTATTTCCTAACTGATTCCATTTGTATGTCACTCTTGAGTTATCCGAGGGAGATTTCCTGATGGGGAAGGGTCATGAGGGGAAACTTCCTGAATGTGGAAATGTTACCTAACTTGCTGGGTGATAATTATACCAACATATTCAGATGAAAAATTTTATTGACTTGTGCATTTAAAATTTATTCACTTTAAGCTTCAATAGTGAACAATCAAAAAAATTTTTAAAATCTAAACCATGACATTTACTTCAAAAAGATTAAATACAAGATAAATCTGACAGAGAATGTGTAAAATGCACACATTGAGAACTACAACTATTGATGAAAGTAATTTAAAAAATCTAAACAAATGAAGCAGTCTGTGTTCATGAGTCAGAAAATTTAAGATTTCAGTTCTTCCCAAATTCATCTGTCGATTCAACATTGTCCCAGTGAGAATCCTATACCCTTTTCCATTTTAAAAGCTGACAAACTATTTTGAAAATTCAAATGGAGATAAAAAGACATGATAACCAAAATAACTTTGAAAAATAACAGTTGGAGATTAATAGTACTTTATTTTAAAACTTATCAACCTTGTCTAGGTATAAAAAGACAAATCAATAGAACAGATTAGGAGAGCAGAAATAGACCTATGCATGAATTGATAACTGGTTTTCAACAAAGGAGTGTAGGAAGAATACTTGAAAATGATAGTCTTTGCAACAAACTGGATATATAAAAGAAAAAAGTGGACCTCAAGAAATACTCTGCACCATTTATGCAAATTAACTCAAAATAGATCATGGATCTAATGCGAAATTCAAAACTTTTAACACTTGTAAAAGAAAGAAAATTATTTGTGACCTTGAGATAGGCAAAGATTTCTTAGATACAATACCAAAAGCATGATCCATAAAAGAAGCTGATAAATTAAATTTAAAAATGTTTAAAGTTTCTGTACTTTGAAAATATTTTCAAATCATATATCTGAGGAAGAGCGCCATGCAAAATATATAAAGAGCTGCCGAAATATAGTAACAAAAGAATTTTTAAATAGGTGAAAATAAGTTACTTCATCAAAGAAGATTATGTATGTCAAATAAGTGCCAGCAAAGAAGCATTAGTCATTAGGGCATGTTTGCTAAAACCACAACGAAATACATTCAAATGGCTAAAATAAAAAAGACCATGATGGAGAGGATGCAGAGCAACTGGAAGACTAAAAACACTACTGGTAAATATGCAAATATGACCCAGGTAGTAGAACATTCCTAGATATTTACCCATCAGTTCAAAATACATATCCACACAAATATCTGTATAGCAATAACTATAGCAGCTTTAATGGCAATATGGAAAACTAGAAACAACCCAATGTCCATCAACAAATAAGTGGATAAACAAACTAGTATATCCATGTAATGGAATACTACTCTGTAATGAAAGAAATAATAAACTACAACGTAGATGAATCTCAAAATAACTGTGCTAAGACATGAAAAATGGTGTATATTATGCTGTCGTTTATATAAAATCAAAACTAATATAATCTATAGTCACAGAAAGAGGATTAGTTGTTTTTGGAGACAATTGGGTCAAGAGCAGCGAGAAAACAAAAAGGGAATGGTTACAAAACCAAATGTGGATAGGTTCAATACTTGCATATGGTGATAATTTAATGAGTATATAGATAGAAGACATCAACCATATACTTTGAAATGGATGGTTTAGTTTTTGTCAAGTATAGCTCTAAAACTTTGATGGTTTAGTTTTTGTCAAGTATAGCTCTAAAACTTTTTAAAGGGGAGGTGCAGGCAAGAATGAAGGTGAGGAGGCAGGCGGGCAGGCAGGCCGAGAGAGGAGGAAGTATCATCTTTATTCCATTTTTGTTTAGTTGTTCACACTGGTTGCCTTCCCCTGGACCTGGGATTCAAACCCAAGGGCTTGCTCCTTTGGAGGCGACTGACCTAACTACTGCTCCCATCAGGGTATGCCTATAAAATTATTTTTAAACCAGCTTGGAGCTATAGGTAAGAATCAATAGTCATCAGCATACAAGTAGTAGTTAGAAATATGAGAACATGAATAAGAAAATGGGCAAGAAGAATGTGTAGTTTAGGCATGTATTGCATAAATCTTGAGTACCCGCTATGCATAGGTTACTAAGGTATTAGAGGGTGCTAATGTGATAACAACCTTCGCTCTCTGTAATTCAGTGTTGGAACTACACAAATCAACTGGTAATTATTATAGTGTGATAATGTGCGATGGTGTTGTAATAGGAGAAATTAGAGGGTTCTGTTACCACAGTAGAAGGTTTTGAGAGTTCAGGGAAAGCTCCCAGAGAAGTAATGTCTAAGCTGAGGCCTGAAGAGTAAGTAGGAGTTAGGCAAGTGGATAAACTGTCAAGCAGAGGGAGAGCCAATGCACAGGCCTGGAAAGTAGAGCCTGCACGAGGAGCTGGGAAGTACAGCCTTCATGTTACTCACTGTATAAGCCCTTTCAGATGCTCTAGTTTCATATTCTGATGTTTTTACTAAATAATTCTCCCTCACCCACCCCACCACCAAACTGTGTAAGTTCAGGCTCCACAAAATCTGCATTTGCCCTGCTTGAGCATGTTGGTCATTCTTTGGGGAAGCTCAGAATCTTGAAGTTCCTGCATATATTTGGGGGATTCCTAGAGTCAGTTTCCATGGAGGCCACCTTGTCTATAGAAGTTGAAAATGCAAACCACTTGAGAAGCTGAATTGTTTTCTCAACTTCCCTTGGAGTTAAAGGCTTGGGCATTTGATCTAGGCTCTGCCAGTCACCTGAATTGGTAGCTAGTTGACACACTGAAGCAGGTTATTAGTGACGTCTCTCTAGATAACGCAGCGCTTGTATCAAGATCAAATTCCTGCAGCAACAGAGACAGTCACACAAAGCGCAGCGCTCAGTCCTTGGCAGCCAGCAGTGACTACACTTTCCTCACCGATGAGCTGTGCAGTGTAGTTTTGTAATTTGTTCCTAGCTGTGTGACTCAGACTGACCCTGATTATTTAGTCCTTTTGTCTGTTATGTGAGATGCACAATATCCTTTCATTTTTAATTCTATTGAACATTGCATCATAACATTACATACGTTTAAGGTATACATCATCATAAATCAACATCTGAGTATAATGCACTGAATACCACCACCAGTGCAATTCTGTCCTTCACTATATAATTGACTCCTTTTTCCCAATTCATCTACCTCCCAGCCCTTCCCTTCTTGTAACCACTAATTTGAGTTGAGACTAAAAGTCTATTTTTGTTTGATCTGGTTAAATTGTTTGTTTGATTTCTCCATATATCACCTAAGTAAAATGTTTGGTTTTTTTCTTTTGACTAATCTCACTAAACATTACAATATTCATTTAACAAAATTTCTTTTATGCTGAAAACCAGAATCCATTTCTTGCTAATAACGGAGAACCCAAACTGACAATGTAACATTTGAAAGTGGAGCGCTAGAGAGTAGACCCTAGTGTGTATAACCAGCCCAGTGGAAGAGACAGGATGGAAGACCTGCAGACACAACTATGCCAGGCTGGAAAAATGGTGACTCAGAAAAGGCGTAAAACTTACACCACCACCAAGAAATGTATTCTGAAGCTGAGAGGCCTTGAAAGGAGTATACTTCCCAGAGCTCACACTAGACATGACTGTGGAGGCCAAGAAGTCAGACAGTCATAGGTGATCTGAAAATAAAGACTGCACACCACTCCCAAAGATCCTAGTCATGTAAGTGGATCATGTAACTGGATCAGACTTCGCTGATTTCTCTGGAGAAAAGGAATGTATGTTTCATGTAGATGTGAGCAGTTCTGAGTGTATTATAAAAAGAATGTGTGTGGGTGATAGTAAACTGAATCATTCTACTCCATACTATGGAGGCCCAATTTTGTTTGTCCTGTCCAACACGTAACTAAAGCCATTTATGGCAGTCCTGCTACCTTGGCTAGCAGTTGGTTCCCGGAGGGGTATATGACCAATTTAGTCAAGGAATCATTAAAAGGTGACTACTTGGGTGTTCTGGAAAAGTTCTCCTGACTGATCAAACAGTGAGAGAAGGAACTACTGCAGTATCTTGCAACTGTGGCAAAAGCCATCCCAGAAACAAACTAAACCAACCCTCTGAGGATGTTTGGCAGAAAGATGGAAGAAACCTGGTTGTTCAGAATCACCAGTGAGTCCTAAATTAACCAACCTGAAAACCTAGTTCATTTTATAGTTTTGAATATTTTTTTTCCTTCTTGCATTGAAAGCTTCCTAGACCTGACAGTGTAAGATTTAGAAATCTTTGAAATATAAATCTGTGGATATACCTAACAGTGTAAGATTTGGAAAATTTGAGGGTAAGTTTGGTGGAATCAAGAAGAGAGAACATTCAGAGCCATCCAAGGACAGTAAGGAACCACTGATGAACTTGACATAATTAAATTGGCCTTCCTGTTGCATTTGGGACAACAGATTGGAGGGGACAAGGTGATCACGGAGAAAGAGAAAAACCATATCCTTTAGGTAAAACTTGGGGGAACTCAAACCTTTTGAAAAGTTTCTGGAACAGCCCAAGAGGAATATTAAAAAATCACAAAGGTAGAAGTAGAAAAGGGGAGAGTTGGACACAAAAGTGAAGGCAACAGAGTTTAAAGGAAGAATGAGTTTTAAAAGATTTTTAAATGCTGGAGAGTTCTAGGAAGAGAAGAAAAGATAGACATTTGGCAATACGGAAACTTATTATTATTAGTGATCTTTGTAACAAAATTCTGGGCAGTCAGGGCAATGCAATACCACAAAGGGTTAAAGAATTGAGAAGGAAAGCAGCAGGTTTATAGGTTAAACATAGTGACAACATATCTTTCCTTAATAAGTAATGTTGAATCAATGATTGAATGTACAAGACCAAGTATTATGTTCCGTTCAGGAGTTTAGTATTAGATCATGTTAGGGGATGCACAGCTAGAAAGCATTCTAGGGGAAGAAAAACTTCAACACTCCTTGCGTCCCTAGTTCGGTCTAAAATTTGAACTAATAAAGATGAAAGGAAACAGCACACAAATTTATTTCATGTAAGTTTTATGTGACATGGGAACTTTATTCATTGAAGTCCCCTTAATTAAGACTCAAAACAAAATCCACAAAAAAACCCAGAAGTTAAATCTAAGTTTTACTAGAGTGGAAAGGTGTGGGAAAAACAACAGGGCAAAAGGATGCAAGCTAAGAGTCTTAAAGGGTAAAAACCGGAGGAACTTATTAGTAAGTCGTGTTCATTCAGATTTCTCTAGGAATCACTGTCTTGAGAATGACGGTGTTTCAGGGGAGATGCAAGAAGTCAGAGTCCTTCCAATACCTGCTATTTCTCTGACCTGCTTCAGCTTAAAGTATTCAAAATGCCAATATGCCATATTTTGAAATATTCTAAACCTGGTTCAAGACATAAGCTGGTCCTTGTAAACTGTTCAGAGCTTGCCTACTCCTTGCATGAGGTGATAGTAGCCTAAACTAGAGTAAACCATGGAGATGAAAAGGGACAAATTAAAGTAACTTTTTAGGAGAAAAATAACCACGTAAGACTGAATGGTTGTGGATTTCAGTCGTGACTGAGTTGGGGAGATGGATAAGCTTATCAAAGGAGCACATGTGCAATGGGAAGAGAAAGTCTAGATGGACCCTTGATGGAATCTACCAACACAGAGAACTCCCTAACTGGTGTTCCATAAATGGGTGTAGTTATGTCCAAATACTATTTCCTTTGGTATTCATGGATGGTGAGAACCACTAGCTAGTTGCCTACAGTAGTTCGTCTCAGTGTGTTCCCTGACAACTTTATATGCCAAGTTCGAGGACTATGCACAACCATATTTGATACCCTATTCAACAAAATTTGATTAGATAAATGTAGAGTAATACTGAGAGATAAGGTTATGGAAAAGATCAGTGATTCTTGAGCTTTCAAGTGTAAACTCAATTATCCAGTGCTTCTCAAACTTGAATTTGTGTATGATTCTAATTCAGTTAAGTCTGAATGGAGCCTGAGAATCTGCATTTCTAATAAGCTCTTAGGTGATGCTAATGGTGCTGACCTGAGATGACTCTGAGTGGCAAGAACCACACAGTATTGGTTAAAAATAAAAACTGTAGCACTTTACCATAAGATACAAATTCAGTAAGTGAAGCATATGACCAAGGAAAATACATTTTAAGATTAACATTGACTTTGGAGTAAATGGCCTAGGAACTTAGTTTGATGGAGCAATTTCAATGTTAGGCCTTTTGCCTATTACAAAAGGTTCAAGAGGGTGTGAAGTTTTCTCTGTCCACAGGTCTAATACTAGCACCAAGAATAGTGCCTGGCACAGAGAAGATACTTATATATCCCTTAAATTGTGGCAGGAATATGTAATATGGACTTAACTTAGGATGGTGGCCAAAACTATGCAAAGGAATAAATGGATAAGGAAGACATTCAAATGGGCGAAAATAGCTCTCTTAGTATCTGATATTTAGTTTTAGCCAGAAGATTTAATTATATTAAGCTTTCAGAAAATTAAGGTTAAAAAATCAGAAGGTTTAAGTCTCACTATATGACTTTTAGGCCTCTTCAATCTTTATAACTTCAGTGTTCATGGTTATTGTACACTATACACTATTCCAGTAACCTTATCTGAAAATTCCCATGTTCAGAGACTATACTTTTTAAAGTGTGAAGGAAAAAGAAAACCTAAATAGAATCTAATTAATGTTACTTATCATTACAAATATAGCCTAATATCTCCTATACAGATTATTCATATAAAACACTGCAATATCATTAATTTAAAAAACATAACTAATGTATTCAGGCAAAAATGGTCTTTTTTATATGAACCTGTCATCCTATTTCTGTGGATTCACCACGAAACATCACCACAAAAACATTAATCTGAGGGCAGTAGCCTAGAGTTTCTATATGCCCCCCCCCATGTTTATTGAAGCATTATTTACAATAGCCAAAAATTGGAATATATATAGTACACAGCTCTTAAAAATAAGATGAAATTCTGTCACTGCCACAACATGGTTGGAACTAGAGGGGATTATGTTAAGTGTAATATGTCTGAAGAAAGATGAATAATAGATGATCTCATATATGAAATATAAAACAAAGCAAAGGAACAGACAAAGCAAAAAACAACCCTTGGACACTGACAATTGAACTGAGGTACCAGCAGGGAAGGAGGTTGGGAGTGGGGGTGGGATTCAATGGTCAGTGGGAAAGAACTTTTGCCATAGATTTGATGAATGGTGAACCTGCACATAGGGGATTCTATTATTTTGTAAATCAAAGTTATCTCAATCAATATTTTTTAAAAAGTCTTGTTTAATGGGATAATAGTACATGACATTTAAAATGATATTTTGGAATTATTAACTGACATGAGAATATGAGTAAGTGGAAGCTACTACTGGGTATAGCAATGTTAGATGAAGATACTGTATTTTCTATTTTTCATATAAGTGTTATTAGAGTTTAACAATTAACTGATCTAATTTTTAATTAGAAGCGATTTTTAAAAGTTTAACACAGCTTAGAACATTTTAGTGTTTTATAATTTTTGGAGCTTTGTAATTCATTATGTGATCTCAAAATTGCTGTTGGCATGGCAGAAATGAAAAATGAGAAGACGACAGACATTCTGTGATTCTAATCTGACTAATGGAGTGAGTTAGATAAGCATTAATAACACTGTAAATACTACCAGCATTTTCTGTAAACTTGTTCTTCAGAAATGTTTGCTTGAAAACAGAAACACTGAGAAATTTAACATGATTTATTTTTAATAATAAACCAATTAAAGATACAAAAATGTTTAGAGGATTCCAAAATTTAAATTTTTGTTTAAATACAAATCCACTCTGTAATATGAAAACATATAAGACCTCTAAACATAATGATTTTTTTTCATCTACAAAAATTTCTACTAGAAAATTTGCAGAAAACAATGTTTTGTAAAATTAAATGTACATTATTTACAGTTGAAAAAGTAATCTAAAAACTATTTTATTTAGAAACTTGGATATATATGTATATTCTTTGTATGTAATTTTCCCCTTCCACCCCCAATTAAAAAAATGATCCAAAATATATAGCAATTATGCTTTTCATAGCAACAGATTCCTCAGCCAGATTAGCCCAAAGCTAAGTTGCTTTCTGGGCCCTTAAGGAAAAAACCTTGACTCTTTCAGAATAGCAGTGTATCATTTAGCACTCGGCAACTTAAGTTTACTAAAGGACCACAGTGCACAGTGAACTAAAAAGTTAATGAATAAAATAATCAGAATTCAGGTTCATAGCCAATCTTACAGATAAGAGAAGAATGAATTTTGTTGGGTCACTTATTTTTCTGCAATATTTTCGTGATGTTTATGTTAAGAAATAAGCTGATAATGTTTTAATTGATATAACTTTAAAATATAGGAGTCAGAATTATAAAATTGAGAGCTAGAAAGGAAGTTGGAGTTCATCTAAATCAAATTCATCCCTTCCTTCATGAGAGATCTAAGTAAGGCACAGAGCTCAAGTGGCCCCAGCTTCCACAACCAGACAGCAGGAGAGCGACTCTCAGGCTGATGCTTTTATATAATCCTGCCTCTGAAAACAGGTACAGCCACCTACCTCAGGCACATTTCAATTTTTATGTTATATTTTATATATTCATAGTTCTTTATACAGTGAAGCCAACTAAAGTCAATCTAAGTGAAACCATAATTTTAACAACAGATAAAATAGGTGTCTTACATTTGAAAGCATCAAGACTTAACTTATACAAGTGGAATGAAAATAATTACTATATAAATTTCCCATTGTCTTATATTTAAAGTACTGTATTTACACAAGAATCAGAAATGCTAGTATGATGTAAATTTTAAAAAAGACACTTCTAAAATGCTTATGATATAGCCACTGAAAAAAGTTTCAAAAGAATGTCTTCATAGTATAAAATGCCTGTTCCTTCACAACTGAATTCTGAAACCTTTGGAAAACAAAGAGAAACACCTGGGTTTTCTTCCCTCAGCTAAGAAAGTCAAATTAACTCTAAATTATTATTTTTGAATAATAAACTACAAAATTAGGAACCTCATAGAATTTATCTTAGAACCATTCAGATAGTTTACATACAACTGAAAATGTTCAATTAAAAAACAATCATCCTTAACTCCTTTGGTATGCTAATTAGAACAGCTGGGCTCCAGCAGTTCACTTTGTTTCACAGCTACCTGAGAGGTAAAGCCATTGGAGTTGGACACCACCATCAAGTAAGGCTGCGGCTGTTGCTCCGTTTTCTCAGTGTCTTCTTTCAAATTATCTTCGACTTCCTTTCTCTCTACTTCCTGGGTAAGAGTTTTTGTTTCTTGAGCTTTGATAACCGAAGTGATTACAGTGCCAGGTGGGTGAGGAACCAGCTGTGAACTTCGAGGAGAAAAGGTCACAACAGGGGCAGTAGCACTGAAGGAGGGGGATGAAGCCACACTGACAGTTCCATTGCAAATGGACTGAACATTGCTAGTAAGAACCTGCTGTACGTGAGCTGGGCTGAAAACGATGGAAGGAGGAGAGCCCGGCTTCTGTGACTGTAACATGACATTTTCTTTCAGTACTGTCATGGGCTGTGATGATGGAATGGCTTGTAAAATAAACTTCTGAGATCTAGCACCTGCTGATGGATCTGTGCTGGCTATAACTGTTGTGATTGGCACTGTCTGGAGTGTCACTGTA
Organism: Solenodon paradoxus; assembly: GCA_004363575.1. Taxonomy (NCBI): domain Eukaryota; kingdom Metazoa; phylum Chordata; class Mammalia; order Eulipotyphla; family Solenodontidae; genus Solenodon; species Solenodon paradoxus. The sequence continues at coordinate 71,023 of RJWH01002861.1, forward strand.
TGCAACTGCTGAGTCCCAGGAGACACGACCACTGGAACTTGGGCTGGAGCCTGTATGGTCCTATTGAGATTAGAAATAAAAGTGAGAAAGTTAGCATACTGTGTTATTTTAAACTTTAACATTTGAAAGTCATGTTGACAAAATACAAGTCAGACACTTCAAATCCTACTTATTTTCAACACAACATAAACCCTGTGCCAAACCTGCTACTAAACTTCGTAATATATAAAGAAATGCTCCACACTAAACTCTCAGACCATTTACTGTAACACCATCTGGTTAAAAAAAGTCTACACAAAATACTACATTAATGAATGGAGAAGCAATTTTATTGGGGAAGAAGAATATCATTTTAAAGCAGATGTATGTATGTCTCACTCTCATTTTAATGTTTGAATGATAGTATCATCAACACACTAATCTACATTATTGAACTTCCTATGATTATACTGTTTTCAAATTGCTTTTATATACAGAAGAAAAAATGCTCAATTAAAATAAAACACTGAAGTCTGTTTTAGCACTTCATTTACAACTTTCACAAATTTAATCATAATGCAACAATTTAAAATAAAATCCTTTGATGTAAACTTGTTTATGTAAAGTTGTTAATCCCATTTATTGAAGAAAGAGGTACATAAGTGGTGTTATGTCAATTTCACTTTAAATAGTCACAGATGTGAAATTTATAATTAATGGTCATTGTTAATAAAAAACAAATGCAGCTGAAAAAACTCAGCCTCTGGATCTCAACTGTATTTCCTCTGAATTCTGTAAAGCTATTTTATAAAAGATAGGTTGCAACTTCAAATGGCTAATAGCTAGATTAGTCCTCATAAACCAAATGTTAATTATTGCCAGTAGACTATATCGATACATTTTGTAAGTTACAGTTATATGGTCTGTCATATCTGTGAAATGCAATTCTGGAGGAGAAAACAAATAGGCTAGGTGGAAAAATGAAAATGCAGTGCAACGCAGGAGATGATGAAAGGAACTGGGAAGAGATGGGATGACTAGAGGTCACTCATATATGTAGGATACTGATTCCCAAATTCAGATTGCCACCTGAGTCACCACTGTGAAGTTCAGTCTACAGTCAGTCTATAGCAGGATCTTAGCAGCCCCTCTGAAGGACAGAGCTAGAAAAGAATGTTGGGTACTGAAGATTTAATAGTTGGGCAGAGTATGGCTAGGAATAAAACCAAATGTACTAATATTACTGGGCAGATATGAATGAGTTGGAAGGATACCGAATTAATTTTAGGACCAGGGAGCTTTCCCAAAATATACTGTGATTCCCTTCTCCCCCATGCCCACCTGAAATAGGATATCCTTTGTGGACTTTGAGTCTAGCTAATAGCACCTGACCCAATATCCATTTTTTTTTTTTTTTCTTAAAGGAAAGGTGCAAGTAGGAATGAAAGAAAGTAAGCAGGCAGGCATCTTAGTTGTTCTCCCTGATGTGGGAGGTGAACCCAAGTCCTTGGGATGTATGTGTCCTGCACTTCAGCTGAAGGCAGTTGACCAAATTGCTACTCCACCATGGCATACCCAGATATCATAAAAATTAAAAAACAACAAAAAACCTGCAAAATCAACAGCTTCCTATGGCCAGTGTTTGTCTACATGGACACACAGAAAAAGTAATTAGTACCTGAAATGCATAGTAAACATACAGACTATAAGTAGGTATAGTCTGTTGCCACCTGCTAATATCTCCATTTTACATATGAAAAATACAAAGAGGTTGAACAGTTTGCAAAAGGTGACCAGTTGGCCAAGACAAGAAGTCATCTACATTGCATCTGTATGTTTAACCATTACAACATACTGCTATTTCTTATCCTGAATAGTTTCCACTAAAGGTGATTACTCACCATTGTATCTTTAGACTGTGGGCAGTTACAACTCTTTAAAATACACACATTTCCCTTCTTTTTTTGCTCTCTCAGATGTGGCAGAAGCAATGATGTCCTTGTAAATTTTCTTCATTGCTAATAGGATTACACTAGATTTTCAATGTTTTTGTTCAAAGTAGAAAAAGATGTCTCTTGAAACACTTGCCAGTTATATACTACAAAGATATATTCATCTATAATGTAAATACATTAGCTCATTCTAAAAACTACTGAAAGGATTTTCACTAGCAAAACATTTAGAAATTAAAGTATAAAATATCATGAAGTCTTTCCCCAACCACAGTAATTTTTTTTTCATAGTTAATGATTAAACTGTCTTATGTATCTAGTTATAGAACACAGGTTATATTATAGTAGTTTTAAAAGTAGTTAACTACTCAATCAAAACCTCATTAACTGCTTGCAATCAATTACTACAATACTGGTAATTTAAAATTCTTCAAACTTTCTGAGGCTAAGATACAATTTTTAGCTTTTGTTGAATTTTTACGCATCTGTCAGGAAGCATAATATAATTATCATAGCCACCTTTAAGGTTAAGTACTGTAATATTTATTTTGGAGATAAGAGATTCAGAACAGTTCATCTGATTCACTGTCACCTCTAATGAATAACCGAGAAGGTCAGAGGGGTGGAACACTACCTACATTCTTCCTCCTCCATTAGAAACGCTGTAGAGTAAGCTACACATATACATGCCGACTTCAACATCGATATATGCAATTATGTGAGATAAAAAGAATGAGCAAAGGAAAACATCTGAGGAAAGGAAAAACATTTTACTACATGTCTGTTAATAAAAAGTGGGCAATTTGTGTGGTTTACATAAAACAACAGGCAGCATGGCAGACCACTAAGCTCACTGCTCAGGCGGGAACTGCTCACATGCACCTCAGGCACACGTTGTGGCTCGTGGCTCGGGCAGCCTGGATGCTGGCCTGCAGGCTCTGTGAAGCCCAAGGACCGGCGTTCCAAACCCAGATGGGGATGAAAAACCAAAGTGAGCAACTAACTAAAGATTCTTCTTCCTTCTTTCCCTTCCTTACTGAAAAATACTTCTTCCTCTTCTTACTTCCTCTCAAAAAAAACAAAAAACAAAACCCTGTTTCCTCCAAATGTATCCTCAAGGGTCCTCAAATAATACTTGACATCTTTGTGCTTGTAATATGCCTAAATTTTGGTTCCTAGCATAAAATCATTTATGTTGCATTCATCTCTCTTTCATTTAAAATATTTTCTTCAAATTTACTTTAAAAAATAAAATATTGTCTCCACCACTTACTATATGGACCAAGCTACTTGGCTGCTCTGTCTCAGTTTCCTCATCTGTAAAATACGAGTAATATTACCTGCACTTCGTTGATCAGAGAGGATTCTATACATGAATATATGTAAAGAGTATGAAATATAGTCTTATATTATCTTTAAAAGATCTTTCATTTTATTAATAGTCATAAAATCAAGAATGATACAGGGGAACCTGTCAATTTTCTTAAGAGTGGTAGTATGGTAATTTAGAATAATGTCTCTATTCTTAAGAGTTTTAGGTTGAAATATTTAAGGGTGAAACAATAATGTCAACTTACTTGACAAATAGTTATGCAAAATATAAATAAAAACAAATAGGGCAAAATGCTATCTATCGTGAACAGATGAATGGTAAAATGCACTATTCCAAATTTTCCATTTGTTGAAATTTTCCATAATAAAAAGTTGGAGTAATTATTAAAAAATACAAATACAAAAAAAAAATTGAAGAAAAGCTATTCTAACAATATGGTAACATTTCAGAATGATATGTACAATTCGCTTGCAAGTTATTTAACACTTTCTTTCTATATATTGGGAAGGAACAAGAAACTGCAAAACCTGAGTAATAATATTCAGCAACCGTCAGTTTTCAAAGAATGCTGCTGTTCACTAATGTTTCCCTTTCCACATCTGGTAATTTCAAGGAATAGGATCCACTCTACTAAAGGGTTCATTGTTTGAAAACAAGTATGATTTTGGCGCACTCTGGTGGCCTCGCAGTAAGTTCTCTGCCTCTGACAGCACGGTCCGCCAGCATCTCAAGGACCTGGAGCTGGGTAGCCAGGATGACCAACTAAATAAAACAAACAGAATGTGTCTTCCTCCTCTCTCTTCCTGTTTGCCTGCCCACTTGCCTTCATTCCTGCCTGGACCTTTCCTTTAAAAAAAAAAGTCCAATTTGGGGGAAGAAAATAAGATAAAACTGAACAAGACTTTAAGACAAAGGAATAATTAAGAATATTTATCTATACGTACATATAATACATAGAATGATTTCTACAACAAAGCAATTTATAAAGTTTGAAAAATTTAATTTTGTGGTTCTTCATTTTATAAACAGACCACTTAAGAGAGCTCATTATTCTCTACACTCTATTAATATGATGGGGTATTATGTGCCAGGTACTACATAAGGTGTTAAGAGGAGGACAAAGAATAAAATCTGGTTCCTACAGATTTAGATATATACAAGTAGACAAGCATTACAGTCTACTGAAACACCTGGTTTATGCACCACACTGAGACACTGGCGAGCAGTCACGTTTATCTGCAAAGCAAGGAAGGAATTACGAACAGGGTAAAAGCTAGCAACGAAAGCTATAGGAAGTGGACTGTACTCTGTGTGAAAAAAGATTTACCAAAAGCTCCAAGAAAGCAACATAACAAAGCTATAACAATAATGTACAAATTGGACTGAAGAGAGAAATTATCAGAGGCAAGAAGCAGCGATAAAGTCTACAGAATTCTCAGGGATCTTGGAAATGATTTTTAAAGGTACACCAAAGACAGTTTGAAAATCACAGTGAAGTACAGCTACAGTATTTTAATATCCTGCACTGAGACTTATTCAGGCATTGGTATTCAGAATAGTAAACTATTAAAATGTCATCTGTAACATATCTTTCAGAGATAAGGTGTGTGTGTTACTTGTATTCTCAAACTCTAAAAAGAAAACTTTGATAAGAGATACTAAAAAAATAACAATGAATCATTCCAAGGAGGAGGTCCCATTGATTAGCTGTGGTCATTGTATATTTCCTAGCAATACAATGAATGATGACAAAAAACCTATAAACAAATGGCAGGAGATATATATTTACAGACACTCAGTTGTGATATGTAACCAATAGGACATACATACATATAAGAAACTAAAATATTAAAAGGAATATTTAGAGATCTAAGCAAATATTCCTTTAATAACAGTCAAATAAATGCATCATTCCTGTCCAATTAAAAAGGAGAAAATATGATTTTTATAGCCTTTTTAAGGCACCTAAAGAGTTAAGAGAATTAAATTTTCACAATGTTTAAGGTTTAAATGGATCATACATTTGGAAGACTGAATCATCTAAGTCTATCTTATTCTAACTAATGTTTACTTATTTCAAGGCCCACTGAATAAAACCCTAGACTGTAGGTCTGTATTATGTTAGAGTGAAGTCGTTTAAGAAAACAATCAACAAATCATTTTTATTGGCTGTGGAAGAGCTCCTATATATTAATGCATGTTCTGAAAATTCATGACAATAGCAACAAAATAGAATGCTGCAAAGGTCCATCTAAGTTTCTGCCTGCCTCCTTTCGCCCCCATTCCAAATCATCAGAGTCCAATCCCAAATTTCTGCAAAAGACCAGTCTAAAGCAGAAAGGAATTTCTTGTTGATTTTATCTTTCCTGAGACTATGAAGGAAATTTGATTTGATTGAATCAAAAGACTACTGTTTGAACTTTTGCAATTCTAAAAGCCTAAAAAAAGGACCTTATATTCTTGGCCTATCTTTTCAACTTTAGAACTGTTCCATGGTAGTATCTCCCAAGGAAGGCTTTTTTTCTTGGAACTCAATGCATTCTGAAAGATCATTTTATGTCCAATGACACTGAGTTTTTAAAGCTTCTGAATTGATGTGAAAAAGATCTGAAACTCCACTCTAGATTTCCTTCTATGTGGGGATCATGTCTCTTCTATAGATCAATCCAGTTTTACAAAAGTACAGTGGTCTAGATTTAAAATGGTAAAATAACATCAAGTAATGTCAAAGTTTAAAAACAAGAAATCACTGAGGTACTCAGAGGACTGACATACATTGCTGCTGAAATGATCTGTTCTAGCTGGAAGTCTATGTAATGTTTATTTTCACTTCTGAATCTTGATCCACTTATAATGAATGGGTCTGGTCAGAAACATAATGATTTGCATCAGTCACTTTAATTTTCTCACCTAATACTCTGCACAGATGAATGTAACGTTTCATCCTGCATGCTACTGGTTCTGGTGGCTTCTCCTTCGGAGACAGCTTGTACGGGCTGCACTACGTGAATAGTCCGGAAGAGCTGGGTTGGGTACGGAGACTGTGTGGGCTGCACCGTCCTCAGGACTTCTGATGACTGTGCGACTTCCACAGGATCTTTGGGCTTTGTAGCTTTGGAATTCCCTGGTTTTAGAACTGTAGTGGCTCCTCCTTTTATGCCCGGACTTGAAGATCCTTTAGATCGGCTTGCTTGGTTCCTATTAGAAGAGGTTGTTGAAGACAGTGATGGATCTGAAGACTCTATGCTGGAACTTGGATCTTCATCATCTATATAAATAAGATCTTTTGGCATTTCTTTAAACTGATACACCAAGCGCTGACCTTCTACTTTTGCCAGAATACCTCTTTGGTAATAGTACCTATTAGAAATCAATATTTTACTCAATTAGACACAAAATAATACTCAATAAAATTAAAATTCCTAGTCATGAAGTTAAAAACAAATAAGAAAATAATTTCTAAATGAAGAGTATTTACATAAAACAGCATAATTGACATTATTTTCTAAATACATGCAAGACATATTCATTCAGAGAAAACACCAACTAAATCTAAAACCAGTTCTGATTAGGGGATTTTTAAATAAGTATATGGATTATTCTAGTCCTTAACTCTTTTTCCTTTATTATTCCACTAACTTGCTGGAATAATCAAATCTACTACAAACCTCAAGAAATTATTTCTCCATCATGTCTTCTAAATGGCCCTATTATTTAAAATTTGATTATATAAACTTGATTTGGTTTTTTGCATAAAATTTAATGATGCAGAAATAGAACTAGAAGATTCAAAATGTGTCAATGATTTCATTAAATCAACCAAATAAATAAGTTCAAAAATCCCAACTGTGACACACCCTGGCAGCTCAGAAGTTAGGTCTGCAGCTCTGGATGGCACAGTCCACATAAAGCCCAGGGAACTGGGTTTGAAGCCCCGATCCTGGGAACAGTCAACACAAACAACTCAACAAATGAAAGTGCTTCTTCCTCCTCCCCCTGTCTGCCTGCCAGCTTGTCTTCACTCCTGCCTTCTTCCTTCCTCAAAACAAAGCAAAGCAAAACAAAAAAAAAACATATGAAATACTTTTCATTTCAGAAGGTTCTCAAGTTATCAGATCATTGCTATTTCTAATATCTTTCACCAATACATCTTGAAGAACTGATGACACTATCACAGAAAAACAAACTACAAGTAAGTTGAAGAATAAAATGATACTTTAAGTGAAAAATGTCAATGTCTGGTTAATCTACAATTCCTAGCTTAACATTTTCTAATCGCTTTATAAATAAAACTACTGTTTTAGGAAGATATTTTGGGGGAAGGAAAACATTTCCCCAGATTGGAATATGATTTCAGTTTAAATGCATAATGATTTCTGAATGTTGAATGATTTTAGCACTGCAATAAGTAAAATTATTTCTTTAATTCCTTACTATTTAAGATAATACCTATCTTTCAGTATTCAGGAAGTGATATTAACAAGCTATACAAATTTCACATACCTGAGAGCTCTTCCCATGGTCTCGTAATTCATATCAGGTTTGTTTTTGTGCTTCCCCCACAACCTGGATACTGCTTTAGAATCTACCAATTTAAAAATGCCTTTTTCTCGCTGGGTCCACTTGATGTATTTAGGACAAGTAGCTTTGTCCTGGAGCAGTGCCAGTAAAAATTCCCAAAGATAAATTGTGTTTCCTGTAACAAAGGCAATTCTTTTTTTACTAAAATTTATTTCAAAGAGTACAATAAAACACAAGTAAAAGTCCTGAAAGTTCCATCTATAGTTACACAAAAATATTACACAATTCAGTCAGTATTGATAATATAATAGTAGAGTTTTCAGTTACTAAAATAGATAGTTTTATTAGTCCTATATAAGACACCTGAACAGAGCAATCTTACCCACCAAATTTATAATGGCTTAGGGAGAAAGAACTTTAAAACAATGTTTTTTCTCTCTCTTTAAGAACAATTACATAGGAGAAACAGTGAAAAAGAGAGTTGTACAGAACCTTTTAATGTTTGTTCTCTTTATATTAGAGTCAGAAGATTAGTCAATTTCTCTTCAAATGTGGGCAGTAGTTATAAAAATACTAGAACTCCAAGACAAGGTAATAAAGTATCTAAGATCTAAAAATCTAACCTGGCTGAACTCTTCGAAGAAACTCTTTATCAAAAGAATGGATTATTCTGATGGCAAGTAAACAATTCTTAGAAAGTGGTAACTGTACCTCATAAGAAATATGTCAGGAAAAGTGGTTTCCACTCACCATTTGTAGACATTTTAAAGCAATCTGAATGTTATCTGACCTGTAATTACTACAGGGAAATCATATTAGTACCTACCCTTTCCATCTTTGTTTTTCTTCTTCACAGATATGTTTGGGGTAGTGGTTGGGGAGTCTGGTCGTGGTGGTTTAGTTTTTCTCCCTGAAACAGAACAACTTTACATAAAGAGTTGTCCTCAAAAAGGAGAACGAATAGAAAGTTTAACTGTTTATAAATGATACTTTGTCATATATCTCAAATTTCAAATGTCACATATTTTACACATAGGTCACATATATTGGTCTCCTAATGTACTAATTACTAAAAGAAAAATAACTTCATACAAAAATTAACATTAAAGTAGGTGAGATCACAAAGCACATTTATGTAGGAAAGGATACTTTTGCTCATTTGTACAAATGAGGTTTAAATTTTAAAATATACCGTTACTTCTAAGATGACAATACTGACAGTGCTTTCTAAAAATTGAGGGAAAATATTCTTGACAGCTGATTAAAATTGAGCTCAAAAAATAACCAATATTTGTACATTTTGTTTATTTGGACAAATGAGGTTTAAATTTTAAAATATTCTACCATTTCTTCTAAGATGACAATACTGACAGTGCTTTCTAAAAATTGAGGGAAAATACTCTTGACAGCTGATAAAATTTTAGCTCAAAAAATAAGCAATATAGGCTTATCTCCATGTTTGTTACATAAGCATTTAAAGTAGGAAAAGTATATACTTTTTTTTACTGAGGCAACTATGAACTACAAAATAATATCGGCAGAGATGTGCAGGTACACTATTTACCAAATATATGCTAACACACCACACCCACCACCACCTTTCTAATAATCCTCCAGCACTGTCCCCTGGACCCTCTGCTCCCAGTTCCCACCCTCATTCCCTCTGGTAACCTGAGTTCTGTTGTCAGTGTCCTAGCGTTAATTTTTGTTTTGTCTGTTAGCTTTTTTTCTTTATATTCCACATTGTATAGTTTCTAGATCCAAGTCTCTTAATCCATTTAGAATTAATTTTTGTGTAGAGTGTTGACAGACTTTTTTTTCTCTTCTCTATTTCTTGGCTCCTTTGTCGTAGATTAACTGAATGTGAACGTGTGAGTAGTACGTTGCTGTATGTTGCTTCGGCAGTTAAAAAGTCTGGTTCTGTTATTCCATCTTTACTAGAAGATGTTCTAGATTATCTCTTTAATATTCTTACTATTTGACCATATTTTTATTCTTTTCCTTTAATAATTTTAATCATATTCATTGAAAGGTTTTATTTGATAATTCTATTTCCTGAAGTCCTTAGAGAACTAGCCCTAGGATCTTTCATGCCTATTGCTTCTCATTCAGACTCTTCCTCCCACATTTTGTGATACTGAAATACAAGTTCACCTCCAACAGGTTTTATTTGAGGAAATCCTGTGCAGCTCGAGTTAAAATTATGCCCTGCCAAAGCAAAGACTCTGCCTGGTTCCCCCAAAGTTATTGCTAGAGTAAGACTACTTTTCTGTTAACTAAATTGTCTAGGAATTGTATACCCTGGTGGAGTAGTAGTTTGGGCAACTGCCTCCAGCCTAAGTGAAGTAGCGCACATATATCCTAAGGATCTGGGTTCATATCCTGGGCCAGGGAGAACAACTAAGCTGTACAACTAAATACAAATAAATAAAATGCTGCTTCTTCGTCTTCCTTCCTGTCTGTTTGCCTACTGGTCTTCATTCCTGCCTGTACCTTTCCTTTAAAAAAAAAAAAAAAAAAGGCTAGGAATTCCTAAAGTTAGTGAAAGTCTAAAATCTAATTGTAAACCTAGGTCAAGGTAAAATGAAGATTATGGATTCTCACTGTAAGCGTTTCTCCACTTAGAGCCCCAGCTGAGGAAGACAAGCTACCTTGGCATCTGTGCCAATGGGTGAACTGCTTTTCCCTTGAGGTAAAAGCCTTTCGAGGGTCCCAACGATATGATGAGGTCTCTGTCCAATACCCTGGTCTTGCATTTGACAGAGTTAAAGCATTTGTTTCTGCATGGGCAATGAAACCCAAATCCCCTAGATTTCAAAACACGTATCTTTTTTATCTAGCTCTTCAAAACTGCTGCAATGATAGCTCATTCCTATTGTTTTTATTTTCCTCTTCATTTCTGGCTCCTGGAATTTCCCTAAGTTTCATGTGAATTTAAGATTACTGTATGGCTGATGTTATCATTAACTAAGATAATAAACTCAAAATATGAAACAAGATGGAGTAGATCAGAAGACTATGAAAGAAAAAGTGTAGCGTGCCCTGGAGGAGTAGCAATTGGGCACAGTCCATATACATCCCAAGGTCCCAGATTTGAATCCCAGGGCTGGCAGGAACAACTAACTAAAGTAAAAGCTCTCCATAACCCCAGCTGCCTGCCTCTGCTCACCTTCATTCCTGCCTGTACCTTTCCTTAAAATAAAAAGTATTGAACTTTAGAAGTCAGTTTGTGAAGTTAAAAATTATTTTGTAAACAAATTCTTCATTTCCTCTTAATTACTTACCTGATTTCTAACTCACTGTTTTCTTCTAACTGGAATCTTATATTAGAATCTACGCTAGTGATTTTCAAAATATGCTCTGTGAAAGCTGACCTGCCCTTACTCAAACTCTTTCTTAGCTTGAATAAAGAATTTAAATGAAAGTTGAAAAATCCTTTTTATGTGAGACAGATAAAATATTTTAAATGCATAAAATATCCAAATTAAAAAAGTAAATGTGATATGAATACCTCTTACTTTATATTGTGCCCTTATTTTCCTTATGCAAATTTTATTGGTATAGAAATAGCCTCATGTAAAAATTATATTTAGATTCCACATAAAGACCTGACAGTTTCTTCTAAACAAACTAACCACCTACCTTTCTTTCTTTTGGGTTGTTCTGGTGATGAGGGTTCTGGTGAATGTGCATATGTCTCTTGAACGTGCTGCGTTTCCATCACTTCAGGAATCCCATCTAATGTGACAGACACATGGGTGACTGGGCCAACAGCAATGTCATCTTCAGATGGACTAAATAGATTATTATCTAATGGAAATGAAATCAACTAATTAAAATCAACTTTGAATTACAAAGTAACTTAATAATTTCCTGTTTCAATAGATTCAAGTAGAAATAAAACCTTGAAACCTAGTTCTGATGTCTTCTTTTTTTGTCCTAAATCAGGTACCCTAAGTCCAGACTAGATTATTTCACTATTTTTCTTACCTGACTTCCTAGTTTATCTTGTTTTTCTTCTCATTCTTTACATTGCTTCTAAAATTATTCTCTGAGACCCGAATCTGATCTGACCATATTATTCTTCTAATGTAAAAACTTAGTACCTTGAAAATTAGAAATAAAAATAAATCTGAAATATCTTGGTGTAATTTATAGGGGGAAAAAATAAAAACAACTAAAACTCCACAGCAAGTAGTTGAAGTTTCCAAAATCTAGAATAACCTAGCTTTACGATCTCATCACCTACCTGCAATGAAGTTCACCTGTCAGCTATACCAAAGCATTTTAATCTCAAGCATTTCACTCTCTCTTTACAAGTCTGTGTCTTTGACTCCATCATTCTACCTTAATGCCCTTTCCTGACTCCTCTACCTACTAAAACTTGTCATTTCTAACCCAAGTCTTTTCACACCCCTTCATAAAACTGTTGGCTGCTAGAGTACTCTCTGCTTCCACACATATTCCTATTCCCCTCGTGGCCTTTATTTTTGGCTTTTACATTTATTTACATGAATACTTTTATTTAAAATTAAGCTGTAAAACTTAAGAAACAATATCTGTTCATTTGCATCTCATATCATTGCCTAATGTACAATTATATTTGTATAGTGAAAATGTTCATTTAATATATAATATATAGGTATTGATGTAATGACACATGCATTAAGCTAATATAGTATTATGGTACAATGTTCCTTCAATAAAATTTAAAAAAAAAATGAAAGGAAATATTCAATAAATATCTTGAATTGGGGCACAGCGTCATGGAGCAGCAATTAGGTCAGTCGCCTTGGAAGGAACACAGGCCACATACACCTGGCTTGAGTTCCGGGACCAGGGGGAAAATAACCAGTGTGAACGACTGAATGAAAATAAAAAATGCTTCTTCCTCTTCTCTCTTCCTGCCTGCACCCTTCCTCTAAAAAAAAAAAAAAAAAAATCTTGAATTGATTTAGTAATGATTAATTTTATGAGTTCGACTATTTTCTTACCAGGAAAGTCTAAAGGAGGTCATGGTCAATAATTTGGCAGAGAATTTTATGTCATCAAGTGCTAGAAAATTTTTCAGCAAATTTTTGTCTATTCATTGATGAATATCTATAGAGAGTACTAAATGATAGCAGTTTGGGCCCTAAATATCTTAATAGTTTCACCAATGATATTAAAAGAGAAATTCTCTGTAATCTGTCATTTGACAAAAAAAATAAGCTATGTTTTTATTTCTATAGGTCTCACTCCCCCAATTTTAAGAAAAGTCTCGTTTAACTCAACACTTTTTATTAAAGGTACCTCTACTAGTTCTATACCTTAAAATGTGCTTGGGACACAAAAAAATATAAAACATGGTCTCTGGTCTCTTAATACTTCCCATCTAGTAGAAAGATGGCAATAACTTTCCAAAGTATATAAACATGAACAAACGTAGCTACTCACTGATTCGCTTTTCATCCAGCATAGGGCCAGGAGAATCCATGTTAAGAAGTGCTTCAGCAGCCTCGATAGTTTCAATTGTTTCATCCCCATTATGACAGGAAGCTTCAACTACAATACAGTTAAAGAAAAAACAGAATTAGCTACAGTGTTGCTGTGGAATGCACATAATCTGAACTTCTAAACCGGGATATATCACTCTATACTGGGTTTTTATATATACCTTGTATCAACACATAAAGTCTATACTGAATATGACTTAAGTAATTGCCCATTTTTTATTGAAACATTTCTGCAAGATGTGGTGTTTTCAACTAGCAAGTCTGTTTCTGTAGATTTCATAATGTAACATGACTGGGTTAACATTCTAACACTGACTCCAATACTCTGAGTTCACTAATAGAACCGAACATGGGTTTCTGTTAATCTCTGACTCTTCTTCCAATCCTCTATAGTTAGTGAGTTATCGTCTCCCAAAAGTTTTAGTCACAACCCTTTATTAAAATGTAACCACTCTGTCACAGCATTCTGGTACTATTCTTCCATAGCTTATATTGTAGAATACTAATTATTCCTCTACTATGAACTGTGCTTGGGTCAAGTGCTTTTTTTAAATGTTCTTGAAAAATATAAAGCAATACTCTAAGTATATGCTAGATTTGAAACACTTTTCTGTATCCCAAACAGATGTCAAAACAGTTGCACAGTAAATACTTGGATGACTGTTAGCCATTCAGCTCCAGGATGAACACTGAGAAACCAAGTTAAGATCCCTTGTCACAGGGAAACATTCAAGTTACCTGAATATGATTTTAGTCATTCATAATTCCTTAGAAGTACTTGCCGTATTTTTCCCTCAATATTTTTTAATAAAAATGAGACATTTTTTAAAGGGATGGTCTCATTTACAATTGTTGGAAAACTACAGACTATGAGAAGTAAAGTTAATAAAGATTCGTAACATATGTGAAGCAAATTGTTCAATTTGTTAAAGTAGCAAGCAAGACCTAAATAAATGGAGTGGTAGAAAATGCTCTTTGAAGACATAAATCATCCCTGAATATATACATGTAATACAGTTCAAATTTAATCTCCATGTACTTTCAACAATATATAACTAATTATAAGGCTTTTAATTTTATACAAGGTTAAAAAGTAAATATAAAGAGTCAAAGAAACTTTTTTCTCAATGAAAGAAAGTGATCATTTCCACATTTCCTCTCCCCATTCTTATTCAACTCAAAGAAAGAACAAATAATTTTCCTTTTCATTATTAAGACTATAATCAGGTTTTCAAGAAACTGGGAGCTTCTTGAAATTTAGTTTAACTTTCCATTGGAATACTACATTATTTAACACCCTAAGTATTTCCTAACAGTTCACATTCTCTTTAAAAGATGTCCAAGAACCTACAGGAATTTTAATTTACTCCAAGTCCTCAATTGGCAAGAATATTGAATTCCTGTTGTTAAACAGTTGCTAGGAAATGTAAAAGATTCCAGAGTCAAGACATAATCTTTTTATCTGTTGGTAAGTGGTGCTGAGATACTGTTTAAGACAATAACAAAAGTGATTCTGATCTTAAGGCGTAAATAGACGACTGCAGGTACTATCACTCTAAGATAGGCAGGCTTACAGAAGAGATGGCTGAGTCATTTAAGATAGCCGAGTCATTTGAGATAGCTAGGATTTAAGGACTTTGAGAGGAAGAGAAGGAAATTAAAGCAAAAATATTAGAAAAGGGGCAGCAGAATATACATTTAAAGAAATTGAGATTACTAATCCATACCGTTACAAAACAAAATGTACAGCAGCCAAAGATTATTATAGTAGCAATCAGTAAACTTGCTTTATGCAACCAGATTGATTAATCTGACTGATCTCCCAAGGAAGGAATCCCATGATGGCAATAGATGGTATGGACTACTAAAAGAGCAGTGAGCTGGGATATTCCTGAAGGATACATACCAAGAAGTTCAGGATCTGGATTATACACTAATGAGCTCTTCACAATTAGGAAAAAACTAACAAGGAATATTTTCTCTTATAACATAACACCTAACATGGGAGCTCCACAGCCTGCCAAACCGGAGAAGTTCCTTTTTCCTGGTGTAAAAAATGTATTTGCAGAATTCCAAACCTGTGAGCCTGATTCCCTCAACAAATGTCTTTGAATACAAATATCTGCAGGTAACATGGAGGTCAAGGAACAAAAAGATAACCAAGGAACAAAAAGAGGCATGAATTTTAATCTAGCTTGGATTTTTCAAACAGAAATTCAACCATTCTTGGAATAAAGACTTTGAACTTTTCCTCGAAGTAGCATTTCTGAATTGCTACAAAAAGCACCCTAGAGAACATGAATAAGATTTTGACTTTTTTTTAGTTTTAAAACTTATATCCTTTCTATTTTCATGTCAAGATGCACAAAACTTCATTAGGGGACTACTGATAGAGACAGTCTTCACTGGGAGAGTCTTACCCCAAATGTCATGAAAAATAAATCATTTTATTTACATAGTCCATAAGAACAAATGCTTAGATGTCCAATACTTCCATAATAGTTAAAATGAGAAAAGATAAATACCAAAAACATCTAGCAAAATGATGAAAACAGAGCATTGCGTGCAATATTATAAAAAATTTAAGCCTCCTATTTAAAACCTTACAGATTAAGATATAGTTTTTTAAGAAAAGCATATTACTCCTTTGTCAAGGCTTTGAAACTCTATGAATTGAGGAAAAAATTCTAAAATAAAACTAAAATAAAAATAATCAGGCAAATAAGGCATAAATCACCCAATAATCAATTACCATCTTCAAAATATTTATATAACTTTAGATATTTATTTACATAAATAAGACAAAATATTTTAAAGCCTGCTGGGTAGGTAAAAATGATAAAATTAATATTTCTTTGTCTATTGATTAAAAAAAAACCAAGAATTTCAAAACACTTCCATGTCACGCTTTTAGGGTCCACTTCTGATACTTAATAATAGCAAAGTAAGCTGCTCTGCTGGTGGAGTCCACAAATAATCTAAGGTTCTCGATTCAAGACCCAGGTCAGGGATAACATCCAAGACGAAAAAAACATAAAGTGCTTCTTTCTTCTCTCTTTATGCCTCCCTGCCTCTGCTCACCTTCATTCCTCTCTGCACTTTTACTTAAAAGAAAAAAACAAAAAACTAATCTTACTTTATATTCTCCAACCCCAAACAAAAACACTAGTCTGTTCTAAAGCAAACCATAGACAGTCTATCATTCAATTGTAAATATTACAGCATACATCTCTAAAAGATACTATGATCGCACTTTTAAAAATTAATTATTTAAAAAAAATCAAACATCCAGTCAATACTGAAACTTCTCCAGTTTCTCAGGTGTTTTTTTTTTAAAGATTGTTTTATTCAAATGAGGATCCCAAGTTCACACATTAGATTGGTAATATCTCTCCTGTCTTTTTTTTCCTTTTTGCTGTTTATCTTAAAGATACAAAGTCATCAGTTTATACTTTCCCGCATTTTAAGGTTTTGCTTACATTTCTGTGGTGTCTCTTTCCTCTCCCTCCTCTCCCCAAACTGTATTTCTTGTAAACTGGTAGTTACATCTAGAAGGTTGATTAGATGCACACAACATTTTGCCATGAATACTTCAAGGATAATGCTATGTGCCTTCTGAAATAATGCTATAAAATCCAATTGTCTTCCTTCAGTATTGTGAAGATTGAGAAGCAGGTTTGGGTGCTGGCAGCCTGATACATCCATTATAAAATTCTCCATCAGCCTTTCATCTGATGGTGTAGCAGTTACTGATTGACTGTTGCCTAGATCCACTATTTCATAAAGGAGTCAAACAAGTCTAATCTTCTAGCATTTATTAGCTATAATTCTCTATAAAAAAAGAACACCCTTTCATCAACCATCTGGTTAACCCAAGGCATAGTTCACATGATAAAGGCAAATTAAATGCTTGATTCTTTCTCCATTACTTACAGATTTTCAGAATAATAAATGGGCATTCTCACATCTTCCAAAAGTGAACAATGAGTTAGTTTCTTAGTATCATTGTAAATACATAGGTTTTAAAATATTTGATGTTCTTACTCCTTTATAGAGTTTTAATTCCCCTTTTTAAAAAATAACAATTCTTAAGTAATTCTCTATTAAAAATACTTTTTATCTAATAATCTAGTCAGTGAT
The DNA here is from genome assembly GCA_004363575.1 of Solenodon paradoxus. NCBI lineage: Eukaryota > Metazoa > Chordata > Mammalia > Eulipotyphla > Solenodontidae > Solenodon > Solenodon paradoxus. Next base: position 88,443 of record RJWH01002861.1, read on the forward strand.
TGTTAATATAGGGAAGGCAGAATAAATGATTTTTTAATTTGTTAGTTTCAAAATAGTTATTAGCATGACAGATTGGTGATGACTTTTTTGTGCATAAGTATTATTATGAAGTTATCAATTTAAATATATTAGATATGCTTCAATCCATTTTGTTTATTTTCCTCAGTGATATTCAAGTTGTCCCATGTTTGGCTAGAAAAAAAATTTTTTAAGAAGAAAATATACTATGTTCTCCCAATGAATTAGGATACATAGATTTTATTTATAGAATTTTCACTTAATCTTGCAATTTTACACTTGCATATATTATCTTAGTCTAAATAACTTCTTATAACGTTAAGCTCTTTTTAATACCCTAATATCTTTCACACACATTCACACAAATTTTAAAATTAAATAATAATATTTCTTTTTTATTGCTTTTTTTAAAAGGAAAGGTACAGGCAGGAATGAAGGCAAGCAGGTAGGAAGACAAGAAAGAGAGGAGGAAGAAGAACTTTACTTTGTTTTTATTTAGTTGTTCAGACTAGTTGTTTTCCCAGGACCCAGGATTTGAACCCGGGAGTATGTGGCCTGTACTCCTTTGGAGGCAACTGACATAACTGCTGCTCCACCAGGACATGCCATAATATTATCTAACAATACAATTCTGAAAACAAGTTAAGGTCACTTAGCAGTTTTGCTTTTGCTTTCTGGGCTAGATTCCATGAGGAAATGCACACTCTTAAAAATTATTTTAAATAATTTTTCTCTAGCCCTCTCTGGACTCAGAACTAGTTTGCCAGGACACAGCCAAAAACACCAACGTCAGAGTCATCAGAAAATTCAGGGCCTCTTATGGTGCCTCCCTCAAAGAAAACGGTGAAAAAAAATCGAAATTGGCTAGCAAGCCAAGTGAAAAAAAAAAAAAGAGAGTCAAGCAAGAGTCTAGCTGTGGGAGCCTGGCGTTGGGGTACTGGATGAAAACAGTAGGCTGGTGACCAGTGTGACTCCCGGTGGCTTCAGCTGTCATGGGGTTGTCTGCCACCTGAAAACAGAAGGAACTGAAAGACCAGTAGGAGCTCTTCCACTGGAAACACTGCTAGTCTGTGTAAATGAGTTAACACAAATTATACTCTGTATGATTATGCCAGCAACTCAGTAACATAATAAGGCTGTTTCAATGCGCTTCAATTTTAGAGGCTGCTAATTTTCCCTCTTCTGAATTTTATTATAATTGCATTAAAACATTTACTGGTCCTAAAGTAAAAATTACAAAACGTAATTTAAAGAATTCTAGCTTTCATCTCTGTGCCCTCCCTTTCTCCCTGTAAATATACATTTTTATTCGTTTGGTATTTATCTTTCTGTTTTTTAAATATAAGCAAACATATTTATATTCCATCCATTATGGAAGGACCCTTGTTTTTTAAACTTAATACCTACTCGAAATCATTCTATAGCTATATATAGAAATCATGCTACCTTGTGAATTTAAAAAATGAGAGGCAAGGCACGCCCTGGTGCTCAACAGTTCAGTTCGCCATACGCAGTCCATGTACATCCCAAGGACCCAGGTTCGCCACCTGGGGCTGTGGGTGCAGGAATGACCAAGGTGAAACATGAACAACTAAAAAAAAATGCTGCTTTCCTCCTTTCTTTCTCTTCCTGCCTACACTTTTTCTTTAAAAAAGGAAGAGCAAGAGGGGAAAAGGGCCAGAGAGAGAGAGAGACATGGGGTGGTGCCGTGAGGGGCAAACTAAATGGTCTAATTGGTAAACTTTATTTCATTCAAGCACTTAGTTCAGGAAAGGTAAGGTAAGCTGGTGGGTCCTACATTAAACAGGAAAGAAAAACAGTAACAATAGCAAACAAAAAAGTACCTATAACTTTTTAAAAATATAAAGAAAATGTTGGCCTTTTTTCCAATTTATAAAATTTCTTTAGGAAGCAATAAACGCCAAAAGCTTTCAATACATGCATTTTTAAACTTCTTAACAGATCAGCTGTGACCTGGCAACTTGTGAAAATTTATATCAAAGACAAAAAATCATTACTATCATACTAATTTGGGGAATAATTCATTAATTTGAAATTATCATGAATTATTAAAAATTATATTTGCTGACCTTGTAAAAACATACAAAAAGTCAGAAACAAAAGACACTGAATTGCATTTTTTTAAAGAGAAGACTTACTAATGGATATAGTAGTCATGGTTACCTATATTTGTGGAAATATAAGTCTTCTATCTCCTCTAGCAATTTCATCACTTTTATCCTCAAAGACCAGAATGGAAGAACAATCTCCACATAGGTTAGAGTTCAGTAATCAAGATTATTTTCAAAAATGTTTTAACAGCACAAGCTTTTACCACATGAAATCTTGTGTGCATCTCAAACATATAAACAGATAAAGGGGGTATTTTGGTCTTTATACATTTGTAAGTTTGAATTTATATCAAACTTTTTATGAAATAAATTAATGATAAAAGTTAAAGTGTTCTAATGAACATGAAAATTTGAAATCAGGTGTTATACATGACAACTAATATGGCTTAAATTCTCACATATCTATTCTCAGCAACAATATCCATCTTCTTTCATCCATATTCCCATTTACTATCCCCAAGGTCCTCTCACATACATCCATCCCAGGGTTATCTGGAAGCAATGCAAGATATCAAATGTTATCCCTAAATATTTTAACATATTAATCTAAAAGCACTCTAATACACTATTATTACAACCTCCAAAATGTAACAATGATCCCTTAATATCACCTGAAGTACAATTTCAGACTAAGTATAGTCTATGAACTGTTCTATCCGTATCTCTTTCTTCCCTCGAGTTTCTCAAACTACAGTGCAGTGCTCTTCCCTCCCCAACTCTGGACTAAGGAGAGCTATCAGGTTCTTCCCTTTCTCTTGCCATTGCCTAAACTAGGATAAAAGAGTAAAACAAAGGCTGAGGATGGGAGATAAGAAAGGGGAGGGAAAAGAAACTTGCAAATAGCAAAACTGGCTTTCAAGATATGGCTTGTTTCTGGACTCATTTCATACCAGTTCTGTTTTCCAGGAAGGAAGGAGCCTGTGTAAGGCTATCTTCACGTCTAAGCCCAAGAGAGCGAACTACTGAAAAGTAGAAACAAGTCATTCTCCTAAAGATCCTAGATCTGCTTTCCCAGTCATTATTTCTTCCCTGAAGACTAAAACAAGGAACAAACAACCCTTCAGGGATGACCCTAATTCCCAGCGAACAAATTGTTTAACCTTACCCTAAGGTACCAAGAAGTTACATCAGTATACACAGCAAAAGTCCTACTTGCTACACAACAGATATATGCCTAGTGGAGGTCATTCTGTTATGCAAAACAAACAGGTCACAGTCAATAATGAAAACCTCTGATCTGAATAATCTAATTACCTTACAGATAAGCGATAAACAAACCTAGATTTATAAAAAAAACCTTCATTGAGTAACTGAGCAAAAAAGCTTGAATACATGAAAATATGCTTTGAAAAAAATTGAGGACAATACAAAAAGTAAGTGCTGTTCCTAATATTATCAATGGGGCCTCAGTTCTAACCTCTCAAATTATAATTTTAGCTAGTGTGAAAATTAAATGACATATTTTTAAACTACACATTTAATTATTAAAATATTGTACATCAATATGAAGCACTTAAAAGGAAAAGGAGACAACGCCATTTTGATGGTATTCTTGGCCTGAAATGCATTATTTAATTCCAAATGCAAGGAACATCACACAATAAAATTGAGGAATATCCTTCAGTATATGAACAGTACTCTCCCCAGAGGTGTGAAGGTTATGACAAAGAAAGAAAGAGGAACTGTTACAGATTAGAAGAGACGAAGGAGAAATATTAACTAACTGCAATGTGAGAATCTAGATATGATTCTGGAACAAAAAAAGGATACTAATGTGAAATGACTAAAATATAAGTAATGTCTAAGTTTAGCTAATAACATTGCACTAATGCTAATTTTCTGTTCTTTTTAACTTAAGACTGAATATTCAAATGACTTCTGTTTCCAAATAATGTTCTCAAACATCTCCAACATCTTTGGCCAAGATGTACAAACATCAATGTCTAAAATCACAGTGTATGCAACTATTTCTGAAATTGATGAACATGCACCAGCACTGCCTCATACTTACACAGAGACTTCAAGCTTGAAATATCTGCCTATGATAGAAAGAAAATAAACTTTTCTTCTCCTTGAAGGGGTCTAGCTTCTGCAGGTAACAGAATCACTCAAAACCAAGTTAGGGACTTTTTATGGCCTAAAAAAAAATAATTCACAGAGCCAGGGCACTGCCTAAACCTATGTCCACGGCGGTGCTTCTGGAGGCTCACCGACCTGTCAGGGTGATGTCCCCGTCGTCGTCATCGATGATTTCTTCTTCAGCAACATCCAGGGAGCTCTCAGTAATCATGTCATCAGGCTCCTCCACGCAGGCGAGACCCGCATAACTGTTAAGAATATCGGCACCAGGAACATGTTCCACAATTACGGCAGGAAAAATAGCTGGATCACCAAGCTGGGAGGCAGGAGGCAGAAAAAAAACATTAAAGAGTTACGCTTTAGTTAAAAACCACCAAAAATATTTTATACAGGACAGATTCAGTACTGACATCATCCATGACAGTATCTTGACAGTTTTAAGCTGTAGTGAACATTTATCTATTAAGACCAAATATATTTTCATTACCAAGCTTGGGTTGTAACTGTGAAGTTTTCTTTGGGAAATCCTTTAAAATATATTTTTAAACATTAAAAAAAAAGCCCTAATAGAATTAATGCCAAGTACTCTATGAATGAAATGCACATCTAAATAAAATCTCAACAAAAGGTTTTTTTGACAGGAAAAGTCTGGAAGTTTAATACATATTACACTGTCATTTGGCATGCTAGCTTTTAACTCAAGTAAGAAAAATAACTTTCATTTTCTATCTAGTCATAGGACCACAGAATTTTAGAGTTAGAAGAGGACTCTTAAAATTTAACCTGGTCCAGGTATGGCCTAGTGGAGCAGTGGTTGAGTCAGTTGCCTCTGAAGGATGCAGACCACATACCCCTGGGTTTGAGTCCCAGGTTGGGAGAAACAACCAGTGTGAAGAACTAAATGGAAATAAGATTAAAATGCTTCTTCCCCATCTCTTCTAGCCTTCCTGCCTATTTGCTTTTATTCCTGTCTGCACCTTTCCATTAAAAAAAAAAATTCATCTAGTCCACCCACCTCATTTTACAGATGAGGAAAGTGATTGAGATCATTTAAAACAACTTATTCAAAATTCAGTTAGTCATGAAAAGAATTCAATGTTATAAGTAACAACCAAGGAAAAAGTTTTTTAATATATGTAGTATAAATGTAGATAAATCATAGTAATGAGGGTTGTCTATAAAATATTTTTCAAATGTAGTAAAAATGTATTTATAAACTCATTTTCTAGTCTTCTGTCATAATGGCTATATACATTTACTACATTTTCATTTAACATTTCTCCTACAGTCATTCTGCCAACCACTAATAGTACTGGTGGAAATGAAAAAAAACAAAACAGTTAATGATAAACTTAACATTAAGTTACTATCTTCTCCCATACTTAAAAAATTTGGCTTAGAAGTACTTTTTTAAATGTAGAAATAATTGCACCATATTAAGAGTCAACCATATTACCCATATTTTAATTTACTCATCTCACTGCTTCTATGTTGTTATAGTTATATCCATTTTTTCTGATTTGTTTGAAAGTAATAACATTTATTTAATCCTAAGTACTTCATAGTATATTTCATAAATACATTAATATTATCTAACACAAAGATAGTACAATTATCAAAACTAGGAAAGCATCAGTAAAATAGGACTATTACTGTGCTGCCTGGTGGAGCAGTGGTTAGGTCAATTGCCTTCGAAGGAGCAAGTCAGATACCCCTGGGTCCAGGAGGAAATAACCAGTGTGAACAACTAAATAATAATAAAATAAAGATGCTTCTTCCCCCATCTCTCTTCCTCTCGCCTGCCTACTTACCTTCATTCCTGCCTGTGCCTTTCCTTTAAAATAAAAAAATTAAATTTATATATGATTATTGCTTAATCTATATACTTTATTAAAATGTCTCCAATTATCTCATTGTCTTTTTTTTCTTTCTTTATTTTAAGGAAAGGTGCTGCCAGGAATGAAGGCAAGTAGGCAGGAAGAGAGAGATGGAAGAAGTAACTATTTTATTTTTATTCAGTCTCAGGGCTCAGGACTTGAACCCAGGGGTGTGTGGCTGTCCTTTTGGAGGCAAATGAATTCCACTGCTCCACTAGGGTGTACCAGGATATAAAGTACTCTTCACTATATCCTATATATACAGCTTATGTACTGTTAATCTCAGTTGCTATGTCTATAAACTAGGATATGAAAATGTCAATAATTTGAATTGTTTTGAGATATAATTTTATGGGTTCTTTGATAATTTGAAAATCTGGGCTCTGAATCACCTGATTTCTTGGTCCATTATGATTTAAAAAATTTTTTAAAATATCACCTAAATAAAAATTCCAAATATACCAAAAACTAGGCAGCTTATTTACTCTGGGGCAGTTTCTGTCTGTCTGTCTCTCTCTCTCTCTATACACACACACACACACACACACACACACACACACACACACACACACATACACGCACATGTAATATGCAACGTATTTTATATATAACATGTTATGTTGCTACTATTCTACACATTAAAATAATCTTATATGTATAGACTCCCCATTCTAATTGTCTTACTAATGTCTTTTAAAAAATAAAAAATAAAATTTTGGCTCAGGATCCCATATAGAGCTTGGGTTTATTTAGCAAATATAAATGTCCTGTTTCTCAAGACAATTTCTTTAATAGAACAATTTCTCCTTTAATATGGAGTAGTTCTTCAATTTTTCTGTTTTTCATAATCATGACACTCTGCAGCCCCGTGGCTCAGCAGCTACGGTGCAGGTCGTGTAATGCCCCAAGGACGGGTGTTTGAGACCCAGGCCCAGGAAAGGAAAAACAAAATACAAAATGAAAACTGTAGGTGCACCTTGTGGTGCAGGGGTTGGGCATGTCACAAGCATCCCAAGGTCCTGGGTTTGCATCCCGGGTCCTGGGCAACAACCAAGATGAACAACTAAATCAAATAAATAAAATGACTCATCCCTCTTCCTGCCTGCCTCTGTTCGCAGTCATTCCTGCCTACACCTTTCTTTTTAAAAAACTGAAAGAAAAAGTACAAGTAATTTGTTTTGTAAAACATACTCCAATTTTGGTATGTGTAATGTTTCCTCTTGTTTAGGTTGTTTGCATTTTGGGCAATAATATCAAAGTAGTAATGTGTGTCCTTTCAAATACATAGCAAGAGGGCCGCAATACCTATCTGCGTCAGAACTAGTGTTACTGATATTGATCACTTAAGGTGGGTCTACAAGTTTCTCCACTATAAAGTGACTGTTTTTCTTTTCGTAACTAATAAGTATCTTATGGGAAGATAGCTCAAGACTATGCAGTTATCCTATTTATAACAGTATTATCTTAAACATAAGAAAAAAGTTTCTCCAGCAGGTAATAATGGAAGGTACTTTATTTTCCTTGAGTAAAACTGCTACAATTAAAATATTAATGTTTTCCCTCCTTCCCTGGCCCAGCATCTCAAACCTAGATCCTTAAGATTTGTTATGTCTCACACCACAGCTGCTGAGCCGCAGGCATGTAGCATATTAATAATTTTTTAAGGGACAGTGCAGGCAGGAAGTCAAATACATAGGCAGACATGAAGAAAGAGAGGAAGGAAGAAGCACCTTATTTAGTTGTTCCTCTGGGTTGCTCAGTCCAGGCCTGGCCTTGAGATGTATGTGGACTGTGCCAACTGAAAGTGTCTAATCAAACCCTACTCCACCAGGCATGTCTATTAAGCTTTATTATAACTAAGTAGTTTCATTTATTTTTCACTGTGGTAAAATTGAATTTTTAATATTTTTTGTTGACATTGTTACACTATTTACCTGCCTCTTTTTTTTTTTCTTTTAAAAATAGAAAAGGTGCTGGTAGGAATGAAGGCAAGTAGGCAGCAAAAGAGAGAAGGAAGAAGTAACTATTTCATCTTCATTTAGTTGTTCACACTGGTTGCTTCCCCCCAGGGCCCAGGACTCCAACGCCAGGGTATGTGACTTGCTTATTCGAAGGTGACTGACCTAACCACTGCTCCACCAGGGAGTGCTCAGCTTCATCTTTTAAAATTAACATGTCTGTAGAAAAAACTGAGGCTAAGTATCATAAAATTTTAATTCACTAAATTAAACATATGATACCATCTGTGCCTTTAAGAATGCTATGCTTTACATTTATGGGCCATAACCCTGAAACACATTTGGATCGTTTTATTTCAAAATGTTTCTTCCTATTTAAGAAAAGAAGAAGTTAGAAGTAACTGGCTCTCCGAATTACTAAGTTTTAAAACAAAAAGAGGCTCAAAAATTGTACTGTACAACACATGCAGATTCACAGAGGTAATAAAGAATAAATACTGGTCAAAGCAAAGCAGAGTCATCAGGCCTTTCCTTTTTCTTTTTGAGAGTGAATGATGCACATGAAATTCAACTTAACAGGAATGTGTGCTTTTCTCAATTTAAGCTCCTAGTCTTCTAGTATGGTTATGCCCAGAATTTAATTTTCACATGCTTTCATTTTATGCTCCAACAATATTATGCACCAGGTAAGACCAAGGTTCATCATCTCTATCCATTGACATATGAGGAACTGGGCTAAGAAATGTAACTAACATCACAAGTCAGAGAAAGAAGCATGCCAACACAATTCACGGAAGTCCACACCCAAATGAAACCTAAGATTCATCCCTAACCAAATCTATCTGACTCCTGAAGTTTGGGTGGTTAAGAATAAATAGCATACATATTACAGGGGATATCTTCAAATTTTATCTGAATTTATATAGTCCCCAAGTTTCAAACTACAGATACTTATTACTTCTTTCTTGCTTGTCCTATTCTACTAAACTATGCATTGGAGGTACTGATTATTCTCCAGAATTTCTTGGTCTCAGTAACAGTTTGTCAAAGATCACTATAATCTATGTCACTTCTATTCCAGCGCCCCTCCTCAGAAGCAAATACAGTTATGGGGTTTCTTTGTTCCTTAACAGAGTCAACGCATAATCAAGCATATTGTAAACTGCTTTAAACAATTATTTCTTATTTCAATTCAAAGATTTTAATAATTTTCAAACTTATTAAGAGAAACTTAAAACACAGAGGAAAAAAAGTTTCTTTTGACGCAAAAGTTTAATCAGAATGAAAATAAACACATGGGTTCTGTGATTTAGAAGGCAGTAACTGGTGGTAGAAAAGAAGGGACAGTGAACCGAGACCAAGGTCTTCTCTAATTCTCCTGTCATGACCTAATCTTCAAAGGAATCACATTAGTTGATCTTGGAAGAATATTTCCAGGTTTTGTTTTCTTAAGATGCACTTACAGGTATGAATCCTAAAATGATGGAAGAGAGCATTCATTTTTACAGACTAAATTGGAAGGAATAGCAACTTCTTAACTAATTACATCTGCAAAATTCCTATTTCAAATTAAATCGTGTTCCTGAAATACCAGGGGTTAGAACTTCCATCAACCCATCACAGTACTCAGTTTAACTAGCTTTAATTCTATCATTTTACAATTTGTTCCCCCTCTACCCTAGTTCCTATAACCATGATTGTCTGTCTGTCTGTCTTATCAAATTGAGATTAGATATTACTCTTCACATTTCTTTGCTAAAGACTATCAAATCTTGTCCACTCTAGCATTTTCTCAATCATGTCAACCAAACTCCTTCCCGAGATTTATTTAAAAGAAGAGCCTCAAGACTATCAGATATTCATAAAATGGTGACAGTTCAATAACTGGAAATAAATTCTGTTACCTCCTTTTAAAAAATGAAGGTGTCAACACTTTGTAGGTGCCCTAAGAAAAATATTACATTTCATCTGACTGGCTACTCTTTAAAAAGATGACCACAATCATTTCTAAAATCTAATTTAGAGAATTAGATTAAACATCTTTCCAGTAACTTTTACTTGAATCTGGGAACCTTAGGAAACTCTACCAGTGGTTATAAACCCTGACTTTTCACTGGGAAACATCTAAAAATATCAGTAACTGATCCTAAGTGGAATCAAATAAAGTCAGAATATCTGTTATTGTAGCTCCTCAGGGAATTCCAATGTGCAGGGTTCAGAAACACGGCTGTAAAAAAATGACAAGAGTGTGGGGTGCACCCTTGTGACTCAGGTTGCCGAGACACAGAAATGAGGAACATAAAAAGCCCAAGGACCCAAGTTCAAATGGACAACTAAAATAAAGATGTTTTTTCTTCCTCTTCTTTCCTTAAATGCTTCTTTCTCCTCTCCCTTCCTCTCTTTAAAAAAATAAATATCTTAAAAGAGTCAAAACTGAATTCCCTAAATGGAATAAACTCTATGCCAAAACTAGTCTGAGGTACTAGTAATTCTTGGGATTAAAATCTGTCAAAGATCAGTTTTCAAACACGTAAATCTCTCAAAGACCAGAATTCTCTCTGTAGTGATAAGTTGACCTCCAATTGTTTTGTAACTTTATTGAAGATATTAACAGCCCTAGAGAGAAATATATATATATACATATATATGTGTGTGTGTGTGTGTATATATATATATATCAGTTTCCTTTTCTACTAATTTTAGGTAAATTTAGGACACGTGCTGAAAGCAAAATTTTAACAATTTTTAATAATAAAATTTAACTGAGTTTTAACAGGAAAAAAACCCAAATTTCAACAATGTCCACTAAATAGCTGCCATTTGTTAAGGAGGATGACATGTGGCAACAGCATGAAGCTAATAAAAGAAAACTGACACATCTATAAACAGCACACACGTTACTACTCTTTATGGGCTTGTTTCCACAATGTAAGGCCCTAGGAGACTATTTAAGAAACTATGCCTTAGCACGCCCTGGTGGCCTAGCAGTCTAGTTTACGTGGCGCAGTCTACATACATCGCAAGGTCCCTGGTTCAAGACTGGGGTTAGGGAAAGAACCAAGATGAACAACTAAATAAAAATATACTCCTTCCTTCTCTTTCCTCCTACCTGCCTACTTGCCTTCATTCCTGCCTGTATCTTTCCTTAAAAAAGACAGGAAAGAAAAAAAAACTGGATCATTATTCCAACTCCATTAAGTAAATTTACTTAAAAATCTTAAGAACTTTCAAGTAAGTTGTTTGTCAAGCATCTCTAACAGCAGAGCTCAATCTGGTCCACAGTTGTTGTGAAATATCCTGCCATAATCCTCCATGAAACTGCTTAAAATGAAATATATATATGTAGATATATATATATATATCAATGCTGCCCTAGAAGAACAAAGGTTATATATATCAAATGTCCTAGAAGAACAAAAGTTAAAAAGTCTTTAAAACTTTCCCCAATGTAGATATTCCTTTCTTAAGAACAGTGCAAAAAGAACACATTTTCAGGCAGTTTAGATCATTTCTTTCTCTCTCTCTCTCTTTTTTTTTTTTTAAGGTGCAGGTAGGAATGAAGGTGAGTAGGCAGACAAGCAAGAAAAGAGGAGGAAGAAACATTTCTTTCAATTTTCTAATTTTTATTTGTAGTTGTTCACACTGGTTGTTTCCTCCTGGCACTAGGACTTGAACCCAGGGGTATGTGGCCTGTGCTTCTTTGCAGGTGACTGACCTAACTGCTATTCCACCAGGGCACACCAGCTTAGACCATTTCTTTGACTCAAGAAGCAATGATATCAAGAGTATGGTGAGGGTCTTATGCTCCTTAGCCCCTGCAATAATCTTCATATAGTCTTCAACAGTTTTTTCAAAATGATAGTTTTCTTCAAAAGAAAATACAAACTAATAAACATAATGCACTTGCTATGAAAACACAGCTTGAGACAAATTCCTGCATCCTTTCCTCCGATCAGAATGTGGACACAAAGCTATACACCATGAAGAAATTTCTTTGAAATGACTTCCTTCATCTCTGGTTTAAAAATAAAAACTTAGCTCCTTACTGTATGAGGACACAAATGTGAAAAGATTCGCCATGGAGTAAATGCAATAGATACACACACATGATGAAAGTAGAGCATAACAGTAACTGCTCAGGCTCTAGAGTCAAATAACTAAGACCAGACTGTACCTTGCCTGGGTGTTCAAACTCATACAAATGATTTAGCCTCTGTAGCCTAGAGTTACTATGTCCACCTAAAACAATGATAATAATAATAATGAAAAATAATATCACAATGGCTATACATAAAATCAATCTAAATGCTCATCAGCAGATGATGGGATAAAGAAGAACAGTACATAGTCAATGGAATACTACTCAGGTATTCGCAAAAAATGAAATCTTGCCTCCTGCAACAACTTGGATAAAATTTGAGGGGATTATTTGAAATGAAGTAAGTGAGAAAGAGGAAGAAAAATGCCAAATGATATCATGTGGAATATAAAGAAATAAATAGAATAAACGGACAACACAATAAAAATACTCCTAGAATTGTGGCATATATACTCAATGGAATTCTGTACAGCTATTTAAAAAGATGAAATTGTGCCTTTTGCTACAACATGGTGTGGAACTAGAGGAAATCATGCTAAGTGAAATAAGCCAGAGAAAAAGAGAAGCACAGGATGGTTTCACTCATGCGTGGAAGATAAAGGAACAAAACAATCTGACAAGACAGTAAAATGCATGAAGAATATGTTTACTGGAGGGGTGGTAGTGGGGAGGAAATAAGAAACGAAGGAATTGATACAGTGCTGGGGTGGTGGGGGTGACAGACACTGGAATTCTGGTGGTAGGGGTGGTGTGTAAAAGGTACTCAGATTGAGATGGGAATTCAATATTTTCAAAATAATAGAGCAATGTAAACAAAAGAAAAAACCTTTACAAAACAAAGACAAATACTCTTAGATTCTGAGCTCAAGTCCGTGGTTAGAGGGTGGGGCGCTGCAGCTACAGGTTGAAGGGGTTAAATTGACAGGTGACTGGAACTCTGGTGATGGCTATGGTATGATACAGACATTGAAATGTGACTCTATTCTTTTAGAACTTAGAGAGTATTGCAAACTAAGGGATCATTACTAAAATATCTTTGAAAGATCTAAGTATTAAATAACATAAATATACCACTGTTACACTGCCTGGCATACAGACATTTGATAAAATATCTTTATAAAAGCCCTTCAATATTTGATTTAGCTAAAAATAGATAAAAATTAACTTACTACATATATATACATATATATGAAATCAAGTCATTGCTTTGTACATCTTCAACAATGTTATATATCAATTATATCTCAATAAAGCTGAGGGGAAAAATTTAGCTGACTACAATCTTACATTAACAGGCAAGATCTGTGTTCTGTTTTTAATGAGAATAGTCTTTCCAGAAAACTGGGTAACAAAACTTAACCATCCACACTTAGCAGCAACCATTTAGTTTCAAAAGCTGGTTACATAAGTATATTCTCTTTATGAAAATTTATCAAACTATGCACTTAAGATTTGCACATATTTTTGTATTTATGCTATCCTTCAGTAAAAAGTTTATAAGCATACCCCGGTGGTCAAGGTGATACGTCCCTCTCTAGCTGACACAGTCCACATACATCCCAAGAACCTAGGTCCAAGCAGAGCAGGGGGGAACACCTAGATGAACAACTATATATAATAAATTAAAAAATACATCTTCCTCCTCTCTCTTCCTGCCTGCCTCCTCACCTTCATTCCTGTCTGCACCTTTCTTTGAAAAAAAAAATTAATAAGGGGGAGGTTCATCTGATGAGAAAAATACTTTAAAATATCTTCAGTGCAGTGTGTGACACTCATATAAAGAGAAGCGAGTTCAATATCTTAAAATGAGTATGGCTTTGTAAACAAAAGAAAAAATAATTTAAAAAATCATATTTTAAAAATGTCTTCAACTCACTATTCTTTAGTTCTCTCAGCTCTAAGCATTGTTCTTAGTCAGAGGGGAAATCAGGTAGCTGTGGCGGGGAGGAGATAAGGACCAGCTCAGATACTCTGAGGTATTTCTTCATTACCTCATATAAACTATGATAAAATTAAGGCTACCTCTAAACACAGAAACCTTGGTGGATATACAGGTACAAAATTAGGGTGACTGGGAACAAAACAGATCAAAATGGAAATCCTTTAAACAAGTTCCCATGGTACATTCAAAAAATTATTTTGGACAACAGAATATATGAACATGTACATATTCTAAAAGCATAAAACATTATTGTCATTTTTCCAAACAGTTCCCTCCCCTCCCCAACAGTGACCACTGTTAGCTATTCCCAAAGTGCTTGTGAAATAATTTTAGGAATTGATGCGTTACATAAAACCATCCAGGATTGTGTAACAGATCTCTGAAGTTCAGGACACAAAGTTTTTGTGAAGTATTCTTCAAAGCCAAATTCTCTACATACTTTTAAAACTCTGCCATTAAAAAAGCTTTATCTACTGCAAGTGAGAATAGTTCTGTTAATTAACTTAAGCTCCTTTTATAGGAGCTTATCCCATTAGTCTTTATTTTAAAAGAAAATGAAAGTAGTTTTAACAATCAGAAAAGTCTGTAACAGTTGTAGTACATACTGCCCAACTACTGATCTAACGTATAAAACAATCAGAATTTTCCTGACTAGACGAGTAGTATATAAACCTAGTTTTAAAAAGTTTTAATATAGAAATATATTTGAGAGAAAATAAAAATTCTACTTATATCAATTTGAATCACTACAAAACACAACTGACTTAATATTCTTACAGATTTTCTTTTTTACTCTTTATTTTTTATATCTTAGCATAACAGCTTAGCATTAAGGCTTTCTTGAGTCAAAGACTCAATACCAATGCAGGTGCTATCACTTTAATTATGCCTCTAGGTAACATTTATTCCTTTATTTAACTTCTTTGAGATGTCTATTTACATACATGTGCCTTATTCATACGATGAGGATAATAGTTGCTACACAATTCAGGTTTACTGTGAGGATCAAAAGAGAAAATAAGTAAGGCCTATAGGAACTGACAAAGGTAAGAGATAATAAATAATAGCTCTTACAAGTGGTGATGGGGGTTCATGGACCACAGTGAAGAACTTTTGATAATTTGGTGGCAGGTGTGCTGTCATATATTTGATGAATGGCGAACCTACACGTAGGGCTTATATTATTTTGTAAATCAAAGATACCTCAATAAATATTCTTTAAAAATAAGATTAGTTCTTATCTTTTAAAAATATATCCATCTTGAAATTAGTTGATTGTTCATGTGAATACCCACACATTTCACCAGATTTTAGTGTCAGGTTTATATTGGCTTTATAAAAATGAATTAGGAAACTCTGTCTCTGAACTGAAACTGTCTAAATGACTCATTCAACTTTAAAATAACTCTTGGGGCCTATCAGTTTTATGCATGTGGGAGAATGTTCTCTGTAATTCTGTTTTTTTTTTTGTTTTTTTTTTTTGGTTAATAGTATATTTTCATTTAAACAAAATACATAATATTGATTACTACCATTCCAAGAACTTAAAAAAAAAAAAAACCTGTGCACTATTTCAAGTGATATAAAACCTCCACACAATCCTGCATTATCTCAGAGAGATAAACCAAGTATTATCAATAAAATTAATGAAGAATTAAATGGTGAGTAAGAAATTATCTACTAGGAGATACTCCAAAAGAATGTTATTATATCAGAATCTGAATCCAGATATCTTTAGTAAGTAGGTTATATTATTTAAAAATAAATAATACTCTGGGTACCTCTGTAATCCTGTCCTAAGAATCTATAACCGGATTCTACCACAGCTCTTCTAATTGCTTAGTAATAAACTCAAATAATATTCTACTATAGAAAACAGGAAGACTACCCCACCTCAGGGTTATCTGTGAGAATCAAAGTGCTTGTGGAGACTGTGAAATTATAAAGGGCTCTACAAGATGTCAGGCAGTTATTTTTACACTTTATTCAACCTATAGCAAGGTAACATTTCTTGGCACAGAGCTTAACACCCAAAGCAAAATGAGGGCACAACATTTAAATATAAGCTCCTATCAGTTCCCTCACTTCCCAATGGCTCTCTTTCTTCAATATTCTAGGTTTTTTGTTGATTATGTACCTTTTATAAATATCATGACACCGATAAGGATGTTACAGCCATGGCTTTATTTTAAGAGAAAAATGATTCAAATCCCTGATAATTAATATAGGCAAAGTTATGTCTTTAATTTAATTGAAAGGAGACTAGAGTGCTATATAAAAAGGGTTGCATGCTCCATCTCTGAGAGTTCCATATAATAAACAATAAAATAAAAATAAAATGGTGGTGGTGCTGCTCCTGCTGCTGATAAAAGTAGCTGCTACGTTTAGTCCTTCATGTGGTAATACCTCACTGATCCTAACATGGTGCTGCTCGTTGAGACTGGTCATCAGCTAGGAAGAAGCAGAGGGGAAACATGAAGCCAGGCGATCTGACTGAGCCCACAAATGTAATCACCGTGACAAACTACAAGGACAGGATCGTACACATAAATTATAGTCATAATGAAATTTCTATCTAGTAAGAGTTTTAGGTTTAATATATCTTTCTTCTGAGTGTACACTGTGTGAGAGCTGCAGTTGAAAAAGTATGTTTCATGTCTATTTGGTCCAGTAGAGATGAGTGGTTACAAGGAAGCATGGCTTCTCTTGCACAGCAAACACCACAAAAACCAGAATCATCTCAGTAAAATGGTCTTTTATCCAGACTTCCCCAAGATAATGTTTGAAATTCCACTGTAAATCCCTGTGGAGTTTATTTTGTTGAATCGAACCCCAGTTTAGTCTCTCATGACAACTGGCCTTCTTTAGCCTTTACCCAGCTCTTTCTTTTTTCAGTCAGTTTTTCACAACTACAAGTTTTTACTTGGCCATGCATATTAAAAAGTAAATATTCATTGAAAACCAAATCAGTTTTCTTATTAGAATGCCCACTTTAAAAGCTTACCACAGAGGTGGACTGCGTGTGTGTGTGTGTGTCTGGCTACATGTGAACAAAATCAGTTATGAGATAAAAATAATATGTAGAAACAGGTTTAAATATTAACTTACAACTAACTAGAAACAAGCATCAGAGAAGTCACTACCTGAACACTGATAACTTAAATGTGCAGATTTTATCTAACTCAAAATGTTTAAATAAAGTCATAATTTAAGATGCAAATCCTGCTGAAAGATAACCTTGGATAAGAATCTTCTGATATGCACAAAGCACAGAACAAAATGAGTTAGGGTATTCCTGAATATAAGCACTTTAGCTACAGCAAAGCCTTTTCCAGAATGGGAAGGTTCACCTGCTGATCTTAGGCAATGACAGAAATTACAGACACTCCAAAAAATCCAACTCCAAGTCAAATTGTCAAAATAAACTTACCAAATTCTAAAGTTAGAGTGCTCTCCCACAGAATGAGTCACCAGATTTTTTTAAATACCAAGTTACAAGTTTTTTGTCACTCAATGTTACCTTATTCTAATAAAAAGAAAATGTTATTATCCTCTAGAACCAAGCCAGTCATTCTCAAATAAAAGAAAAAAAATATGGAAACATTTTAAACAAGCAGAATTTATCCAACAGGATCAAGTCATAAAAATTGGCCTCATTACCTCCTTCAGACAAAACAACTGAGTATAGAGTACGTAGTGGGACAAAAGAGACTTCTTTTTAAAAAAAAGGAAGGGCACAGGCAGGAATAAAGACAAGCAAGCAGGAAGAAAGAAGGAAGAAGCAATTTATTTTCTTTTTAATGCAGTTGTTCACACTAGTTATGTTTCCCTTCAGAACGGGGCCTGGAACCCACGGATATGTGGCCTGCACTCCTTCTGTGACAACTGACCTAACCACTACTCTCAACCACAACAAACTCAACCAAAAATTCCACTAACACAAATTTCACTAAAACAAGAGCACTCTTTTCAAAGGTATACAAAACAGATAAATACAATAAATACAATGTGGTATATCCATACAATGGAATATTACCCAGCAATAAAAAGAGTGAAGTATTAATACACACTGCAACAGGGATAAACTCTGAAAGCACTATAAGGAACAGTCATTCACAAGAGATCACATATTGATTACATGATTCCCTTTATACAAAATGTTCAGAATTAGTAAAAAAAAGTAGATTAGTGCCTGCCAAGGGCTGTGTGGTGAGGGTGGGGTTGGGGGAGGGAGAATCGGGCATGACTGCTAATGGGTACAGGTTTCTGATTGTGGAGAGGAACATACAACTCTGTATACATACTAAAAAACAGTGCATTGTATTTAAATAGGTGAATTCTATGATTTGGGTTTTTTTTTTAAGGTATATACTAGTACATCAGGCACAAAAAATGTCAGTTGACAGTTGTTGGTAGTTAGTTGTTTAGTATGACTACTGCTTAGTAGGACTACATTTTTAAAGATGAAATCTGCTATTTGCAGTAACATGGATAAACCTAGAAGGAATTATGCTTAGTGAAATCAGGAGAAGGACAATTGTATGATCTCACTCATATATGGTATGAGTGAGAGAAACCAAACAAATAAATGAACCAAATCAAACAAAAATGGAGTAGATAAAGAAGATGTAGTATATATATTCAATAGAATCTATATAGTCCTAAGAAAGATGAAATTCTGTCATTAGTGACAATATGGATGGGGATTACGCAAAGTGAAATAAATCAGAAGGAGAAAGATAAACAACAGATGATCTCACTCATATGTAGAGTATAAAGAAGTAAAGCAAAGGAACAGACAAAACAAAACCAACATTTGGACACTGACAACAGAACTGAGGTTACCAGAGGGGAAGGGGCTAGGGGGTGGAAGCGAAAGGTTGGGGAGTCCCAGGGACAGAGAACAGAGGTAGAGGTTTTAGGGCACTTAGAGTAATTTAGTGGTGGGCAGGGTGTGCCGTCATACACTTGATGAATGGTGAACTTACTCATAAGGGTTTATATATATTATTTTGTAAATTCGAAGTTACCTCAATAAATATTAAATTAAGAAGAAATATTCTGACAGAAGAGCCATAAATGAACAGCTATATATTCTGCATCATTTTATCAACAGGATTAAGAGAAATAAAATCTTTTAAGAGGATTCAGTCAATAAATGTATTATAGTTATGTTAAATGCTTTGAGGGATATTAAGAAAAAAGCACTCTTTCCTCAAGCAGTGTTAGCATTTGTCTGTAGAAATTAGTAAATATGTGAAAATTTAACATGGCAGATGTGTAACATTGACAATAAGCAAGATCACTACAGTAAAGTTCTTAATTCCTGAAGGGATGATTTTCAGATAAAAACGTTATCCTGGTGAGCCCCAGTGCAACTGTGGTTAGGTCAACTGCCTCCGAAGGAGCCCGAGTCACATACTCTTGGGTTTGAGTCCTGGGTCCCAGGCAAAC
Organism: Solenodon paradoxus; assembly: GCA_004363575.1. Taxonomy (NCBI): domain Eukaryota; kingdom Metazoa; phylum Chordata; class Mammalia; order Eulipotyphla; family Solenodontidae; genus Solenodon; species Solenodon paradoxus. The sequence goes on from RJWH01002861.1 coordinate 108,002, forward strand.
AACCAGTGTGAATTACTAAATAAAAAGAAAAAGAAAACGCTTCTTTCACCTCTCTCTTCCTGCCTGCCTACTCACTTTCATTCCTGCCTATACCTTTCCTTTCAAATTAAATAAAATTTTGTACTGTGACCTTGAAAGTTGATTACAACTTCAATAAGTAACAGGTATGAATATTAGAGATCAGAGAAAGCAGGAAAGTATTTGGGAAGATTATATATTAGGCTGGCAAAATTCATGCAGTATAAGATATAAAAGAACATGAAAAAGTATCATCATGAAAAGCTTCTAACCCTAAGTTAAGATGTTTACACTGATTACACAGTCCAGAGAAATCCATCCAAAGTTTTGGTACATTCTACAGTTCTGTAAAACTTTCTCTTCTTCGTGTGTCAGATAAACTGGATCTTCCTTCAAGATCTGGTTCAAATGGTGAAGCTTTTCCCCAAGTGGCAATGCTGTCAAAGGCTCCGTTCTCGGCGCCCCAGCAATCTGTGCTTGTGCTTACCTGTTAAACTATTGACTCCCAAACACCACATGAGAATTACTGAGCAGCTGTTAAAAAGACAGCAAGGCACTGGGACCCTTTAGCCTCTAGGAATCAGAAGTCAAAGCAAGCCAATTTATATCCTAAGAGTCCTAAGACTGCCTTCTTATTTGGAGATGGGATTTCACAAAAATATCTGCATCGCTTTCCCAAACATGTCACCAAGCTTCTGCCTAGTGAGAGCTAAGTCTGTTAAGCATAAATGACTATGATATGCTAAGTTTTACTTTCAGAACAACTGAAAAGCAAAACAGTGTAATCATATACAAAAATTATTATAAAAAGCATTCAACTATCAGCTGTTTTTCATTAAATTAACTTCTGAAATATTTAAGCAAGTAGTAGTTACCTTCTCTTTGTTTCCATAGCCTTCTGCTTTCTTTTCATATATTCAACAGGCAAAACCTTAACTGCTTAATGAAGTCAAACCAAGGCAGCTACAAATAAAAATATACTACAATTCAAAAGTGATGGTGTTGCCCTCCTCCCATAGAACTGTCTCATTCTCATCCACAAACATTCTTAGTTTAGAACAGACAGCAAGAACAGACTTTTAAATGGCTTGTCAATGCTAACAATGATGATACTTCCTTTCCAAAACCTACCCTCATCCCTGCCCAAAAGAATTCTTCCAAGCAATTTTGAAAAAAATAGTATGAATTGCTACAAGGGAAATGATGAAGGTGGTGGCAACCAGAGATTCATGGTGTTAGTTTCTTTAGACAGCCACATTTATAACCACACACTGAATATGAAAACAGGAAATATATTTTAATCTGGTGCCTTCAAGCAGTGATTTTTTTTAAAGAATCAACAAATCAAACCAATATAGGGTCATACAACAGAAATATTTTAAAAGACATACTTTTAAACTTGGAAAAATTCAAATTCCTCCAAAAATTTGTATAACTTAACTAGAAATTGTGAAATTCAATCAGAATTCTACCCTAACTTGGACAACGAGGATGGTGGAAATATTCCATCAGAGATCCAATCTATAAAGCAATACTAACGAAAGCAATCTGATATTGACACAATGCAAAAGCAGTTAATGGAACAGAATATGCTAGTAAAAGCAAAATTTCACAAAAACTAAGGTGCTAGTCTTAGTGGGGAAATAAAAAAATATTCAATGAACAGCAAAAGGTCATCATTCAAATTTGTGGGAGATGGGATTCATCTAACCTCTATTTCGCATCCTATAGAAACAGATTTCATATGAACTAAGTATCTGAACGTATGAAACATTCTGGAAGCAAATATATTTTAATAATTTGAATATTTTAGGGGAATACTTCCTGATAGAAGAGGAAAGCTTTCCTAAGATGAAACAAAAACCAAAAAAAGAAAACATTGGTAAATTTTATGACAAATATTTTAAATTTCTATAGGGTACAAGTAACATTGCCAAAAGACAATCCCAGATTAGGAGAAAATATCTGCATTTGTGCCACAAATGAGTTAACTATTAACTGTATATAAATTAATTAGAAGACAATGAAACTGATGCAATAATACTCATAAAATATAAAGAATTTCTACTGGGTAAAAAATAGTAAAAGAGAAAATTCAAATGAATGATAAAAAAATTAATAAATCCAATAACTTCACTATTAGCAGTCAAAGGAATGCCAGTTAAAGAGTTTAAAATGTAATTTTTACCCAAAGAGGATTTCTGTAAGTGATGGCTTGGGAATATACTGTTAGTGATAGGAGACACTGACACAGCCTTTTCGAAGAATGATTTGGTAGTATGTTTATGACTTCAGTAAACTCAGCAATTCTGCTTTTAGAAATCCTATAGAAATAATTACGAAAGTGTAAAAAGATACGCCATATATGTGTCATAAAAAATAATACTGGTCAGTAAGTAGTAACTATATACCATGCATAGTTTTGCTAGCTTTGTGTAGATATCAGCTTACTTAATGCTCACTACAATAAAGAATCTGTTGTTACCCTCATTTTGCAAATTATGAAATCAAAGAACAGAGATGTTAAACAATTTGCCCAAGGTCACACTGATAATCAGTAGTGGGGCAAGAATTTAAATTCAGGTATTCTGACCTCACTATCTGAGCTCTTACTCCTATAGGTCTACTGTCTGACAAATGAGGTTGGTTACTACAATAGTATTTATAATAGTAAAATACTGGGAATCACCAATTGTGCATGACCAAATACTGGTAAAATAACAATCCATTCATCATGTGGAAAAGTGATGGAGAGCCAGCATACAGACATACAAATATTTGTAACACACCAAATAAAACAAATCACAGATAAGGTCTGACATACTTTCATTTTTAACTTAAAAACAACTTCTATATATAGGTTTGCAAGTATGTGTTATTATTCTTCTGTTTAGGACTTTGTCTAAAAAATTGTACATTGAATAGCCAATACTTTCATCTTCTGCAGAGATAAGGTTAGAGAGGCAAGAGTAAAGAGAGAATTTCACTATTATACATATTTTTTTAATATTAGGTGAGCTTTTAAAATAATTACCATGTTTTTACTTTCAAATTAAAAACAAATGTAACAAGCAAACAAAAGTGAGAGGTAAGATAAAACTAATAGATTGATGCATACTGAATCTACTCCAGTGTCAATCAGTGATGTTTGCTATGCTCATGGTCATAGATTTAGGAACTTTAAATCTGTCCAATTATTCCAAATATTTTGACATTGATTATTACAGAGTAAGACCAGCATACATTAGAGAGTATTCAATATTTTTCATGAGAATCAAACTCTGTGGACTAAGATTGTAGCTCCACTTTGTTATATGATTTTGGGCAAGTCATGCAAGCTCTTCCTGTAATTTCCTCACCATAAAATGAAGATTATTTGGAGATTATTGGCAAAGTCCTTACAAACTAACATGAATTCATTTTGTTAGAAAAACATAAATGACTTATGAAAATATACATTTGTGCATTCTGATGTTAAGCTAAAAAAATCTTTTCCCTATCCAGAAATTAATATAACTGCTCAAGATAAATTAAGTGCATCATACAGAATAAGGGTAAGTATTGTTTTGCAAAACTTTTTAAAAGACTTTGTAGACTCTTACGACTATTGAATTATATTTACATATAAATATGTTTATATGTAAAATGCATTTCTCCTGGTGAAAAGAATGTTGAAGGCACTGCACCAGAGCAGACTGCAGCCACATCCCGGAGAACAAACCTCACCACATCAAGCCTAGGATTTTCCATCTAAGAGGGCTGCACAAGTAAACACTATTTTCAAAACTTAACATATACAGAAACATCCTGTTTTAAAACAAATTCAAAACACTTTCTCCTACTAAAATATCTTTTTGATTGTCTCTGTATTAATATATTTTAATAGGTTCCAAACAATCCTCTCCCTCAAACTTTTTTCCTCTCTAGCCAAAGTTCACCTTGATTTTAAAGCACCTTACTCCAGATTTTTTTCTTATGTAGAGTTATTTATAATTGTTTTTACTTTGTCACTTTAATAGAGTATAAACAGCTAAGAAATTACAATATCCTACCAAAGTATCAATTTTATTATTTGTACTAACTATGTTTCTGGAACAAAAGTATGATACACTATAACTAGCTTATTAAAGTTAGATATTTGAGATTAGGCTGATTTTAATGCATAAATCAACTTTATTAGGCATATTTTAAGTCTACCAATGCTCAAAATATTTTTCCCCAATAAAATTATTCTAACACTTACACCATTTCTCCATTTCTAATGTCTCACACCCACAAATATCCTGTTTAAAACGAGGTAAATTAGTCCCAAGAGATTCTAGCCCTCTCTCTAACCCACCCCCCCCCTCCAAAAAAAAAGTGAGGACTAGAATTGACAGATTCTTTTCTCAGTATCTCCTGGAATTTTTTTTATATTCTAGAAACAGTCATTTGCACACTTGTATAAATTTAATGAAATCCAATTTAAAAACTCTTCAATCTTCTCGTTCACTAGATGATGAAATTTAGATCTAGAGAAGTTAAGTAACTTCCTCAGAGTCACATGCTTTAGACTAAAATAATGTATAACTGTGAAACTGCTAACATCTTTTCATCTGGTTGAAGACCTGGTCCAGGATTATAAATGTTAAGCATATACACTAAAATTGTTCTACAAAAATTATTTAAATCGCCAGTCCTATATTATAAAATTTACACATATTACTTGGATGCCCTCCAGAACTTTTCAAGTGCACTTTAAAATAATTACTTAAGGTATTTACTGTTACTCTCATTTTACAAAAAAGCAAGTTTAACCCCAAGAGTATTATTTCTTGTTCCCATATCAAAGCTAAGATTTTTTTCTTAATGACTTAACTAGTACTTAAAACATAATTCACATTAACTCCAAAACTTTTAGAGTTTTTCCTACTGTTATTAAAAGCAAACAATTTTCTGATACAAATGGAGAAATTTAAATAAAGTCAGTTTCTCTTACCTGTTGTTCATCCTCCATGACGTTACTAGCAAATTCAAAGACCAGGTCGTTCTGTTGGACAACAGCAGCCATAATGAAGCATTCCTCTTAGATCCACATGAGAAAAATTCCAAACAGGGTCAAGTTTTAGGCAACAGACTACAGTGACGAATTTGGGTAAAAATCCTCAGCTTAGTCTGTGAAGTTACTGTATACCCAGGTTTTCGTTAGGTAAGGAGCTTCCAATGTTCTTAGTTCACTGATACTCTACTCAAACTGAGGAAATTTTTCTGGACGTTTTCTTCTCTAGAACTTCTTGGCCTGAAAAACAAAAGCTTTTGTTATGCAAAGGCAGTCGTATCTATTTAGAATATAACAACTGATAGAGAAGTCTGTATTGCAAAGTTTTTTTTGTTTTTTTTTTAATGTTTCAAAAGAAAGTCAACAAATGAACCAGGTTTACTTTACCTTAGATATATCTTTTCTTTGAAGATTTCATCCCTGCTAAGATAGATAAACCCTCCTTACTGAAAATGTCATTCCCTGTTCTCCCTAGTTAAAAGTACTAGATAACTGAGAGAAAAAAAAAAAGGCAGCCAGTAATAACTAAGTTTATAACTGCAATAAAGAAATCTATAAACAATTTCCTTCTTTCCCCTAACCCAGCAAGTCACAAACATAGGAACTGCCCTCCCATGAATAACTTCATAATGGATTTTATTGCCTTAATAGAGACAGTCGACCAGTATCTCTGTTGGCCTAATAAAGATGAATTTAAAATGTGTCTAACACACTTAAAGTTTACTAAGTATTATTTTAAGAGCTTTTAAAAATCAGCAGAAGTAAAAGTTCACTCTTTATTCTCTAAAAAGTTTTCTGATAAACAGAATGCTTTACCAAGCTTGTGCTGGTTGTCAGTGGCTTCTTTTTTAATGCACTTTGAAAAGTATCCTTATCTCTAGCACAGGCTTGCAAGCAACAGGAAGGAAACAGCACTTGACCACGTCATGGCAAATTAGAACATGCAAAGAACTGCACTTTACAATAGTAGAAAAACAGAAACTCAACTTCAGAGTGAAAACAGTTTCACAGCGAAGGGAGAAATGCTTAAAAAGTGACTGCTAAAATGTTTGCCAATTTAAAAAAGGCTACCATTATTAACAAAAGGAAAACATAATTGAGAGTTTAATCACAATGTTATTAAATATTGTAATGAATGATTATGGTTATAATGTGACATAAAAACACAAAGATACAGTCACATTAAAGAACAGCCAGTTCTTTGAAATTGCATTTAGATTTTTAACTCTAAAGAGAAAAGCTCAAATTAAACTGATCCAGATAAATCAATTTTTCTGAAAACAAATCCAGCTAGTATGTGCTCATTCAATCAAATACTAGATTTCCTAATAACGGTGAAGTCAATTTCCTACATAACCTGGGCACCAGAGGGTCATTCTGATTGCCGTGCTTTCCCTAACTGAAATCAAAATAAGGGTTACAAATTCAGTCTAGGTGATATTCTACTCACTTAACTAAATTGTAACATAGCGATTTTCCACATTCACAAGACCCCTCCCCCAACATTGGGAAAGTATTTTTAGCATACTGATAGTTTAAAGAGGGGAAAAGGTGCTTTGACCTAAGCTGAACACACGGAGACTTAGAAACATAAGACATACATTTGATCTTGAACAGATGTTACTTTGATAATTTCTCTTAAATTATTTCCCAATCAAATTCTTCTATACTAGGCTTGACTTAAGGTTCTCCACACAAACTACATTAATTCTTGCCTCCCTTCTCAACTTCTATTATTCCCCATTCAGGAACACCTCTCCCACCTCTCAGAACCCATTTGCGTTTTTCCATTCTTTTGCGTGTGATCCATTTCATTCACAAAGTCTCCCAACTCCTAAGCCTCAACCTGTAAGTATCAGCCCTTCAAAAATATATTAATGAAGTTAACACTAACTGTATATTGTCTCACATTTGAAAATCATGCCCCTCTAATTCAACTGAACAAATATTTGAGTTCTTATTATCTACAATGTGTCATACACCAAGATAATTAGAACAAAACCTCTCTAGATGAGTAAACCATTGTCTAAAATTTCTTCTGTTCTTACCAAACTTGTGTGTCCAAAGTAATAATAAAGAGGATTATAATGGCACACACTGGTGGAGTAGCAGTTAGGTCAGCTGCCACCAAAGGAGCATAGTCCATATACATTCCAAAGACCAGGGTTTGCATCCCGGGTCCAGGGAGAACAACCAATGTGAACAGTTAACTAAAAATGAAATAAAATGCTTCCTTCTTTCTCTTCCTGCCTGTACCTTTCCTTTAAAAAGAAAAACAAAGATTTTGATAGGTTTTAAATTTCAGTAAATATTTAAAATATTTAATTATGCATTCTTTATAGAGAATAACTAGTACTTTTGATATAGAGAAAATCATTATCCTAAACTTGAAAAACCAAAAGTATAATTGGTATTAAGGGCTGTTTCCTGATACAAAACTTTTCTGGAAAGGGTTAGATTCTAAAAGACTATCCCAAAATCCATTTGCTTGTAAATACAAAGTGATACTGTGCCAAAGACCAACATAAAGTTTTACTTTCTTTTCTGTGCAATCACATGCCTTTTATTACTAGCACTTCCACATTATGAACATGCTTTAATAACCATATCTATACCTTATACACTACTAGTATACACTAACGACCAACATTAATAAACCAAAAACTGAAATGACTGCCCACAATTACTAGACCACTTATTAGAATACAAAAAGACACCTTCACTCTGCTGGGTATTTTTATTTGTTTCTATATAGAAATTCATAATGAGAGGCGCGATAGATTCTCTGTCTTCTTTCTTTTTTTTTTTTTTTTTCGTTTTTCTCTTCCCTGACACATGACACAGAGGTGGTTCTTGGGAAGAAATCTTTTGATTCTTGATTCAGCAGTATTACCTGTATATACTAGAGATACTTAAATAACAAAGTCCTAGTTTATTAAAACTTTTTCAGTAATAGATGACACTGATTACCTAGATCAAAGATTCAATTTTTCATGAGTATACTGAGTCCCTGTACTGAAGGTCTCAGTCTGAAAGCATAAAGGAAACTACAACTAGAATTCTCACCTCCTAAATCAGCACTCTGTGCATGACTACATTATACAGCTTCGTCTCTAAGTCTACCCCAAGTCTTTATGCTGTAATAGTTTAGAACATAATAAACATCTATCACATTGAAAAACAAATCTCCATCTCTAGTTCAGTTCCTGATCTCCAAATCCACTCACCAAACTGTCAGGTAAGTCTCTATTGGGGTCCCTCAAAGTTAATGTATCTAAACATGTCAAAATGGAAATTTTATTCCTTAAATTTGTTCTAATATGGAAAAAAAAGGAATTGAATAGAAAACGTCTCAACAAATTATAAAAGCTTCAGTAAATTCAGTATGTGTTTAAATTTAATAACCATTAGCTTTATGTATTATACTCAGGACCATTCTGCAATGTTAATAGTTTTCAAACATTTCATTTAGAAAGTTTCACTTAGTCTTTACACAATCACAAAGAAAAGATAAGTGCAAAGCGTTCATTCAACACAAAGACTTAATTTAACTAACTTGAGAAGTCAGGTAGTGGGCAGTCACCAAATAACAAAACCTCTGAAGTTGGCTCTCCTGTCTTTAACTAGGTCGGAACCATATACATATTCTTCAAGGAGTCATGCCACAGAAATGTGTCAGCTGTAAGATTCCTGTTTATCACCAAAATAAGCTTCGGAGTTAAGGTAAAGCAAACAATACAGTTGAGACTCCAGCCTCTGGAGAACAGGTGGGTCCGAATCTTTTGTCAGGCACTTAGTGCCAGCCTCCTCAGCTTGTGTAACAGATATAAAGTCAGAGTTTCCTCATTCTGCAAAATAACAAACACCAAAATCTAGAAGAGTTTCAAGATGACGTGTGAAACGCATGTGCAGAATGCCCACCACATAAATTTCACTCAGCAAACATAAGCCTCATTACCGTCTAAGTATAATGCAAGAGGTATGTCGCAGGTGCGTGCCACACAACTAGTTATTCCTCAAGTCTCATTTCCATACTCCCTGGGAGTCTCCTTTACCACAGCTATTTGCTAAAAAAGCCACCACAGAAAACCATAGCCTCTTATCGGCAAAAGTCTAATTCCATTCCAGTGCCTAAAAATTTGGCACCTATTTGATAAATCCAGTTGCTTCAAGGCTGTCTGGCAAACTTCCCTTAACACAGACTTCTATTATGCTCCTGTTCCAAACACAGTGAATTTACTAATTATAAACACAAACCCTCAGCCACATTACTGGCTACTACAGTCAGTTAATTTTATTTCATTATTGTAAAGAGTTTCAGTTATTATAAAAACATGACAATCAAAATCAGTTTTTAATACTTACTAAAATATTTTTCACACAGGAGTCTAATTTCATTGTGATATAAAAAAGAATCACTGCTATCCTTTGGAAGTTACTAAGCCAATTCATTATACTAAGTATGAAAGTTGATTAAAAACACCAATCAAATATGCAAGCAAAGAAGTTTGAGATAAGACAGTTAGTTATGGCCCAAAGAAAGCAAAATATACCAGCTCAGAGCAATGAGGGGCTGAATGAGTACCTTTAAGTGTTCAGACAACATTTGTATTTACTATGCATGTTATATTATAGTTTCAAGTATCTAAGAATTGTAATTATATAATAAACTCAGATGCCAAGTACCTGAACAGAAAGTATTTTTAGGCCCCTACTGTAGCTCAGGCAGTCATGAGCCTGGGTTTGAGACCTGGGGCCTAGAGGAGGGAGGAATAATAAATTAAATATTTTTTTAAAAAGAATGGATTTTACCTTAAGCGGTAACCTAATAAACAACCCTTTCAACATATAGATATACCCATCGTAAGAAAAACATGTATTTGGAAAAACCATCAAATCAGAAGAAAATACAATAGAAATTTTACAAAAAGTAAGAAAAACAAGAAAAGACAAACTATGCGATTTAGAAATGAGAAACAAGCAATAAACCCATAAACTATGATGAAAAGAAATTCCTGTATAACAGACAATACTTTTCATTTGTTTTCTAATATGGAAGAATGTTCTACAGTAGCACTCAGCAGAAAGGAAAATAATAATGGTATAAAAATAAATTCTATACAATCTTCCAAGGGCATGTCCATTCTTCAAGCTGACAAGTGTCAAATCACATTGATTTAAGAGCTGAAAAAGACTGAAGAACTACTTCGGACAACGCATTCAAACAACTAAATTTGGGCCCAGAACAACCTGCCAAAGTCAGGCAGAGTTAAAAAAACCACCATCACCACCCAGCAAGAGGTCCAGATTCCCAGTCCAATTCTATACTCATGCTCCAGAGCTGCATTAAAAGAACTTCAGTAGAATGCTTCTTTAGCAGAATAGTTGGAAAAATAAGAAACCCCTTACACGAATATCTGCAATAAAGTTCTCTACATGATTTCACACACGCTTCTGATACCTGGTTAATCATTTTCTTTCTTTCTTTTTTTTTTTTTTAGGAAAGGAAAGATAAGGCAGGCAGGAAGCAAGACAGAGAAGGAAAAAGTACTTTTTATTTTTATTTTCAGTTGTTCACCTTGGCTGTTCCCTCCTGACCCAAGTTACAAACCTAGGTCATTGGGATGTGTGTAGATTACGCCCTGGAGAAATTATCCACTAGGCCACCAGGGCACATCCTGATCAAGCATTTTCAATCACATTTTTACTTGGAAGAACTGAAGATGGAATTTTTTAGGTTTTTCTTTTATTGCTTTAAATCTTCAAGTTTTACAATTATTGTCCTTTCCCAAGCTCTAGCATATTCTGCTTTACCTTTAATAAGCCTAAAAAGTGAAGAGAAAAACATTAATAAACCTTTCTACAAAGCTACCAGAACTTAACTTACTAAAATATTTTAATAAAATTTTACTGACATTTTCTTTGAATAATGACTAATTCTTTAAATATAATATTACTATCATGTACATTTAAAAATATGGATGTGGAAAAACAATAAAGAAACAGACCAAAACATCATCAAAGAAGCAATGGTATTTCTATTGAACAAGACAATAAAAATCACACCAATTATAAAATAAATCTCACTATGGCACACCCTGGTGGAGCAGCAGTTAGGTCAACTGTCTTAGAAGGAAGGAGCCAGTCACACTGAGGGAAGCAGAGGAGCAGCCAGTGGCAACAAGTAAGTAAAAATTTAAAAATAAAGATGCTTTTTCCATCTCTTTCTTCCTGCCTGTACCTTTCCTTTAAAAAAAAACAAAAAACACTCATTATATGGCCATCTCTAAATCATGAACTCTATACACAAAATAGAAAGAGGTAAAAATATACAAGTTAATGTCAGAAGAGGAACAAATTACTCCCCACTTGCCTCAGGGTAACTTAATTCAAAAGGAAAATGTTTCTATACCTCAACCTTTTAATTTAAATTATTTCAAATATTCAAGAAATTTAAATAAGAATTATAACATGTTCTTGGGAGTTCGTGTAAGTACTATATATATTATAACTCACAGCTCTAAGAAGCCATCCTGCCATAGGCATCTTTCGTTGCAAGGGTGGGGTGAAATATCTAGAACTTTTTCAAAAGTCTAGTTTTATGTGTGTGAATAAAGTACAAATTGATGTTTTCTGTACAGAAAGTCTGAGTCAGATCTCTGGTGACGTACACAAAGCTGAAGCAGGTCTGAGAAACCTAGTAAGTTCACCTTAACTTTCAATCATATTAAAGTGTTTTTTAAAGAAGTCAATAATGATCAGGGTGACTTCTCCAGGCTTTCACCTATTTGCCTACACCCAGATGAACAGTTCCAAGACTCTGAGGCCAGGCTGCGATTACTCACTAATCAGACCCGAAATTCCGGTTCTTTCACATTGTTCTCCACTTTCCATCTTTGGCCACTTGGGTCTACCTGGTGTCAGATTACACTCAGACAGGTTTATAGTGCCTTGCAAAACAGCCAAACAGATCACATACCTAGACCTGTCCATACCTGTGGTTTCAAGATTAACCCTTTTTTTTCAATTCATGTTTTAAAAACAAGAGAATTTAAAACCAAAGAGAAATAATCAACAGTAATTAAATACTTTAACTCTGGTCATAAAAAAAAGTTGAACTTTTTCCAAAAGTGATAATTAACAAATGTTATTAATTGGTACTTTTTATTATGCAAATAAATTGAAGGAACCCTCTTCTCTCCAGAGCCCAAAATCTGATGGTGACAAAAACACACCTATCCATGCTAAAATGTGCTTATCAGAAAAACCTGTTCAGGCAGTTAAAAATTTTCTCCATAGAACAAACAAGAATCAACTTGCAAGGAAATTCTGTTTGTTTCTGTGGCTGCTTATTCTTCTGGTTAATATTTTCATCTTCTTAAGATGAAAAGACATGTTCTTAGTACACTGGTTTCCCCATGTGAGAATACTGTAGTGATTTCCATCAGTAAGCCATTTTCATCTGGCATGAAGTGAAGGGGAAAACCTAGGGATATACTGTTTAAAAGCCTCCCAGGAACTTTTGCTACAGGATACCCCTCTCACCATCTCCAGCTCCCACATTGCACAATACTCTTCTAGAAGAAGCTGCATCATGTCTTAAGGAAATTCCACTCTTACAAAGAGAAACCACATCAGCTGAAAGCAAAATGTAAAGGTCAGATGAATAACTCAGTGGTCATGGATTGCACTATAAGGTGCTCCATGTTTTCCTTCTGATGAGTCCGTACTACCTCTACTCTAGCCCTCATCCAGTGGTTCTTCACCTTCAGAGTAAATTATCAAAGAGGAATAGATGGTCAACATACTAATTACTTAATCAGTGGCTTCCACTGCCAATAGGAAAAACATCAAGTCCATTAAGACAACAAAAATGGCTATTCACAATGCCCCAAAAGGTGTGAATAAAACCCCAAAACTGTGCTGAGTCAAATGTGTAAAACAGGATACCTGAACACCTGAACTGGAAGAGTGTTCTATTTCAAGGACCAAGTTTAAAAGTATACCTTTGTTACAATTTCACTACTCTTCACTCCCATCTCAAAACCAGGCACTGTAGCATTTCTGCATGACACAGTCCCTCCTGACTCCCTACCCAACTCCAACGTTAGCAAAAGCAAAGTCAGGCAAGACCCAGAGCCCTGCATATACTACCCAGGTGTCAGTATGTAATCAGGGCCATGTTCAACTCAGATGTCTCAATGTTTTCTTAGATGACCGTAACCTTTTATACCTGTGGCATTTTACGGTCCTCTTCCAAGCCACAATGAGATAGAACTTAAAGCTATAAACTCCAGAGAAGCAAAGCAGTATCACCTTTCCCCAAGTCAGCAATAAGTTTGATCGACTTGTTCCCTTGTGCACTTATTGCTCAGTAAGTGTGCGAGGACCCCTAATAACCACCAGTTTTTAAATTTTTAGACCTTTCATCTTTCATAATATAATTTCTGAGTTTATTTTTAAATTATTTCAATCAATTTAATCTACCATTAACTAAAGTACATTAAACTTGCATTAGGTTTTCTCCAGTAGGAAAGTTCTATTTTACTTATTTGATTTACATCTAGAGCTAATCTAAAGATGCAACAAATCCATTTTCATAAGACACTGTGCTTCTACTAAGTGACTTGGTGTTTAAAACTGATGAATATTCTTGAAACTACTCTGCAGTCAGGACTGTGGAAAATAGAAAGCGAAAATATTTTATCTTGTTCTCATGAAGCTTATACTGTAATTCAGAAAACAAAACCAAGTAAGACAACAAATGAATACCAAAAGGAAGTGTAGTAGTTTCCCCTTATCTATAATTTCAGTTACCTGTGTGTGGAGATTTTATATACATATATATATATATATATGAGAGAGAGAGAGAGAGAGAGAGAGAGAGAGAGAGAGAGAGAGAGAGAGAGAGAGAGAGAGAGGAAGAAAATGTACTTGTGCTATGAATACTGAGACACAAAAAAATGCAGAGAATCAAAACTAACCAAAATAAGTTTAGGGATAGTTAACAGTTTGACAAGAGCTAAGAGCTGATCATGAGAAATAGTGGCCAATGTGATGAAATATGCAAAGCAAAAAGAAATTTAGAAGTCTTAAAGGTTAGGCAGTAGAACTGAGACTTGATTTGGAAAGAAGCAGAAAGTTTCTGGAAGTTTTCAAATTAGGTGGTAACAACAGTGTGGTCTGTGATTACAAAGTCCAATGCAAGTCACATATGTGGGATCTGATAAAACTACTATCCAAAAATGATGAGGCCAGCTGAAACAAGCATTCCTTAGCTAGATGACTACACTGAGAGCTTCCAGCCACCAATGTGTATACTTCCCTCCTTAAATTCTTCATTAATGACATAAGAGATTTCAACAAAAGTCTTTAAATTGCCCAAAGTTTGAGAAAATTATTTAAGATAAAAGTATCTCAACTAATTTACTTCAAGTTTTTGTTCTTCATCCATAGATTGAAAGAGAGAAATAGGAAAATAAAAATTTCAGAAGATATAATTTAGCACCATATAACCTTATTTACAAGTTATTCAACTGAACATCAAAACTGTCCTATATCTCACATCCATTTGCATACCAGTGAAACAGAAATAAATGAACTGTTTGCATCTATGATGAGTGTATCTTGTCATTTAGTATTAATTTTTTAATAGATGATGCTGATTTACTTAACAAAGTAAGTAAGATGTAATATCCATGACAGATACAAGTTTCTTAGTCACTAAATAGAGACGTCATCATGAACACTGGAGGAATCTTCAGTCTTCCAGGGTGATGCTTAGAAGAGGGATGCTCCTGTGAAAAAGTTTAGTTGACCAAGTGAGTCTGCATTAACTAACATATTTTCTACTTTTTGGCTTTTTGCCTTCCTCTGGGAAAGTTCAAGAATTCAAAGTTACCTCAGCAGATCTAACAGGCACTTAGTAGATTTTCAATACTACTTTAGCATAAACACACATCCAGGAACTGCAGAGCAGCACAGTAAGTTTCCATTTGTTAACCCAAATGAATTAGCAATACCTAATGTCTAATAAGTTTACAAAGCAAAACATGTAAACTACTTAATTCTTAAACATCTCTAATAACCACCGATGTTTTCAAATAAAAAAATCATGACATTTATACACAAGGAGCTTGAAAGAGATAATAAGAAATTAGAAAGTAAACATGCAGAAGAAATAATAGCTACCACTTATGTGTACCAGGCCCTAAACTAAGTACTTTACTATATCTGTCATTTAATCTTCAAATAAGTAATAACCACTTCATTCATTCATCTATCTATCCATTTTTTAAAGAGCAAAAAAGGCAGACAGGAGTGCAAGCAGGCAGGCAGGAAGAGAGAGGAGGAAGAGACATTTTGTTTATTTAGTATTCATTTTTCACTTGCTCCCATCTGACATCAGACTGCCAACCAGGGTCCTCAGGCTATGTGTGAATTTTAGCCCAGGTATGAGCTTAACACCTCAGCCTCCAGGGTGTGTCCACTTTACATATATGAGATTACAAGGATTGAATGAGGTAACCAGGTAAGAGCAGGGTCTTTGTCATGGCTATCACCACATTCCCATATTTTACAGATGATATATGATAAATATTTGCAATGGAATAATCAAGGTATTCAAAATGAGTTTGAGCACATAGCTAACTTCATTCAGCTCATGCACATTCATCTATTCATCCAATTATCAAATACCCACTGTATATTGACAATACACCAGACTTTTCTAGATACCCGAAAGGTAGCTGTGAATAAAAAAGAGACCAAATTTCTGGCCTGAACTTCATTCCAATGCCCCACAGAGTCCAGCTGTTAGGGAACTGGGATGTGAAAGTAGAGAAAAGAAGAGGGGAAGGCCAAATGGGGGTGGGGAGTGAGGATGGGGGCGTGGGGGAGATATGTAGCAAATCCAAAGGCAGACTGCTGCCAGGCAAAGTTGATAAATTTAGAGATAACCTCAGGACCTGTAATTCACCTTAATTTTTAAGTTGATTTGAACGAATTAAAATTTCACAGCAAAAACAGTTTACTGGGATTTTAAAAAAGCATCTCTTTTACAAACAAAAACACTTCAAGGAAGAAGAGAAAATTCTCCCTGTATTGTCCTTTTCTATATACCAGATGGCCTTCAGAAATCATCTCAGTACTATCAATATTCTGTTATTTACTTAAGAACACTTAATAGGTACCTGTCAGACACTGGTGGGGGAGGACAGAAAAGCAAATGTAGCTCTTAGAGTTTCTTTACGGGCAATCAAAATCCAAAAGCTAAGACATAATACACAGGTTAGAGCAGAAGTGGATAAAAAGCTCATTCCCCTATATTATTCTGCAGAGATTTACTACTACAAACTACTTAAGCATAAAATACTTATAAAAATTTTTGTCTTTTCTTTATGACATAAAGAATATTAAGAGTACTTTTTATTGAAAGTCAAATTAGGCTACAAGATTAGAGGACACTTTCTTTTGTTAATAAAAATAACGCCTTACTAAAATTCTTCATTAAAATGGCAAAAGATTAATGTTTTCAGGTGTTTGTTTTAGCATTTTACATACTTTCACATGATGAGCCTGCTTGCCAGACCCACTGGTGGAAGGCTAGGCTTCGCAGACTGACCTCAAAGTGAACCGTGTATGTGTATTTTCTATTTCAAACAGCGAAATAGAGCACAAACTCCGCAATTGTAACACAAATGGGAAGCCTGCATGAAAAAGCACACCTAACAATCCAATGAACTATCTTCCACATGGCTAGCCTAAATTAGGTTTTAATAAACAAAGGAGCTGCTTGTTTGGTTCTTTTGAAACTCCTTAAAATAAAAGAATTCATAGTTTTACAATTTTTCCTTTAATCTTTAATCTTAAAGGCAGATTTCAATCTTTAGATTGACTTTATTTTTTTATCTGATCACTTAAATCTGATTTTAAAAAACAAGCTAGTAACACATCAATTTTCAGCCAGAAAAACTGTTAATTCTATGAACTTTAAAACACATTCATAGAATAAGCAGACCTAACATCATACTTGCTCTGATAAAACTTCAATGTACAATTTACAAAATTAACTGAGGTATATACTATTTAGAAACAAAAACAGAAAATAATATAGGGAGAAACAAGCAGTGGTAAAGGGAATTATTACTTGCATTCAGCAGAGAAATCAGAATTACAATGAAGAGCCAGCCAGATTAAAGACAAAAGTAAAAAGACTTTGGATGCTCAGAAATCTAGTGCAGTTATTCTCAACTACATTTTTTAGTGGTCCTATATGTGTAACCATCACTTTTAAGTACAATGCAAAAACTAGTAATTTTACTAAAGATACTAGATTTCAATAAATATCCAAAACAAATATGGGGAGGACAGAAGAAGGAAAAAAAATCTTACAATGAAATTTCTTTCTTACACTGTATATAAAGAAATACTGTTAAAATATAACTGGATTTCATTCTTTAGTTTGTTGATGCCAGAATGAAAAAAAGAAATGTCAGGCATTTATTTATTCCTACAGAAAGCACTAATAAAATCTGTTATATTGGCATGCCTTGGTGGAGGTACTGGTTAGGACAACCGCCTCCAAAGACCACACACCCCTGGGTTCAAGTCCCTGGTCGGGGTGGGGATGGGAGGATGGGGGCTGGTAATCAATGTTAACAACTAAATAAAAATAAAATGCTTCTTCCTCCTCTCTCTTTCTGCCTGCCTGCCTACTAGCCTTCATTCCTGCCTGTACATTTCCATTAAAAAAAGAAAAAAAATCTATTATATGCAAGGAACTAGGTATATAAAAATGAAATATTTTATAGCCTAAAGAAAAATATGTGAACGGATAACTACAGAACAATATAAATAAGTTAACCAAGTGATAAAGGAATAGAGAGACAGGGAATAGTCATGAGAATCTAAGAAAATTTTATAAGAAAATGACATGTAGGCCATTCCTTTTTAGAGATAAGTAGCACTTATGTTTTTCCAAAGAGAGAATATGAGGAGAAAGGAGGTAGGTGAACATTCCAGAGAGAAGCAAAGTAAACCTAAAAGCTTCAACTACTGAATAGCAGGTGAAATAATAATTTAACAAAAACTAACTTCTTCCTCAAAGGACCCAGGATGTAGCATGAGAAGACCTACACATTCAAGTCCTACTTCTGCCATTTACTAATTACATTTTCTTAGATAAATCAACCTCTATCTGACTTTTCATCACTTAAAATTTGTGTCTAATAAGACTTCACTTTGTAAAGTATAAAATGCTTTAAAAGTTTTAAAGAATCCTGATACACCAAAATAAAAATTAATGTTTAAATACTAAAAGTTTGATTATCAAAACATTGGCTTATGTCATATTGAATCCAATTTTCACAAAAGTAAACACATTTT
Source organism: Solenodon paradoxus (assembly GCA_004363575.1). Taxonomy (NCBI): domain Eukaryota; kingdom Metazoa; phylum Chordata; class Mammalia; order Eulipotyphla; family Solenodontidae; genus Solenodon; species Solenodon paradoxus. Next base: position 126,444 of record RJWH01002861.1, read on the forward strand.
GAATTATATAAAAGTTATATTTTCTATGCCTAACATGTAATTGTTATCTATATAATCCATAGTATTCAAAGCAAGTCTATTACATACCTAGAATCAACAAGTGACAAAAGTTTAATGAAATAAACTTTATACTTAACTGGTCTCCCTAATGGGAAATTAAAGCAGCAATTGTACATCTGTGTCTCTGTTCCTCCCATGGTGGTTTAACTGACAGGAAGCAGAGAGCAAGATACCGCATACAAATGTCAAGGATTTCCTGCCTTCTCTGCTACATCTTTATGTCTTGGTTTATAAATAGTAGAATAGTTTATGTAGAAATGTATCAAAGTATGGCATCAGAAACATACAAATGGTGAATCGTGTTTATGAAAACAGAGCAAATATAAAGGTGTTGTGAAGTTGGGATCTAAGTTCATTATGCACACACAGATTTATTATTATAGTTTTCTTAAGAAGTATTCTTAGGAGTAAACACCTTAGAAATTAAGACTTGAATATAGCAATTACTAAGTAAAATATCCAATGTCTGAACGACAGAACAAGTCTTCTAACCAACTGATTATATAAGCAACACTTGACCACCTTGACATGTGAACCTCTCCCCACCCCTGCCCTCACCTCTCTAAAAACAGCTACCACCCAAAACCAAGCAATGAACCTGCATGCAACTGACTTAAAACAAAGCAGGGCAGATAACGTTGCTCTTTGATCTTTGGTAGCTTTTTATTATAGATTCTTATTAGCATTCTTCAGAGCATAATTTGTGTCCCTCAACCAATCTCTACTCATTGCTCACTTCCTTTTATATCCAAAACTTAGGCTCACATTATTTACTCTTATATGTTCTATTATCAAGTAACACAAACCAAGTAGAACTCTATTCTCAATAGGTGAATCCTTACTGCTTTTGAAAAAATTCTTTACTGTTTTAAGTTATTTCAAGCAAACTTCCAATTGATTACAACTAAAACAGAGGAGCTCACTTTTCATAATAGTTGCCGCCTAAACTAATTCTTCAGAATCACTTTGATTCGTCACTTGTACGCTTCATATTCTATAGAAACTTGGGCACAAGGCAACCATCTTCTTCAGTCACACTGGTCAATGATTACCTAAGCTATAAGCTACAACAACTTCAATTTCACCAAACTTTTGTGCTAGTCCTCTCATTAGGTCAATGTCCAAAATTACTCAGTATATTACTGTACACCTCTCTTTCCTAAACAAAACTTAACAAGTACCTAAGCAGTTTTAGGCATGGCACCATACTCTTACAGGAAGCAACACTTCTTAAATGAGTGTCTTGGAAAATAATTTCACTTTACCTACTATTTTTCACCAAAGCATCTATTTCATTCTTTTCAAGAGTGTAAGAGTTATAATGTCTTCCTAGGTTATCTTTGATATAGTTCTGCTATTACTCACACATGTATTGCCTCAACTATCCCCAATATCTACAGTTTTCCCTGAACCCCGAGAAGTGTCCATTTCCTCATACATATAGTGTGTGTGTGTGTGTGTGTGTGTGTGTGTGTGTGTGTATATATAAAATTTTATATATTAGTTCCTAGAGCCAGTGTCTGGCTCTGATACTTGATCTAATCACCCTAAATGGTGTTAAGTCTCAGAGCATCTACAAAGAATCAAACGTCCACTGTCTTATCTACAATCAAAAATGCTAGCAATGCTATACAACTATGGTATTCTACCAAAGGTGGATGAATATTACAACTTCCATGTAGCTTATTCCCAAGGCTAACAGCTAATAAATTATCCTAGAAAATAAATAACTTTGCTCCAATACATAGATCAAAGGATAAAACATAAAATCCAACTTAGAAAGTTCACACCACAAAACATTTTTAATAAAGTGATTTAAAAGAACAAATTTTCTGCCCTTTTGTGCATGTTTTTAAAGAAAAGGTGTAGGCAGGATGAAGGCGAACAGAAGCAGGCAGAAAAAGAGAGGAGGAAGAAGCACTCCATTTATTTTATTGAGTTGTTATTCTTGGCTGCTTACCCCAGCTCTGGGACATGAACCCCACACAGTCTGGGACTATACTGGTGGCCAAACCACTACTCCACTAGGGGGTGCCCACATTCTGCTTATAGTTTTAAATCATCTTGAACTAAAACACACGTAACACTAATCCTTGTTTTTCTAATTTAAATCTAAAATCATGAAAATTATTTTTCTTTATGCTTCAATGCATATCTTTTCATGTGTTATATTTTAAATTTTAATAGTATCACACTATATATTCTTCCAGTATACTTAAACAAGTTGGGGTTTTTGTTTTTGTTTTTTTTTGGTCTGTTTTTTAGGAAAGATTCAGACAGGAATGAAGGCAAGTAAAAAAGAAGGCAAGAAGAGACATGAGGAAGAAGCATTTTACTTATTTAGTTGTTCACATTGGTTGTTCCCCAAACCCCACCCCCTTCCCTCAGAACACTAACCTTGGTCCTTGGGAACATATGTGGACAGTGCTTCTTGGTTGTAAGTGGACCTAACCACTACTCTACCAGGGAGCTCCCAAAAAGTTTTTTTAAGACATAAAATCTTGAATAAACACAATCGTTATTTGGAAAAGAGTACTTGGAGAAAAATATTTTAACTATTACACATTCCCTAGAACTTAGTGCTTAGAAAAATACTATTACTAAAGGTAAGTCATGCTTAGTATTACGCTTCCATCATAACAAAGAAGTATCTAAGGTGCACAAAGCAACCTGTCTTTAATGCTGCTTCTCACAAAAGGTGTTCTGACCTTCTGTAGAACATCCAACGTTCATCAGAAGGAAGCTCTGTGTGGGATGGTAACAAGCAGCTTAGGGGTCTAACCACAACAGTCTCCTAAATTTGCCTAAAAGGTGCATGCTAGCCCACTGCCACTGACACAGTGAGGGTTCCATTGGCATGGGTATGTTCTAAATTTGCTAAAAGAAAATTTCTGGCTATGTTTGTTTTAGAAACTCACTACTTTAATTCATTCTGAAGCTAAATAATACAAAGTAACCCAAAATTCAACCAATAATAGGAGAATGTAAATCAGAAAATGCCTAATGAGGAACTGAATCTACAGGGAGAAGTTAATTTCACCTATGACTATAAAGCATACAAGAGTAATTCATACCACCGTCAATTCACTTTACTATGAAAACTAACTCAAAGTTACTGCACAGAAATCCCTGGAAGTGATACAGTAATAGTCATCTTCTGCCCTTTAACGTCCCATTTCTCAATCACAATGTCACAACTAAATGGAAATACTGAGGGTCAGAATCAATTAGTTGACTTTCTTTGAGAAATGTTGATTTCCTCATTGGAGACGCACCAAAGCTAGAAAGACGCTACCTAAGGAGCTTATATTGAACATACACTTAAATAATAAAATTCTATTTCTACCATGTAATTGTGTGAAAGCACCATCATGGATTTAACCAATCCCTATTTTTGGATATTTGGATTATTTCCATTGCTGCACTTTTTGAGTTAATTCTCAAAATATAATCCTCAGATCCACAGCGGGGATCCAGGACTTCAGTTCATAAGGTCTACTATTTTCATATAATATTAACATAATATTTGCTTTTACACTGTGTGGACTTATGTACTCATGGCGCAAAGGTGTATGAAACTGCTAGTGCCTTAGCATAAATCAAGGCTATGTCAGTATACCATACTAGTCATGGTGTTCTTTACCTCTAGGCACTCAGTTTTTAAAGAGGCAGTTTTCACTTAAGAATGTCCTTGAAGAAAAAGTAAAAGCTATTTCTTAAATTTCAACCATTAAATACATGTCTTTTTACTACACTTTTTTTTTTTTTTTTAAAGGAAAGATGCAGGCAGGAATGAAGGTGAGCAGACAGAGAAGATGAGAAAAAGGAGGAAGAAAACATCTTTATTTTATTTTTATTTAGTTTTTCATACTGGTTATTTCTCCCCCAGACCTGGCACTGGAATGCAGGAGTATGTGGCTTGCTCCTTCCGAGGCAAATGACCAACCCAATAGCTGTTACACTAGAGCACGCCTTTTTAATATTCTGAGTGATTAAAAGGAGAGCATAAAGTACTTCTGTCACATACTAAAACAGAATGGCTGTCTTGAGGAAAGCACTAAAGTTATCACTGTTTGAACTGTGAACTAAACCACTGCTTCTTTCCTGGAATACCATTTTTACTGATTATTTAGAGTCGGATGTATGGCAGACATTTTCCAAAAGCAGTGAACCCATCAAAGAACTATTAACATTTGTCACCAATGATAAAATGCAAGCTTTCGACAGAAAAAAAGTATTTTAGAAAACTTTCATTTTACTGGCTTTCCATTTCATTCAGTTGTTTTTAGATGAGATTGGGGTGATATTGTAAAATGTGATTTTTAAACTATTAAATGTGATATAAAATATTATGTCAATATTTGGAATACTCAAATGACCAGTGAATGATGTCACTAAATCTCACTTACATAAAAGATGAATGCATTCAAAGTACAAGACAAATGGATTTTTATGACAGAGGACAAAAAGTTCATTGAAAGAGTTTCAGAGTTCCTTTGCACTAAACTTTCAATGACCTAGTAGCCTATGAGTTTTGGTATACTATCAATGAAGACGTCCACAATATTCTGAAGCGGCTAATAAATTACATCTCTGCTAATTAGACATCTGTGTAAGGCCAAATAGTCTTCACATTCTTCAACCAAAGCAACATAATGCAACAAATTTAATGAAGAAGCAGATATGAGAATCTAGCGATCTTCTATTAAACCAAAGATTAAAAAGATTTGCACTCCTCCCAATAGTTTGTTTTGGAAAACAATTCTTCTATTAAAAAAAAACCTGCTGGTAAACTTAAATGTATTATATACAGATATTGATTTAAAACGATGCATACCTAAAACCTGTTATGATGAATATTCCTTCAATAGAATTAAAAATTAAGCTAACATGAATGAGCTTATTTTTTAACAAATTAAGGAATTAATATTTTAAGATTTTGTTTTAATTTCTAATATTGATCATTTTAGCCCAAATGAACAATATATCTTTGGAATCCTCATTGCTTTTTTTTTAAGGAAAGCTGCAGGTAGGAATGAAGGTGAGCAGGCTGGCAAGAAGAGAGGAGGATGAAGCATTTTATTAATTTTATTTAGTTGTACATCTTGGTTGTTTCCCCCAGCCTCAGGACACGGGATGTATGTAGACTGCACCCAAAATTCCACTCCTCCAGGGCACACCTGGAGTCCTGACTTATAAATTTGATAAGATATAGAGTATGAAGTTTGAGAACTGTTTATACTATTAAGATCAGTGGCTCAGCCTTCCAGCTAATTTGTTAGTTGCTATTCTTACATTTGCTTTAGATAGAGTCCTAGAATTTGGATTACCATTCAAAAGATATATACACTTTCAAAGCAGTTGATACAGTCCATTGCACTCCAGAAGGATTCTTCAATTTATATTGCTATCAACACAATAAACAAACGACATTAATGGCATTTTCAACAACCCACAAAACTTTAACTTTTATCAATATGATGGGGGGGGAAGAGATTTAATATGCATATCCTCACAGCAAGTTTTATATTTTAATATTAAATATAATAAATTGATACTCCCTTGTTTTAATTTTATTGATTTGGGGGTGTGGGTACGTGTAACTAAAGGGTAAAAGTGACCATTTGCCTTTCTCCACTTGGAAAAAATCTTCAAATTAATGCTTTTATTCTAGTTGCTCTGGTTTAGAACATGTGTGATTTTTTTAAACTATGATTTAATTAATGTAAAACTCTACTGTATCAATATGAAAAACATGGACAGGTATGCTAATAGTACCAATGATCCAAACTGTCCAATCCTGGACAAGTTTCCTAACTAAAACTAAAGGTCCGGAAAAAAAGATTAATGAGAATGAAATTTAAACCACTGGTCGGAATAGTGCAACTTTCTTTTGGTGTAAAAGTCCTTTATCACTCGTATGTGATGTATAGAGACATCAAACAAATGAATTAAACAAAAATGGACTTTAAAAAAACAAACTAAATCAAACAACACACTTTAAGCCCCAAAAAATCAGTGGGTGCAGGAAGAGAAGAGGAGGTGGGACAAACAGGTGATTAAATTGTATAGTGAAGGAAAAATGAAATAGTGGCAAATTTATGGTATTATGTATAGATGCTGATTTACTATGACGTATACCTATAACCTATTTAACGTTATAATGAAATATTCCTTCAATAAAATAAAAAAAAATACCCTTATATTCTTAAAAAGTGACAACTACAAAGGGCTTTTTTTTTACATGGGTTATATTTATCAATATAGTAAGTTCTTAACAAGAAAAGCTATTATTTTTTATTACATGCTCTCTAAAGGGATCCTTTCTCAGAAGAACCATATATTGAGTATATTGAAAAGAAAACTCCCAGTGACACAAGTTTTCCCTTGTCAAAATAAAGGTGTGAAAATGGTAAGTTCAGTGCACCCTGGTGGTTCAGTGGTTGGGTTTCAGGCTCGGTGGGCAGGATGAAGACAACAACCAACATGAACGACTCAAGGGACAAACGGACATTTCTTCCCCCTCTTCCTACCTGCCTGCTTATCTATTTGCCTTCATTCCTGCCTATTTCCTTCATCTAAATAACTAAATAATTCTCTAGAATTATTCCAGTATTCTAGAATAGTTCTAATAGGCTTTCCTCATCTCAGCAGGCTAATCTGCAATTTTCTACAATCTATACAATAATACATTTCAAAATGCAAGTTAATACAATATATGTATTTAATTTAGAAATGAAGTTTCCATGTTTTATTCACTGCCATATCCCCCAACATCAACAATATCTAACAGACAATAACTGCTGAATAAATTTTAAAAATTATATAGGATGAAATGGAGTAAAATTTAAAATTCAGGAGACTCCTGAACTCCATGAACCTCCAACTATAAAATGTTATGAGTTCTAGTTCCATTTGTTCTTTATACTTGCCACTACATACACACATACTCTGTGAGATAACTCAGAAGAGAGGGAAGAGATGATTATGAGAGCAAAAACCTGGATCAAGATCTGTATGTTCATTTTTTATAGTAATTTCCAAAATACATTAGTACAGTTTGGAAACTTTACACAAAGATTTAACAAAAAAAAAAATTAGGAATGTCTGTCATTATAGCAGAATTTTAAAGAAACAATAAAATAACATATCAGGAAGTAAGATAAAACACTGCCATATCATTAACTAGTTAGATGCAAAAGTCCAATTTAAGGGTATTAGTTATTTAAACTATCAGTGTCAATACTGTATCAATTTTGTTTTATGAATTTTCACTCTGAAATGTTTTTGAAAAATCTTTGAATATGGAATAATTCTAATCACTAAACTTTACTAAATAATTCTAGGAAAACATAGTTTTAACTAGTTAATGGATCGCAACTGGATATTATCATTTAGTCATTAGAAGTATGTCTACAGCCATCTTGCTAGTTAACTAGGACAGATAATCAATCATAAATAAGTTAATCCTGAATCTTGCTAATCCCCTTCACTAAAATATTAACATTTTTTAAATCGATGTAGAGCTTATTCAATACCTTTTTATCATCAGTCTCTACTCCTTGTCAAAGTATTATTTCTCAGTTATTTACATATGGAGAACAAAAATAAACTACCCCTTACATAGAAAATGTATTATGACTTCATTCAACCAAAGAGAAAAAGAATGATTCAAATACCCACCACCTAGCTTTATATTAATATTTACCATTATTTGCTTCAGATTCTTTTTAAGAAGTCACATACAGTTTAAGCCTCATATATATCTCTCTGCAACCTCAAATTATCATTTTCTGAGTCTTCTAAAATTAATACCGCCCCATCTGTGCATATTTTATACCTTTACTAAATATGTATCAAAATAGTAGTTTTATGTACATAACTGGTATTATATCTATTCTATCAAAACTTATTTTCATTCAAGTTATGTTCAAAATAGTTTAACTAATTAATAAATGACAAGAATGAGAAACTGGTGCTCAGAGATCAAATATATTGATGTCTCCAATTTAATTTGAAATGCATCAATTGCCCATCTATTTGAGTCCTAGAGGATTTTATCCATGAGGGTAATATACCATAGCAAGATTCTGAATGGATTGGCAGTTCCTAAGAAAGATAATGGACAATAAATTACCTTAAACTATTCATTTTCTCCATACTCTCTGTAAACTCTTCAATACCTCAATATGATTGATATTACCTTATAGAACTCTTGCAGAATTGTTCCGGGAACCACATGCAAGAATGTTTCCAAACTAAAATAATCTAATATTATCCTGAGAGAATAAATATAGATGATGGAATACTATACTGCGATTAAGATCAATTAAGATAAATCCCACATTTAATGAAAGAAGTCGCTACAGAATATACATGGTGGCGCACTCTGGTGGAGCAGTGGTTGGGTGCAGTCCACTAACATCCCAAGGTCCCAAGGTTTGCAATCTGGGGCCGGGGGGACCACCAAGATGTACAACTAAAAAAAAAAAAAATTAATAAAGAGCCTTTTCCTCTCTTTTCCTGCCTGCCTGCCTACTCACCTTCATTCCTGCCTGCACCTTTCCCTTAAAATAATAGTAATAAATATGGTGTGATACCATTTACATAAAGTTCAAAGGGGTAAAATCATAAATAAAAAGTTATAAAAAAAAGTCTTATTAGTAATTTTTTAAGGTGAAGCAAACATGTGCATGAGTGGGGAACTTTTAACATAATGAGCACATACTCCCCCTGCTGCCCCCCACCAAGGAACGGTGCAGGAAGGAATGAAGGTGAGTATGAAAGCAGGTAGGAACAGAGGGGAGGAAGAAGCACTTTATTTCCATCTAGTTGCTCACACTGGTTATTTTCCTCTGGATCCAGGACTCAAACCTAAAGGTATGTGGCCTGTGCTGCTTTGCAGGCAAGTGACCTGATAACTGCTCTACCAGAGCGCACCTAGAGTCTCCTGATGATGCTGTCAATTCAGATATTTACGATGGGAATAAAAGAAAACAAAACATTTATGCACAGAAATTTTACAACCAAATTTCTGCTGCATAATTTCTCCCTCTCTACCCGATAGCAAATAGCACACGTTCTTTTTCCTTTTTATGATAAAGGGTGGAGTGCCCTATGCATTTACAGTAGAGATCAATGGCCATTTGTACTACTGCATACAGACCATTTGACATGACACAATAGAGACGACATGAAACCTTTAGTAGGTTTCTCCACACGAAGGAAGAAAGAAATTGCTCAAAGAGTTGAAAACTGCCCTGATTATCTGAATTGACTCAGTGATTTACAATTGAATTTCCACCATCTATATGAGGTAGCTTCAAAGCAAATGAGCAAAATATTCTGGCCAACTGATGGAAACACTGACCTATTTTCAGGCATTTTGACTGATGGGATTCTTCTTTCTATTCCAACAAGAGTCCATAAACACCATGTCCCATTGGATGGGATGTAATGTAAGGTACAAATATACAATCAGTGATGCAGTTATATGGCTAAAGAAACCTCAAAAACCATATCCAAGCATCACATGATAAAAAACAGAAACCAAACTGAACAACTCCCTCCCACACTCAAACAATTACAAATAATAATGGTGTATTTTCCAGGAGAGAGAGGTATTCAAATTGCAAATGCTACTGTGCATCAGAAAGGAAATTATTTCCTAGAACCTTAAGAGTAAGAAATGGAGAGACTATAAAGCATCAATTGAAACTACATTGGCAGTGTGAGGGTTCACTGAGAGAGAAAGAATAGGCTAATCACATTTGAACAACAAAAATAAAAGTTTAATTATATATTGTAGCATCATATTAAACAGTTTTTGCACTTGCAGAAATGAGATAAAATTAAAGCAGAAAAATCCTTGTATCTAGAAGTTCAAAATAAATTCCCAACTCACTGCATATTCATCTCCATCGCTAACGCTCACTTTAAGCAATGTCGTAATATTTCAACTATAAAAAAATTATAATACTGAAGAAAAAAGGCTAATGTAGAAATTAAACAAATACATCATCTTATCTCTAAAAAGGAAATTAGTTTGAATACACCTTCAAAATCATGGTTAATTCATTTAGTAGTCTCGTATGACCAATATTACCACCAAGAAACTTAATTAAGGTTTTTATTTACTTGTAAGAAAATACAGACAATTTCAAACAAAGCATCACTTGTTGGTACAAACTAGCTCCAGGCTGGAAGCCCTGCCATGAAGCACTGCACAACCTTGAGTAAGTCACAGGACCACTTCGGGCTGTGTTTTTTCATCTAGAAAAGTGAGGCAGTTGGAAGATCTTTAGTCCTTTTCATCACTAACATTCTTTAACTTGGTAATTTTAATTTAATTCTGATGACTTGTTTTAAACTCATATTTAACTTATGAAAGGAAAAGATCAGAAAAGGGACTACATAATAAGTTTTACTTTTCTCACTTCAATGCTTTTTTCCCATCTCCCTTCTCCTGAAAGCCCCACCTCAGTCTTCTTCACATAACAGACTGAAATATACAACCAGAATCTATTTTATTTCAGTTACACCACTGCTTTAATTTTAGGAAACTAGACTGCACATCTCTTCAAGAAATAAAACCTTAATTATTTGCTTATTTGTGTGTCTTGATTTTTCGGTGGCCTTTAAAAACTTAACAAAAAAGGCAAAAAAGTTTCAATAGCTTTTTCACACAGACCAGACCAGAAGTAAATAATTGCCTTTGCTTACTCAAAGGCTGACTTAAAAAGCAATATGCAAACACAGATGACAGCAAATGGCTCAGGCTGAATTGGTAAAATGTCTGCTGTGCCTTTCTAGTAAAACCACAAAATTGAGATCTGTTAATATTCATAATCCTTTCAAAGAGCAAGCAATAAAAACTGACTGTCCTTCTATCTTCCCTTCCATCTGACAGGCCATTAAGCACTTAGAAAGTTAGTTAGAGTGAAAATCCAAAGAACTAGCTAAATATCCTAAGTCAATAATAAATGACTTGGCAAGTTTGATTTCCAGAAACCTTATATGTGATCACGGCATATTCGAATTTTAATTTCACAAATAACTTTCAAAGAAAAATACTATTCATCCAGCTTCTCAAAGCATATAGAGCTTGAAGGCACACACCAGAATGTATATTTGCCAAAATCCAGTAATTTCAGTGATGATAAATATTTCAGGAAAAGACTGAGCAATCTTTTCTTTCACAGAGGGTATATTACCTTTTTAAAAACTCAAAACAAGCAAATTTTAAGAAGACCATTGTAGAAGGCCAATACTGTTTACTTTCCCTTTTTACACAGAATTAAAATACTACCATGTTTATGAAGTCTTTACTTAGAAAAAAGTTTCCAGTGTGAATTATAAAAATCTTTTTCCTAACAGTAAATAAATCAGCAAGTCTCTCTTCCTCTATTTAATGATCATCTTTGTTATAAAAATGACCATTTTACTCCTACTTAAGTTTTCAAAACTGTTTGGTATACTTAACTTTAACAAAAGAAAAGGATACAGCAGTCAATGAGTAACACCTAGGACTGAGTTGTCCAAAATGTCTCTTTAACAGAAATGCCAAAACAAAGCCACAGCCCCTGAATTTTTTTCTGAACACCCATATCACACACAAATAAAACAGATTATTTCATTGTAACTTCCCACTACCCCCACAATACAACTGGATTTTTTTAAATTAAAACTTGACCTCGCTTGCTTTGTGGTACAAAAGAGAAAGAAAAATCTTCTTTATTCTCAAGTCATACAAGAAGAAAAATAATCACACAAAATATGAAAAATGCTTTGCAAAGAAGATCTAAAACTTTCCAGAATTTGAATGCTTTGTTTCCCCCAGTAGTTAAGTGCAATCAGGCATGTGACTGGCTACACACATTTTTTCAGAGAGTTAAAGAACACATTCAGCCATGTTCTTCCAACAGGTAAGAACCACCCTCTTTAGCAGCACACAAAACAGCCAGAAGCAAAGGAGCTAAATCATAATACCTTACCTTCAAATATTCTCTTTCTCTTTGGGTTACTGTCCTTTGGGTTTAAAAATTAAAAGCAATCCGACAAGCTTTATGCTGTTAAAATGGCTCCTGTAGATTGGGGAAGTGGTGTCTGTGCTTCAGCTTATGAGTCATACATGAAACTAAGTGTTTCTAAGGGAGGCACGCCCATGCTGCTGTGGACCCAATTATTCTGCTAGGTCAAACATGCAAATCTACAGGTGAAAACAGGGGGAGAGGTACGAAAAAAGGAGGGAGGCAGAGTCAAGGAGCAAGATCTTCCTTGATCAAATTATTACTTAGCTCATGTTAATTACCATAATTTAAAATTCACAATAAAGCAAAATCAGAATCTACAAGTAAGCAAAATTAAAAACTGCATGCAGTTTAAAAATATTATGTCCCAATTTTTTTAAGTTACTTTAATAAATTAAGAAAATAAAACTATGAAAGAACAAAGCACGGGAGGGAATGGAAAGGAGACAGCAAACATTCTGACTTTTAATGTAACAATGGACTGTCTAATCTGGCTACTCATTAACCCTTATATAAAAGGCATATATTGCTATGTAATCTGGAAAAGCCAGCAAACTGCAATACTACAAGTAGATCTATGAGTTCATTAAATAGATAAAATCCACAAGAAAATTCAAAGTTCAGTGGAAAAATAAGTGAATTAATCTGGTTTATAGAATGAAAAGAAAACTCAGGATTAGAAAAGAATTAAAGTTCACTATGGCAAAAAGATTTTAAATAGAATTGCAAGTTTGATAAAACCTCATTTTAAACAAATTAACACTGCAATCACTTCCAAGTGATAGCTCGTTTTCTTTACCTCTGACACAAAATGCTCCACATATAAAAGCCAACCACTCTGCTGTGCCTCGTCTGCACCATCCATGGTGAGCCTTCAGTGACCAACAAAAGATATGGCCACTGGCTATCTGAGTTACTTACATCTGACCAGGAGCCCAAGCAGATGAAATGCTAATTACAACTACTGTTCCTCCCTGGGTGACCATTTACTAACTTATTCTAAGAGCTTAAATGATCAAAAAAGACATGAGAGTATAAAGCACTTCCAAACTTGCTTCAGATGATGAAGCACAGCCCACTAGTCAGGCTTTCCTTCCAACTTGTACAGAAAGTTGACAGGATTTAGCAAGCACGTATTTGACGTAACTATTCTGACTTACTAGAGGCACACTTGAGAGAATTTTATAAATTGCTATAAAATGCAATGACAGCAAACCATTAAATGCATGTTTATTCCACTCCACTACTTGATTTATCATTTTGCTAAAATAAATTCCATGGTTTAATAAATTATTAATAAAAATTTTTCTAAGAAATACATCACTTTTTCTACTGTCAAATGTCATATTTAGCCTATTTTAGTTCATTCATCCAGAATGACTTCAGAACCAAAACCAAGGAAAAAGGTCCTCTGAGCAGTTACAGGAAATGTTTACTAGAAAACCCCAAGTTATTCCCCTAGAGCTGAAACTTACTTTAGCCAATATCCATGGAAGCCTAATAACTTGATTATCTTTTAGCTAATTAGAAACAGAAGTTATAAGGGTTGAAAGAGGGAATAGTGAAAGAATGATGTCAGAATAAACAAATGACATAAATTATGAGATTCAAAAATTACAAAATGTAAAATAAATATAACTTAGAAGATATAGGACCTGAAACCATTTACAAAGTCAGCAAGTTCTGCATACTTCCTAAGTATATCACCATACAGTAAGTACCTCAAAGTGAACATTATTATGACAAGGTTTTTAAAAGACAAAGTAAACTAAGTCTTTGAAATTTTTAAAGTATGGATATACAAAAGGATAAGTTTCTGCTAAAGGAAATCCATTTACATAAACCTCATAGTTCAATAACGGCAGATATTTGGAATGGAATTTAAAAGCGGTACTTTTGACCACATGTATATAGAAGAGAGTTAAAGTGAAAATAATTATTCTTCAATAGAAAAAATATCTTAGCTGTTCCTAAGGAAATGATCCTAGAGTTGTTATGACAATATATTGTCGCTTTTCCCAGAGATGTCCTACTAGCATTGTTTTCGCCACTTTTATGAACTGGACCCTGGTTCTAGCCATAGGCCCAAGAAATCGATTTTCACAGGAAAAAAAAAAAAATTAGCAAAGAGTTCACAGCGTAAGTTGTAGAATCAATTTACTTGGGTTCAAATCCCGGTTCCGCTACCTATTAGCTGCACAGTTCTGGGCAATTACTTAACAATCCTGTGCCTTGACTTCTAAATGTAATTTAGGGAACTAGTGTTCACCTCGAAGGATTATGGTGAGAAGTGACATCTATGCACTACTATTCGAAATACATAAAGAGCTTATATCCCTCAAAAATAAGAAAACCAGTTGTTTTTTAAATTTTTAAACGATCAAACGACTTGAACAGGTACATCACCAAAGTATAGATTGGGAAGGTAAAAAAGCACTGAATCATTACTCAATAGGGGAATGCAAATTACTCACAATACCACCATACACCATTAGGACAGCTTTTAAAAAACCACTGAAGTGCTGGAGAGAATATGGAGCAACGACAACTCTCAAACATTGCAGGAACGCAAAACGGTACAGTCTATTTGCAAAACAATTTCTTGCATCATTAAATACACACCATACTGCCTGTAGTCCCACTCCTAGATATTTACCCCAGGGGACTGAAGATTTGTCTATGAAAATAAAAAACTTCTATCCAAATATTTATAGCAGTTTCATTCATAAATACCAAATCCTGGAAACCCAAATGCCCGTCCACAGGTGAATGGATGATTTCACTGTGGTATACCCTATAATGGAAAGCTCCTCAGCAATAAAGTCATGAACTTCTTATATATGATACATCATGGATAAGTCTAAAAATACCACATCGAATGAAATAACCCAAACTTAAAATACATACTGTATGATTGCATCTAGGTGGCATTCTGAAAAAAGAAGAAAAAAAAATCCTATCAATGGTTGTTAGGGGTTAAGGAATGAGGAGTGAGGCTGACTAGAAAGGAAAATAAGAGAACTGAGTAGGATGATAGAAATAATTTGTGGTTATTGTAGTATTGATTATATGACATGCTTATATTGTCAAAACTCATAAAACTGTATAACTAAATAGGGCAAATTATACTGTACATAAACTCTATCTCAATAAACCTGACTTTAAAAAGAAATACAGGTAATGTATATAAAGTACATCGAGAGAGATAGAGAGAGTGTGTACATACCTTAATATAAAGCTGTTACAGCTGCCTAGGGGAATTTTCAACATTTATATTTGGACTACTGAAAAAGACTGGGTCAACTGAATATATTTATTAAGTACCAACTTAAGTTAAGGCATTGTTTCTTAAAAACAGAATTTAGGAAAAGAATTTACTGCGTAAGCTAGGACTCACTTCTCTTTTACTGCTACCATTTCTTCTTGAACTCAAATTTGAGAACTTCTTGTGCATAATATAAAAGTCTAATTTTGTTTTCTTTATATCTAGGAAACAAGAGCTAAAAAAAAAAATTATTTAGTTTGAAACTGCCCCCTATGTCAGCAGCTAACCAGTAATCACTACCAGAGATAGAAGGAAAGATCAAAGCATTAAAATAAATGACCAGAATCCATGTTCTACACTATTTGAATATAAAAATAAAACCTAAAGGATGAAGATTCAGTGTTGTAAATCTTGCAGTGGGACAGACTTAATTTTGCTAGTGTTAACACCTCTCAAAATATAATCCCAGGTTTTGAACATTATGTAACTTTCCAAATGTGAGCTTAAATGTGAAACTTAACTAACTCCCTATCATCTATTATTAGTTTTCCTAAACCAGGCCTCCTTTCTGCTACACAAATTACTAGGACCCATCCATAAGGGACATCTTCCTGGACGAGTAGTACCCCTTTGTTTCAAGAGATAAAAGGTGCCACAATTTTGTCTGGGTTTGCCTATTACTGTATTTCTATCACTAAAACTGTGCCCAATATAGAAGAGAAATTCAAAGACATGAATGAGTAGCTTTTCTAAAATAATTCATTGAGAGATTCACTGACGCATATTAAGATTTTACCACACATTGAAAGATTTTTACAAGACATGATTTGGCCCCTGATTTGACAGAGCTGAACTCATGTAATTAGCAGTGTTACAAGATTCTATTGAAGGGATTATTTTAGGTGTAATTCTTGCCTCTCACTAAAAATAACCAATAATTGATTGATTATACAATTACATTCTTTCTTATGTTCACATAATATGCTAACTGCTAATCTCAAGTTCTTTCATACAGACATGATATTGGATCTTAGAATTAAGTTTTGAACTCACTATTAATGACAACAGATTATCTTTTACCTTCAGTGGATTGTAAGTAGGGATGTATCTCTAAATTAACTAGAGGAGTCATATTCCTACTCCTAGAAACAGATTCAACATTGTAGTAGACTTACGAGACTCAGTGCTCTGTGGCATGTAGCCCCAGTACCCAACAGTTAGTGCTCTTCTCACAGCAGCAAAAGTGACACTGCCTTACTATACAATAGTCTCTAAATGCAGTGGAAAGGAAATCTTCTATTTCTTTATGCTGAGGTAAGATGGAAACATAAGCTTTTTTTCTACTCTTTGAGTATAAGCATCACATTATGATAGAAAAATATTATCACATCATCATCCTAGCTGTCCCCTTGCCTATCACCAACTGACTGCCTTACTGGATTTACCACTCTATTAGAGATAACTTCATAAAGAACAACTCTCCAATTGGTGGCTGAAAATGAACTAATGAACTTTGTTTCCCTAGAGTTAAAATAAAAAGCTGGACTATACAACATGACCTCAAATTTCCCACTTCCAGTCCTACTGCGCTCTCCCTTCCCTCCCTCACCGCACAACCCTTACCAAAACCCTCTGAATTGCTCCATACCTATTTGTCCACCTTCCTCAGGCTTGGAAATCACCTACCTTATTCCTCATCCATCCCGATGCACCTGGGTTTACTGAGCCATTCTTCAATGTCTCAGTCTTCTCTACAGGAAGGGTCCCTCAACCGTCCCTCTCATTATTAATATTACAAGATCTTATCACAAGACTGAAAGGATCCGTAGAGATCCTCTATCTAGTGCAGTAATTGTTAAACTTTTCCGTTAAGTAGCTAGAGTCTTAGAAAAGCTTCAAGGATCCTTAATACTATACACATTTAAGTTTTTTTTGTTTTAAGAAAGCCTAAAATACTGATCCAATCCCAATCTCATTCTAAAAATAGGAAAAGGGGGGTCTAAGGAAAAATGACTCAGTGACTGATTTGCGTCACTACTCCTACTCATTCATTTAATAAATATTTACTGAGCGAATATAATGTGCCAAACACTATTTTGCTATACAGCAGTGAACAAAAGAGACACATTGTTAATCAATGATTCACACCTACATGGTGCTTACATTCTAGTAAGGGAGAGAAAACATTATGAACCAAATATACAGTATGCTAATTATGAATAAAATAAAAGGTATATCCAAAAGATATATGTTAGCAATAAGGACAAAGAAGAGAAAAACTAAAATATCAAAGAGCAAAACATGACATTTCAAACAGACTAATTACGGAGCACTTCCTTTTTTCCAGGTCACTCTTGAGTAAAGACCGCTAACCATGTAGACACAACAAAGGAAGAACATTTGCAGGCAGAATAAAGTCTATGCAGACTCTTATCAGGAAATTTGCTTTACATATTCAAGAAAAAACAGGAGGTCAGTGTGGTCGAAGGAAAGAAAATGAGGAGGAGAATCAGAGGAGAACGGGTATTAGAAACCATAGAAGCCTCACTGTTCAGAGAGTTTAACTGGAGAGTTTCGAGTGGCTGAGTCAGAAGATTGGCTGTGCTGGAAACAGAAAGCAGAAGGGCAAGGATGGAAGTAAGGAGAAGTCAATGCAATCACCCCCAAAACCCTCAAGGATAAATAAATGATAAGGCATAGATAAAGGAGGCAGCATAAGAGGAAAATAGTACTAAATTATGGATGTTTTTCATGAACTGCCAATGAGATTTTAGAGTTTATTGAAAATGAGTTGTGAAAGTCTTCAAAATTCCATTTGTGGCAACTGGAAGACTGCAATTTCCAAAACCAAGATAAGAAAGACTATAGATGATGATGGTTTAGAATAGGTAAATATCAGGAATTCACTTTTGTTTTTTAAGAAAAGCTACAGGCAAGATTGAAGGTGAGTAGGCAAGCAGGCAGGAAGAAAGAGGAGGAAGAAACTTATTTTATTTAGTTGTTCATCCTGGTTGCTATCCCCGGCTCTGGGTCCTGAGTGTGGAACCTCGGGATGTATATGGACTGTAGCCAACCACTACTCCACTGAGTGTACCAGTAATTCAGTTTTTAACACATTAAGCTTGAGATGCGGGAGCACCAAGTGGAGATGTCAAATTGGATATATTGTTCTTGAACTAAATATACAGTCTTGAATACATAGTGCAGGGTAGAGCTACAGATATAAAAGTTAACAATGTTAGAGGAAGGAGACATTAAGGTAGAACAAGAGTAAAGAAGGCTAAAAATAAGAAACCAGTAATACAGCAGGAAAACTGCATTTTCCTGCCCTCTCGGGGAGGGGAGCGGGCGGTTGAGGCGAGCCAAATGTACTATCTTGGAATTGGAATAAAAGCGTTTCTAATAGAAGGGAATGAATAACGTTGTCAAACGCTGATGACAGATCAAGTAAGATGAGGTCTGAGAAAAAATGACAGTTCAATGGACTTCACTGTTGATTTTGAAAAGATTTTTCATATGTGGTAGAGGAAACAAAACATCTGATGTAAGAGAAAATGAGAGGTAAGAAACTAATTTGTTATGACGGGGTCAAGATAAGATTCTGGAGATGGACTGGGGAGACACAGGAGGCTGGTGTTTCAGAAAAGCAGTGACTTTTCTATCGCTCATAACAATCCATTTCGTATTGCAGTTAGTTTTATACAAGTCTGTCTCTACACTGATAAACTGGCTGGTAACCCACTTTAGGACAGACTAAATCATCCAGCTTCTACAACTGTGACCGCAGACAAGTCAGTTCACACTATTAGGAGATTTCAGTTTCCCTTTTATAAACTATTGGGAGTATAGAGGGCTGGCAGTTTAGACAATCTATTTCAGTTCTGATGTTTTATGATTCTAGAGTCTCCCCCACACTTTTGCATACTGTTTGATGAAATGAAAACAAAAATCACAGTAAGGTTGTGTTTAAAAATGTTTCTTTGTCAAATGTTTATATAGATGAATTGAAAATACATAAGTAACAGAGATGCAGAATCTGGAAATTTTATAAAATCCTCCCAAGTTCAATTAAAAGTATTACATTTTACTAACAAAAGGTTATAAAGAAAACCTATACTA
This sequence comes from Solenodon paradoxus, assembly GCA_004363575.1. Classification (NCBI taxonomy): domain Eukaryota; kingdom Metazoa; phylum Chordata; class Mammalia; order Eulipotyphla; family Solenodontidae; genus Solenodon; species Solenodon paradoxus. The sequence continues at coordinate 145,917 of RJWH01002861.1, forward strand.
GCATTTTAGAAGCATTTTTTAAATTTAGGGTAGTAGACTATTTAAGTGAATGGCCTTCTAGCACAATTCCAAGAAAGTTCATCTTAAATGCACCGGAATTCCATACTCTTTAACAAAAAAGACAGACAATTAAGGCAACTATCTTTCATTTTTATATAAGATAACATTAATAAATAACATAATGTAAGCTTTAGATGCACACATTCACTCGAGCAAATATCTGATAGCATACCACCACCCACCTCCAGATTCCCAATGATCCTCCAGGCCTCACCCCCGGACCCCACCACCCTTTGCTGCCATGTCTACCCACTTCCACTCTGGTAACCTCAGTTTTGTAAGACAACTATCCTTTGTTTTTAATACAATTTAAAAGACTTTAATAAGACAGTAAGACAAAAAGTAGGCCTCTTATTTTAAAGTAGCCTGATTTAGACTATGTCTATTTTTATTTTGTATTATCTATCTATAAAATAAATTAAAGACCATGTTTACAATGAGATAAAGAAAAAGTTTAGTATTATGGCTTTAATTATCAAATAGATGCAATCAATGTTATTCATATTTGCTTGTGGCCCAATGACTTACTTGGCTTGACCGTTTGCTTTAAGCCCAAATTATAGAAAGCTTGACCCTGAAAATTAAAACCTGGTAACATGAAAAAAATTACCTTGTCATTATTTTTGCTCTTTAGTAAAAAGAAGAACCAAATACAAATAGAAAAGTAGGGGAATTTTAGGATATGATAGAAACAAGAACTTTAATTACACTTCCGGTGAAAACAGAGAAATGAAGAAACTAAACATGTAGTCCAGTGGTTAAAAGCATACACTTTAGAATGGACGACTCAGAATTTAGTCTCAACTCCACTAGTTTTAAAATCTATGGCTACTTAAACTAAACCTATGTTTTGATTTCTGTGAAAGAAATAATGATAATGCCTATTTCACAGAAAAATTATATAAATTACTTATTATAGTGCCAGAACACAAAAAGCATGTTTTCAAAGTGCACCCTAGTAGAGTAGTGGTTTGGTCAACTGCCCCCAGCTGAAGTACAGTCCACATACATCCCAAGGACCCAGGTTTGTGTCCTGGGTCAAGGAGAACAACCAAGATATACAACAAAATTTAAAAAGTGCTTATTGTTTCTCTCTCTTCCTGCCTGCCTGCCTACTCACTTCCATTCCTGCCTGCATTTTTCCTTTAAAAAATAAAGTTTTTTTAATTAAAAAAGTGTTTTTCAAGTACTTATCAAAAAAGGGGAGCTAAACAAGCATACAAGTAGCATATCCATATTTTGCAATAAAGTAGAATGAACTATTGATAAATAAAATTGGATGAACCAAAAGCATGATGCTGCGAAAAAGAAGCTATGGCAAAGATTACATACAATATGATTCCATTTCTGTGACATTTTCCTGCAGACAAAACTCTAATGATAGAGAATAGACCAGTGACTATAAAAGTGTGTAAGAGAGCAGTGATTGGGAAGAGTGTGTGAGAGCATGAAGGAGTTTTGGGTGGTGATGGAATTGTTCCGCATCCTGATTATGGTATAGTTACACAAGTTTATACATGTCAAAATTCATACAGCTCTATACTCCTCAAAAGGTCCCATTAGCCCCAAAATTCATTAGCCCACAATTGGAGAAAATATTAGACAAAATCAAACTGAAGGAATTCTACAAAATTCTGAGCAGAACTCTTCAAAATGTCATGGTCAATAAAGACAAGGAATCATCAGATTTGAGAGGATTAAGAAGACAAGGCATCTAAAGTGCACTGTGTATTCTGGATAGGCTGTGGAACAGAAAAAGTATATTAGAGGAAAAATTATATAGGTCCTAATGATGTTGATAGTTTAATAGTATTGTACCAATGGTAACTTCTCAGTTTTTATCATTGTACTGCGATTATGGAAGATGTTAACATTTGATAGTCTCCTATCCAAGATAATCATCCATTTCCCAAGTTCTTGGAAACTTCACATATCCAAACCAGAATTCTACTCTACCCAGTTTCCCTAGTTATCATAGGGATGAGTCAATATTTCTCCGTGCTCAGACCAAAACTTGAACTTCGCTCGACTCTGCTTTTTGTCATATATCCATATTCAGTCTGTCTGGAAATCCTGTTGGTTCAATCTTGAAAACATATGTTGACTCCTATGGCCACTCAACTTCATTGTTATTTTCATGCTCCTAGCCACTTTCATTTCTTACCTTCACCACTCCAGTCGCAGAAGCACTGTTCCTGCTTCTTTATCCCCTCGCCCTACGATCTAGTCTCAAAACAGCTGCCAGAAGTAATCGAGTTTTAAAAAATAAGCCAGATAATATCCTCTCCTGCTCTTTACAAATGTTTTTTTAATCTTCATAACTGCTTACAAGAACTGCAAGATCTTATCCTGGCCCCAGTCTCCACATGGTATCTCTGATGATCTGTCGTACTAATCCCTCCTTGCTCCCTCTCTTCTCATCTCACTGACCTTCCCTTGCCTTTACATGAACTCATCAAGCATCTCTGCACAGTCTGTTCTCACTGACTGGAAAGCTTTTGTTAGATATCCAGGCTAGTGCCTTTGCTTCCTGTGGTAAACTTTTGCAATAATGGCTGCTAATTTGTTCATACTTCTTTGTAAGAAAGATGATTTTGCCTTTTCTCCCATTAAGAAGCAGAGTCTACTTCATCTCCTGAGTATGCAATTGCACAAGTGATTTGCTTTGCTCAATGGAATAGCAAAATACAAGCGAGCTTTCAAAGTGCAGACATACAGAGGATTATCCTCACTTGCTGCTAGAACCCCTTCTTGCACCCCTAGACTATTAGTCACCAGAAAGGTCTCTCACCTTAGTTTGTCTCTAAAAGGTCTCTCACCCTAGTTTGTCTCTAGTCCCAACTGAGTCAGCTCTGATCTGAAGAATCACTCAGCCAACTCAGACTCATGAGAAATACTGACACAGGTGCTACATATAATTGCTCAAAAATTATGACTAGTTCATTTAAATCCAGGATTAAAAACCATCCATACCTTTTCTATAACATCTCAAGCCTTTAAAAATTTACAGACATTTTGAATTTAGAATTTCTTTGAACCACCTTCATAGAAAGTTACCAAATTTAATAAAATTAACATATGCAATATGCTGCACAGATTAAAAATTTGCACAACTGAAATTTAGAGAAATATTCCCCCAGGATTGATGAACCTCCATGTCTTTGCTCTTGCTATTTCCTCACTATCCTTTCTCCCTAGCCTTCAAGGCTACTAAATTTCATCTGAAAGAAACATTTTAAAAAATGAGAAAACCTTAAAAAAAAAATCAGTGAAGATGAATATGCCTTCTCAGGTACTATATTATCTTGAGCAACTAAATAGATACAGAAATATATTATACAGAGTAGGACATTTTTTAAAAGTGAGAGAAATGATATTATCAAAAGAGATCTGATACTATATACAAACTTAGGTTATAATAAAAATGGCAGTAACATAAACATTAAATTCTATTCTGTCTGGGGAAAAAAATCACAGACAGGAAGAAAATATTAGCCAACAATTTCAAACTATTGTTAATCATAAATTCTTGTACCACATTCCTCCAATTAGAGATGTAAATGTTAAAAAAGAGAAAAGTCTCAGAAGAAAACAATCATTTGTATACACATTGGTAAGGAATGTCTTTTTTTGTATGATAGAAACAGCAGAAAAAAATAAGGATGACATCTGACTACATAAAAATTAAAAAGCACATTACCAAAGCTAAGTCAACAGACAAATATGTTCCTGTAGGGGAAAAATATGGCAAAAATATCCTAAAAAGAAAACAAAATAAAATCCAATCTTGAGTTTGGCTACATAAGCAAATACATTTGCTGAAACCTAGAATATTTTGTAAAAAATAAAGTTCTTGCTACACTTAAAAAAACTAAAACTAGACATCTTAAGCAATGCAGCGCATCTGTGAAACAATCCAGCGTGGAACTGCAATGGTTGGCTCATGCTCAGAGATAACAATCTTAGTTTCCTCATCCAAGATCTCGACCAACTAATTAATTCTGTTTTACATTAAAATGAAATGTCTAAGGTAAAAAAGATTCATGATTTAATTTTATGTAAATTACCTCAAAAATGGGTCAATCCTGGGGAGAGAGAGAGACATATATACACCTGAATTCTAGCATATTATAAATGCTTATTTTATTAAATCTGGGAAACGTCTATTAAGGTGGTTCAAACTAAATTCTAAATTTAAAAAAAGAAACTGAAACAAATAATGAAATTATAGTCAATGATATGAGTGCTAGAGGGTTTAGATAGAAATGCATTAATGCCTGCAATTTGCTTTAGACAGAAAGATAAGTGTATGATAAAGCAAATACTGAAATATTGTTAAATGTTAATAGTGCAACCTGAGGAGCAGGTACATAAGTCTTCGCTAAAAATTTTCAACCTGGCTACATATTAAAAACTTTCCCAATAAAATAGGGGAGAAAAAATTAATACTAACTGAATTTAATACACTAATAGAAAAATGGGCATTAGGCATGAAGAGGTACCTCACAAAAGAAATGTGGCAAAACACAAGAGATGTTCAAAGATGTTCATTCTCATAACCTCAGAGCAGAAAAAATAATAGCATTTTTTCACCTTTAAGATAGCAGAGGGTAAAATGACGGGAGAAGGCATTGGGGAATAAAAGATCTCATACACCATGAGAGAAAAAGAAAATCATTCCATAAGGCAATTTCATAATCAAAAGACCTTAATGTATACATCTTTTCATCTAGCAGTTTCAATTCTAGGAATTTATTCTAACAAAATTCATGTGCAAAGATGGAGAAAGAAATCACCACTATTGTTAAACATAGCAAAAACTGGAAACAAACTGTTAAATGTTACATGTTACAAAAATCATATTCCATTATGGAATGTTATTAAGTTATTAAAACTGATTATCTATGCATACTTGTATAGCTATGGGAAAAAAATCCAGAATACATTTAAATGAAGTATGCAAGTTACTAAACAGTCTATGTCACTGCACAATCAACATCTGTGCACGCATGAACCATCTATCTGAAATAATGATCAACTAAAAAAGCTAGCAGCACTTAATAGTTTTGTTTTGTTTTTTAAAGGAAAGGTGTAAGGCAGGAATGACGGCAAGTAGACAGGTAGGCAGGAAGAGAGAAGAGGAAGAAGCATCTCTATTTTATTTTTATTTAGTTACTCACATTGGTTGTTTCCCTCCAGGTCCAGGAGTCAAACCCAGGGGTACGTGGCTTGCTCATTCAGAGGCAACTCACCCAACTGCTGCTCTGCCAGGGCACACCTGCTTAGTGATATTCTTATTAGTAGTATTATTCATCGTTGTTATTTGATATTTAAGTAGCTTCTATGTGCCTGACTGTTTTGTAGACTCAGGATATAGTCCATTTACCTGCATATTTAGGCAAACAACTCAGGTCCCTGCCCACAAATGAAGGAAATAAACACAGTGACATAAATGATGACCAGGAAAATGTACTTTAGATAGAGCAGATGGCCTCTTTGAAAATGTGACAGCTGATTTGAGATCTGAATGATAAGGAGTCAGTTACATACAGAGGCTAAGAAGGAAATTATAGGAGTACAAAAGCAATACAGCAGGAGGAAGCACCAAGTACAGGAAGGAGGGAATAAGTATGAAGTAGTTAGTTAAGCACTTACACCAAATATTTACAATCAGAAAAAAAATATCTAGGTAGTTTCACCCTAAAAACACGAAAAGCCTTTCCCATGACCCTAATCATACAGGCTGATAAAACTCTGAAAATCTTTCCTTGCTAAATGTTTGACATATATATGTAATTTAATTTTATGAAAATGTTATTTTAAAAAATCCAGAAGACTTGAAAGAAGAGCAATTTTGGTGAAACTATTCTTCAAAGTCAGTCCACAAAGCAAATGCACGCATGTGAATCACTTAAAAACAGAAAGGGGCGGGCGTGGGCGCGTGTATACACACATATATACACACATTTCTGAATCCTGTACATAAAGATCAAATTTTTAAGTAGAATTTTAAGTATATTCTTTACAGCTCAGACAACCAAAACTTAGTGCCATACTTTGCCATGTATAATGCGTACTTTTTTGCCCACATTTGTGAGGGAAAAGAAAGAACGTACATTATACATGGTAGTACTAATTCCAAATCTATATAAATGTTTTTAATTTTTTATTTATGTTTATGGTTAAAAGGGTTACTCTAGAAAGCAATAAACAAAAGCTATCCATATGCAAAACAATAGAACACCCTGGAAAAAGGATAGATAAATGAAGAAGGCATGAAAATCTGGTTTAACAAAGTCTGACCATGAAGGACTGGAGGATGACTTAAAAAAAAACAGCTTTGCTTGCTTTTGATCACTTCAAAGCCCATGTTACACAAAGTGAAAAAGCAATCGCAGCAGACGTGAAAACTTGCTGTGATACCTGGTGGACTAACCAGTAAAGTCTTGATGTGTCAGTAAACAAACCCTTGAAGTCCCTAATGAGGAAAGAGTGGACGTCGTGGATACAGTCAGCTGGTCATGAATTAACACCTACAGAAGAATCAAGAAAGCACATCATCCAGGTTTGTGATTGGATCCTAAGATTGTGGAATGGTGTCAACAAAGTGGCTGTGAAATAGTTTAAAAAATGCAGCATCAGCAATGCAATGGATGGAAGTGAAGACGATGAGATTTACTGGGATGAGGAAAGTCAAATGCTAAAATTCCTTTATAATAGGTAATACAAGTATCTAAACACAAACAAATAAAAATTTGAAAATTAAAATGAAAGATTTTTTTCCTGAAAAAAAATGGTCATAAATGTGGGTGCACAGGAACACATCAGACATGGCAAAACAAGGTATGTGATGAACAGACCTCCGTATCTCAACAAGCCTGTCTGCACCTGTGTGGACATAGCACCAGATACCACATCAAGATTAAGTTAGTGGGAAGGTCATATTCAGTAGATTCTATTTAGAGAACCATCAAGGTGTGCAATACATTTTTCAGGCATTTCATAGATCCAATGAATCTTTTTTTAATTCAATCTATCCCTTAAAAATAAATCAAACAAGTCCATGATTGGACACTACAACTTGTCACACATCTCCCCAACCCCATTTACCATTCTTTCTCACTTCACTCTGACTCACTCCAATCTAATCTAATCCTGCCCCTACTATGCAACTGTATCTGTTCTAAAGACACTGACGTCAGAGTTAACTTGAAGGAACACTTTCAAGAACTTTTCTGAGATCCAGTAAACATTCTCTCCTGGTTTTCCCCTGACCTGACTACTCTTCCTAGGTCTTTTTGCCCCACCACCTTTGCCTCACCACTGAAGACTGGTGGTCCTAAAGGTTCAGTTCAACGTCCTCTTGTCACTCCAGACTCTCTGGGAAAATTCATTCATTTCTGGAGTTTGCAACTATCAAGTCAAGAGTATAAAGGAGGAAATCTCTATCCTCAATTAGCATTAACAACTTCCTTAACTTCACCTTTCATATGCACACTTTACTACATTAACAGCTCACTTTGACAACCAATATATCACCTGAATATGTACAAATGAACCATTTTCCTCTGACATTCAAGTCCCAGACTAGGTGATTTATACTTAAAGGATATACTGCACAAAAGGATACATACTTTTTCTCCTTACTTCCATACATTCTACCCCCAAACTTCCAGGCTTAAAACTAATGCCCATGCTACTTAAGAGAAAATTCAAACCCCTTAACATGGTTTACAATACTTTCTATGACCTGATACTTGCCATTCTCACCTCCCAAAGCAGCACATGACATAACAGTCTTCGGGGCCCTCTTTCATTTCCCAAATGAAACCCATTCTTCCTGCATCTGAGCATGCTACTTCTTCAGTTCCCCTTCCTTCCCAGTTCCATGTCTGCTACCCAGCACTTATCCTTCAGGTCTCTGTTTAAATGCCATTTCCTTAGAGAAGCCTTTTCTATATGGCCTTTTGCAGCTACTCATTAGGGGTCTCCCTGTTATGCACATTAACATTCAAATTCGCTTGTTACTTATTAAATCAATGTCTGTCTCCCCCTCACTTAACTTTAAACTTCTGAGGATCTTGTCTGCTTTTTTCATTGTTATAACTCTACCATCTAATATTTTAATACTGACCAAATTAATAACTTCAATATCATTATAGAATTTTTACATTCTTATGATCTGCGTAACCAAGTATAAACTCAGCTGCCTTTAAAAATTTGTGATGAAACATACATAACCTAAATTTTACCACCTTAACCATTTTTAAATGTATTTTAGTATGCATTTGCTTTACAAATTAAACTCGTGTGTAGTTCCCCATATGTGTAGTTTCCCTATTCCTCAGATATATGTCAACACACCCTGCCCTCCACCAATCAACAAATGTTTTTCACCACTGTCCAGTGGACCCTGCCACCACTTTTTCCCTCGACCCTCCACCATCCCATTCCCTACTAGGTAACTATAGCTCTTTTTCAAGTGTCCAGGGGCTGGTTTTGATTCATCTGTTCCTCTGTCTATTCACATTCTACCTGTGAGTGAGATCATGTGGTATCTTTCTTCTTTTGACTTATTTCACTTAGCATAATGTACTCCAGGTTCATTCATACTGCATCATATATCAGAATTTCCCTACTTTTTAGGCAGAAAAAATTCTACTATAAGGATATATATCACTTTTTGTGTATTCATTTACCCACTGAAAGGCACCTGAGTTCTTCCAACTTTCAACTACCGTGAAAATATATCTACATCTATATATAGATATACATACATATGAACGTATGAGTTTGTGTGTATGTGCATGTGTGTGTGTGTATCTTTGAGAAAGCTTTTTATTCTTTTGGGTATACAGTCAGAAATGGCATTGCTAAGTCACATGCTAATTTTATTTCTAATTTTTTGAGGAACTGCCACATATTTTCCTTAGTGATTGTGGCATTTTACATTTACACAAATAACACTCTAGGACTTCCATTTCTATGTATCCTCAGCAATTCAGTTTCTATTTCTATAGTAGCCATCCTAATGAGTATGAGATATACACTTTCATGTGCTTTGTTTTTTCCTGACTTGTATTAAAAATTTCTCTTAAAATATGCTCCATAAACTAAAAAGACATTCTAGATGGTTTTGACAATGTAAAATGAGAAACAATTTCAAAGCAGATTTTAAAGGGCACTAAAATTAGGTCTCATGTGAAATGGCAAGAAAACAAGAAGGAAGAACAAATAAAGGAAAGGTATTCCCAGTCTTATCTGAAATTCTCTGATGCTAACTGACTGACTGAAGTTCTCAATTTCTTTAAGCCCACCTTCGGCCCTACATCAAGATATACTTGCCCTCAGCCTCATCCCCCCACCTGCGTGCTGGGACTTCGCTGTGATCAATCCCTTCTGGTCAAACTCTTCCTTTCTACTTCAGCTCTTAGAACCAGGTCAGTGCCTCTCCTACACAGTGGGTGACTGAGAGGCAGAGTCCCATCCTTCCCAGTGAAGAGGATATTTGTCTTAGTAATAAACATAGATGTCTGCAAAAGCTGTGGTAAAACAAAACCCATTCTGACCTTGAAAACTTGAATTACATATTTAATTAAATCTGGAAACAGGTGAAAAACTTCACAAAAGCTTCACAAAGCAATATATCAACACATGCTAAATCGGAAATGCATTCTCATACTGGAATTCTGAATCCAAGAAAAACTTAAAATTTACAGATTGTTACAAATATTTTAAACTACGTAGACAGAACTTGTGGATCTAAAAATCACTGGCTAAATACCTTCTAAAATAAAGCATAAAAAAACTTGTAAATCAAAAGTATGTATTTAATAGTGAATCACTGGCATTAAAAAGACTTTTGCACATACACACCCAACACACACATGAAATTTATGAAATAGCTGTTATTGCTTTATCAAAAATGCAAGTCAGCTACAGTAGAATTACTTTTCAAGAGAGATTTTTATATTCACATTTATGAAAATAAACGCAGGTGTGAATAGGAAAAGAGAACACCATATCATAAATTCTAAAATAGTCACCATTCTGACATTAAAAGGCAGATATTATGCAACAAAGTCTCACGTATAGACTAAATATTTAACTAGAAACTTCGTTGTATATGTTTAGTTATAAGTTCAACTTTTTACAGTTTTTAAAAAGGATACGATAATGAAACACTTAATGATTGAAAAATATCTCTAGCTTTATTGACTCTTTGTGTCAATAGTTAGGAAAGAGGCAGACTGAAGTATTTTGAAAGTTACTTTTCTTAAATTATATCTAAATATATTACTACTTTCTATATGACAATACCTTTTGAACCTAAATATACATATATATTTTCACTATTTCTTGTCTACTTCACTTAAATTTATACAATATATGTTAACTGTAGAATGAGATATAGATGTCGTAAAACAAATTTTAAAGTCACCCACATGCATTTACTTTAAAAAGGCTGACTACAAATAAATACTTAAGAGTATACTATTATGTTTGTCACGCAACGCTTTTCAGAAAAACTGAGAGAAACATTTAAATATTTAAAACAACATTATATCTGAAAATTACTCCCATTACCAAAATGTAAGCTCTCTAAGGTGAAGTAACAGGTAACTAAAGGAGCTAGAGAGTCAAGCAATACATCATCCCTTCTCTTCCTCAACCTGGAAATCACAGTCAGAAAAAAAGTTCAACAATCGCTGACCTCAGAAAGCTGCTTTGGCCCACTTATGATTACTGGTAACACAAAAAGCAAGCACTAAAAGACTCCCCCATCCCTCAGTAATGCTTCAGGGAATACAAGTGTGCAAGTCTCTCATGAGATTAGGCATAAACAGCTATCTGTTGGAGAAAATTTTATTTTGCAGCATTCAAGACTAGCCATTTCCTGAATTGCAGACAGCAAGTTAAGTCTTTCACAATCACTATTTCATTTTGATTCAAGCGAATTTACCAGTTTAATTTGTGAGCAGACGGCCTTTCTAAATAAATAATTCATAATATAATCCAAATAGCTTATATAAATACCATTAAGGCAATTTCATTAAAGCATGGAGACTTTTTAAAATAAAATCAAATCCACAAAAAATGAGAAGGGAAGGCCACTTTCGCTGAGCCAAAAAAAAAAAAAAAAAAAAAAAAAAAAAAAGGGAGGGGTAGTTTTCACATATTTTTAAAGAAAAATAGCTCTCGAGGACAATATCCTATAAATTATAAAGTAGAATGAAAAAAACCCAGTACAATAGAAGGGGGAAAGGCCATTCATAACAAGACCTCATGCCACAGTTTAAAAACATACTTTTTACATGAAATTGTTTAGAGCAAAGAAGCACACCATCGAAAAAGCATTCTTCAATTTCTTTGCAACTTTAAAAATTGATTGCATTTTAGGTATATTTAAAAGCTTCAGAAAACAAATTGAACTTCCTATTTAGTGAACATAATCACATATATCAACATGCAAGAAATACTCAGTTTTAAAATAGTAAATTTCAAATGAATGAACTTTTACTATAATTCTTGAGGACTTTAGTACTAAATCATATTGCCCACAGTCTTTGTCTTTGGATTTATTGTTCAATTTTAGTATTTAAAAAACCACACACGGTGTGTCCTGGTGGTTTAGAGATTAAATCCATGGTCCCTAGCCAGTGTCGTCCACATATATCCCAAGGATCCAAGGATCCACATTTGTTCTCCTGAGGCCAGGGAGGATCAACCAAGATGAACAACTAAGTAAAATAATAAATAACCAACTGGACACACATGCTCATACAGGTGGGTCGTAATAATTTATCATCTGATCACCCCGAGAAGCAAAACTTCCTGTCGTCCTCTCAAAAAAATCAACAACAAAAAAAACCTTCATAACTTCCCAATTTTTAGTATTTACTTCCTGACATCTTAAAGTTTTCTTCTCAGTATACCTCTTTTATCTGATCCTTTCCCTTCACTGTCACCACCCTATTTTCAGAAGACCAAGAGGCGAAGAGAACTGTTAGATTATAACTGTATTGCAAGAGAACCCCCACCTCGTTCAAGGCCTAACCTAGGGAGATTAGAGTGGGAAAAGGAATGAGAAGATGGGGATGGACACCACAGATACAATCTTTCCATCCTCCAGCTCACCTGGCATACTATGACCAAATTAATTCCATCAAAACATCTATCCTATCACCAGAAATCCCTCTTCCTCACTATCCCCATATTCAAGGGCTGTCACAATCAAAACGTTCCAAATTCTTCCATCTAAATGCTCTGTAAGAGTCAAGGAGGGATGTGGTCCTCCCAGGTGATCTAGTGGTTTAGTTCACTGGGGATATCTACATACATCCCAAGGTCCCTGTTCAAGACAGGGGAAGCAACCAAGATGAACATTATAAAAAGTAAATAAAACTTATTCTTTCATCTTGCCTGCCTGCCTACTCGCCTTTATTCCTGTCTGTACCTTTCCTTTAAAAAAAATGAAAAAAGTCAAAGGGATTTCTAAGACAAACTTTCACTTAGAACAGAACTTGCAGCTTCCTGGTTTTCATTCATTCCTTCAAATAATTTCTGAATGCTGATCCAAATTGCAAGCACTGCTCCAGATTAGAGGGAAACAAGTCAAAGTCCCAGCTCCAAAATTAAACTCCTGACTGGATGGAAGACATGGGGTGAGAGCTGTTAAGGGAAGGGAGTTAAATTCCTAGCCACTTTCAGCTCTCCACAGGTAAAATAAGCTTCTTTCCAAGTATTGGCCATTGGAATCACACTAGATATGGGGGGGTGGGGGGGCAGGGGGGACAGAATACGATAAAAAGAAGAGATCTGCAGCACTGACATTATCTACTACAGATATTTTCAGTCTTATTTCCTATCCTATGTTGTATCCTCAGTTCAACCAAAATGCGCCAGCAACTGTTCATGTACCCCTCTGCTCCTGCTTGCTTCCTTGTAATGCCTTGGCTCCCATCACCATCTCCACCAGCAAAGGCATAACCAGCCTTCAAGGCTATCTTAAATGCTGCCTTTTGGAGGAGCCCTCATTCCCTTCACACAAATCTAGACGTGATATTTTAGAGAACTTCAAGCCCCTTATATAACCATTGACTCAGTCCCCCACCTCCAGCATTTATCACACTATACATTATATCATAATAGTCCATATACTTTAACCTACTACAGCAGTGATTTTCTGAGCACTTGCTACATTCCCTGACTATTGAGCTACAGTAGCAACATTACATTATTCCATTGCTACTTTTAGATATTTAATACCCAAATGTTAAATGCAGAGACAAAATAGTCTTTATGCTTTTATTGTTTCCATTTTTAACAATTTTGCTGATAATAATTTACATATCATAAAGTTCAGGCATCCAAAGAGTAGAATTCAACATGTCACATTGTTGAGTATATTTACTGAACTGCGCAACCAAACCATTATCTAATTTTAGGACATTTTTCTCACCCTATACAAAAGCCTTGCACCTACATTAGCTGTTATTCCCTAACCCTCCCTTTACTCCACCCCCTCCATCCCAGGCAACCAATTTTCTAGCCTCTTTCACTATAGATTTGCCTATTCTGGACATTTCACATAAATAAAAGCATAGAAAACATGGCCTTTTGTATCTGGCTTCCTTCGCTTAGCATAATGCCCTTAAGATTGATCCACTTTAGATAATGTATCAGTACTTCATTCCTATTATATCCAAATAGTATTTGATCATATAGACATACCACATTTTACTTACTTTTTCAGCAGTTAACAGACAATTGGGTTGTTTCCATTTCTTTTACTTATGAATAGGGTCATATGGGTCTGTGTTTGACATTTTGAGGAAACTATCAAATTATTTCCAAAGTGACTGTACTATTTTACATTTCTACCAGCAATGTGTGGAGGATTTGCTATCTTCACTACTGTTTAAATCTTATAGAACAATCATTATCTCACTACACAATATCCTAACCCTCAAAGAACTTACTTTCTAGTGGAATAAAACAAGAAATAAATGGAAACAAGCTAACAAGTTAATTTCAAATAATAAGAAAAAAAAAGAAAAGAAAATAGGGTAAAGCAAGCAGAAAGTAACCAGAAAAAAAAGAGTATATATAGGTAAGGTGGTCAGAAAAGAAGACGTGACTCTGAAGAGCTGGAGAAGGGATATTCTAGGTAATAGAAACAGCAAGTAATAAAACTGAGATTAAAAAAAATTCTGATATGTTTAAGGAAGCCAATGTGGTTGAAATATAATGAAGAGACAGAGAAAGTATAAGATGAAGCTGGGAGGTAAGTGAAGGGCAAATAATGTTTGGCCTCAGAGATCACAGTAAGGTTTTGGGATTTTTGCTTAAATGCCATCATCATTTTAAATCCCTTTCACATCTTTAAATACGAATGTTCATCTATGCAAACATTTAATAAACTTTCACATGTCTTCTGGTTACACCTAACAGTAGCAATATTAGACTGTTTGGATGAATCTACATCCTTCAATTATAGGCTGACCAAATTTCCTTGAGACAGAAACAGGACACTGGGATGGCAAGAAAAAACAACAACAAACAGACAGACAGGGTTACATGCACTGACAATAAAGGGGAGGGGAGGAGGTGGAGTAAACCCAGCAGGAGCAGAGGAGCCAGGCCAGCAACAAGTACTATGAGGATTGGCAATCACATATTAAGGACTTCCTACAAACAGCCAGGGCCTGTACAAAGAATTTTGGTCCCTTTAGTGAAAACAAAATCTGGTGCCCCTATAAGCCCTGCTCTAAATGTCCAGCCTAAAATACATGCCTCTTTAACCATTTCAGTGCCAGAAGTGTCCAATAACCCCCACAGTGCCAGAAATGACCCCAAAGGTATTTTACCTGCAACTTGACTATGTGGCAATGTTCATCCTCTTTGAAGAAACAGGAACAAAAGGGGTGTGGGGGGGGTAGTCCTCTGCCTTCAGGGTCTCTGTTTCCCAACAGAGGATAGGAACTGCAGTAGCAGTTACAGCCCAGTGTAGTCAGTGCCAGCAAGAGCTATCTTAAATGTGGGGCAAAAGGAGCAGTTGCTTTTAGTCCGCCTCATCAGACTTGACCTGGGGCAACTCAACCCAACTGCAAATGCTTCACTTTAAAGATGGTCCAAGTTTATTAAAAATGGTATGAAATTGACATTTATATTAAAACGAACCACAGTCGGGGGAATATGAATGAAATGGCACTGTCTCATTTAAAATGACATATATGGTCAGCCTATTTAATTAGCATCACTTCATTTTGTGGCCAAAGTAAGAACACCTAAAACATGACTACCAATGAATGGTGTTTTGATAAGAAACTAACATATGACTGAATCTTTACAAATGTATCACCTAATCTTAACAAATTTAAGGTGCATGCCTTCTTGACAATTACTGAAAAGTCTTGGAATGGTAAAGTTATTTTCATTATACCAAGTTCATCAGAATGTAGTTGCAGATCATTATAATTTAAGCCCAAATTTCATTCTTTTAAATTGAATTCTAATTAACTACTTTTCTCCATTTTGTTAATTAAAAACATTCAATCAGTAGACATAAAAACCTTTGGGCATATCTAAGGAATGGGGAACCTATACTTAGGAAGTTATTTTAATGTACAGAATAATTATGACAATAAAAAAATGAGAGAAAAAAACCCTCTGGTCACCATATATTCTACCACTGTTTGAATCTTTTAAGACAAGAACTTTTCACCAATTGCTGCTGTATTTGAGGGGTTTTTTAAATACAAAAAACAGCACTTTAAAACTCTACTGGCATAAAATGTCACTCCCTTGATAACAGAACCTGTTACCAGGTCACAATTTATCAAGTTAAAATTCCCTTCTGCTGTCTCCGCTTGATCTGCCATAGTTCTCCCTCCAGGCACTTTGTCTCCAGTCAAGCCAGACTACTTGACAGCCTCACACCTGTTTCCCCCACCTCAGCTTTGTGATTCACCTTGCCCCGCCAAGAGAAATCCAACCAGTTATTCAAGGCCAGGGGCAAACACTCCCCTCCCCATTTCTACTCCAGTTCTCTCCCCTAAATTGAACTGATTTCACACCTCTGTGCACCAAATCAGACTTTGCTTTAACGGGTTCCACATGGTGCATAACAATACATGATTCTGCATCTTGGACAGAGACTGTCACCAAACTACTCCCTTCAGCACACTCTCAAGTATATATAAGGTTATTTCCAATTATTTGGCCCTTAGTTGGGACCATTTGGTTCAATATGATGCAAAATCGCCACAAAAAGTAGAGTCAAGTTAAGCCTTCTCTGGAGATAAATTAAGGCAGAGGTGGTTTTCCTTCTAAATTCAAATCCAATTCTTTAGTGCTTTATTAATCATGACACAATCCCCTTCTTTGTTCAAATGAAAACTTTTCCACTTTCATCACCTATTCTAGAATTGTTTAGCAATTCTTGCAACTCTGAAGTTTGTGAGTGATATATATTATCAAGAATGTATGGCTGGAAACTCGGAGCAGAGAAGGTGAAAAGTTCTAAACCGATCAAACAGCAAATCACAGGAGCCCAAATATAATTCCATTCACTATTCTATCCACAATCTTCCAACACAAGATATGAATACCAGTCATTTTCCAAAGCACCTGATGGGGCTTGTTGTTTAGTTAAATGTTCAAATGTTTGAATTAATGAAGATGATTTAAAAATTTTAGTTGTGGAGATTAATTCTTAATCAGCAGGCCACATTAACAGATTTCAAAACCGTTGTGCAGTCAAAACTGTAAGTTCTGGAATGCTGGTACTAAAAACCAAAACTTCTCTTAGCTGTGACAACGACCAGAAATCCATCCGCAAGCGCCTCATTTCATTTGTTTCCAGAGGCCCAATAGACTAAACATTATAGCTCACCCCATTTTCTGATTTCAGCTTGCATTTAAGATAACGCTTTTGTTTCACTTACAGCTCACATGGTGCTGACACAGCTGCCCCTTCTTTGTAATAAACACAGAGCTTCTATACTTAAAAATACAGTGAAACTTTGTTATAACATCCCCTCGCCAGTCTCCGGCCAATTTTCTCTCTTCGAAGCCCCACCTCCAACAGGATTTTCTATCAGCCGCGCTCAAAACGTTAAACTCTTTGGAGTCGATTTTCTTTTTTAAAGACATCTCATCATAGTGGTATTTTTGTTCTCCGTAGCGTGTGTGTGTGTTAAAGGGACGTGGAAATTTTCACTTCCACAGAGGCCTTTCCAAGCAGAAGCACTTAAGTCCGTGTGACTTTCAAGTCTGGGTTACTTTCTGTGAGCTGCGTCCCGAATGTCGAGTTGGAGTAGCCTCGCAGGCCTCGGAGCTGGGCAGGGCAGCTGCGGGAGACGCCGGTGACACGCCGCGGACCGGGCAGGGACCCGCAGCTGCGCGAAGGGAAGCGCAGCCGCGGGCACCGGGGCTCGCCGGCAGCCAAGCCGCCGCGCGCCCCTGGGGAAGCTGTTTTGTGTTGGCAGGGCTGGTGGTTGGGTGTCTCCTGAACACCCGCTGGAGAGATAACCAGGGTGACTAGTGCGACACGAACTCCCGGGCGCCCAAGGAAGGGGTAAATAAGCCCCACGTCTCTAGGGACAACTTGGGAGGGGGCGAGCCAGGAAGGTGTGGGCCCCAGAGGGTCGCTGGGAGGAGATGAGGCGAGGCTGGAGTTAATAATCACCTCCAGGGCGACTGGGAAAGATGGTCCGGGGCGGCGGGGTGGGGGTGGGGGTGGGGGAGCGGCCTCGGGGAAAGTGAAACTCCTTCCCCGAGGGTAACAGGACAGGACTAGGGCGGAGGAGAGGGGCCAATGCGCACTCGCTCCTCGGATCCGCCGGGCGCAGCACTCGCGGCTCCAAAAGCCGTAGCTGAGATCAGCGAGCCACTAAACAACTATAAGACTGCTCGCTTTTCTCTTACCCGCAGAAGGTCCAAGAAGAGACCCCGAGCCATTAAGCAGTAAAATGAATTCTTTCTCCTAAGTTGATTTTTAAAAGGACACAGACGTTCCCATACCGGGAGTTGAACCCGGGCCGCCTGGGTGAAAACCAGGAATCCTAACCGCTAGACCATATGGGAAGCGATACTAAAAAAGCACCGCGGTGACTCACCTGACAAGTGCAAGCACCACCGGTGTCTCCTCTCAACTTCTCACTGCTCCCGCCGCCACCTCCTCTGCGCCACTCGAGGCCCTGCCGATGATGCCCACGAGCTCCCCAGCAAGTGAACGAGTCAGACCCGAGCGCGCGGGCGTCGCGGAGGCGGGGCGGGGCCGCGCAGCAGCCCCAGCAAAGTTCTAAGGCGAAGCCCAGCAACTCGCGGCGCCCAAAGCAGCCTGGTTCACCTTTCTTTCTACAAGTCTGCTAGCGGTCCCCAGCCTACAGGTCCGCGTAACTCCACTGGTCAAAGTGCGTGCGGACTTGTTGGCAAAGTTGAGGGCGGCGACGTCTCCGGGAACAGCTGTTTGCGTTCGGGGCGGAGGCGGCGCCCGAGCTCCTGGCCGCCAGCCAGCAAGCCTAGACGGGTGGTGGAGGTTCTGGATCCCGGGGAGGAAAGAGCTCGGGGGAGCGAGAAAGGAGGGATGGCGCGAGGGCTGGAGGCTTGAGGTTCAGGTCCTCCGGCTCTGATCCAGTGGCGCTTTCGCCCCTTCTGGGTGACCTCAACCCCTTTATACCGACCCCACCTCTCAGGCTGCCGGAGTACCGCCCCTACAGGGGGGAGGGGAGAGGAGGTAGCGAGCGCCGCTTGAGTCTTCTGGGCACCCGTAGTTGGGAACGTTGGAACGCTGGTCCCGGGGAAGGAGGGAGGTGTCCGGGCGCGGAGCCTTGGGTGGGCCTCGCAGCGGGCCGGGCCTCGCCTCGCCTCGCCTCGCCTCTATTCGCCCCGCTTGGGGAACGCGAGCCTGAGCCGGACCGGGGGGCCACGCGCGGAGCGGCTGTCCCAGTCATGTGAGTTGGGGCTCAGACGCTAAACAGCGAGGTGTTGTTCCTCTGGGCCGCCCTTTCTCGGTAGGGTCTCACCACCCACACCCGCCCTTCTGCCGGGGGCGTGACGGACTGGCTCTTTACTCGCTGGCGACCCGCACCCGACCGGCGGGGCCGGTTCTCTGGGCGGGGTGGGCACGCTCCCCGGCGGAGCGCCCCTGGGGCCTGGAGCGCGGGCTTTCGGGAAGGAGGCTGGCGGCCAGTTGCGGTTGGACGGCCGCGGGCGTGGAGACTGGGCGCTGCCTCCGCTTGCGCAGTCGGGGGGCGCAGGCAGCCTTTGGGTTCCCTTGGCGCTTACACCCTGGGGCGTTGTGAAATGTGAGGATCGCTTTGTGGCCACCGCTACCTCCAACGCCTGCTAGAAGCGGCCAGCCCTGGTTATCGTAGAGACTTTTAAATTTACTATTATATTTTTGTCTTGCCGGTTGAGAAGTCCCTCGGCTTTTCTAACTCTTGCTCTGAAGCTCAAGAACAAATTGTATGAACGGATAGTCTCGGAGGAAACACTGTCATCTAGCAGGAGAGACTCGTGCTTTTTGTTCTTTGGGTGGAAATAATAGGATTTAAAGCAAACTGTGTTTCTTTGGACTTGCATTTCAGCAACCTCTCAAAATACCAGCAAGAAGTAAAAAGGATAAATAAGATGTTCCTTATATCTTCATTCTGATGAGAGTAATAAATGAGAATATTTAAAGCAGTTTTAAATCCCGGGCAGACTTTTTCTTTTGTATTGGCACCAATTTCAGTTGACTGTTTAAATCAGCTAAATAAATTGCACAGGATGTTTTGTATATATAGCAAAACAAGAGTCAGTAACTGGACTTATATTTCAAAACCTTAAGATGTAAAACATGCAAAATACTACCTTTTTAAATGATAAGCTTAGACTTGGTTTTTTTTTTTCCCCTTTTCAGGGCAGACTACTGGAAGTCACAGCCAAAGAAATTCTGTGATTACTGCAAGTGCTGGATCGCAGATAATAGGCCTGTATGATATATTCCACTATATAGTAATACTGTATTCATATGATATAACTTTTTGATATAACTCAGATTACAAAGCACTTTCACATGTTACTTTTTTTTTTTTTTTTTGTAAGGAAAGGTACTGGCTGGAGTAGGCAGGCAGGCAGGGAGAGGATAAAGAAGCACTTTATTTAGTTGTCCATCTTGATTGCTCCCCCCAGCCCTTAGACTGGAGCCCAGGACCTTGGAATGTAGGTGAACGCTGCCCAGCTCCTACTCAACCCCGGGTGTGCCCATATATATTACTCTTGAATTTAAAAAAAAGTGTCAGAAGATTCATGTTGTCTTTTCATAACTTGTAGGAGACGTATGAACCCTCTTTATTTTTATTAGCCTAAATTTGATTGTATAGTAAGCCGATTTATTTCTCTGTGGCCCTTCAGTCACATTCAGTAAATGGACATTAAGTGGGAAATCTCATCCAGGTTTACTAACACCTACATTATGATGGTGCTGTTTGTAACACTGTCATACAAAGAAAAGTAAGAATGGACAGCCCTTAATATTAGGGAAGCATTTTTGTAGATTTTCTTGTACGTTTTCTTTTCTAGAGATAAATAAATTTGATGCAAAGCTTTATAATACTTAAAAAACATCATTAGCTCTGTGTTTTAGTACAAATTCAGCTTTTAAAACATAAAAAACTACCCCCATGCATGACATAGAGTACTAAATACATAGTACATAAGCACTAGAGTATCTTTTGATTATATTATTTTTTGGTAAGTTGGATGTACAAAGGAATATCTGGAATGATGTTCTTTGGTAAATGTTTATTATTGTGTTCATGAATTTGAGGTTTTTTTTCTTTTTAGTTTTAGTTTTGGTTTCAGTCTTCTTGAATGGTTGCTAACATCCTTCTTGACTATCTTGTCTGACTTAGTTTTTCTAACAAATAAATGCCACATATTTAAAACCTGCACTGCACATATCACTGTAAGTCTCTCTTTTTTGGCAGTATCCAAGGCAGTTCATTTTGTGAGTTCTCTATAGTAAATAATCCCTTCTTAGAACAGTCTTTCTTCATCTTGAATTACTAATACTCATTGCTTTAAACATTAATTAGAAACTAGTTCTCTTTTACATTTTTTTTGGTATAACTTGTGAATTCAGTATATAAAAAATAGAGGAAAATGCTTTACAAAATCATCCTTTAATGCTTTCACAGTAGTTGGAATACCTCAGCTAATGTATCCTGTAAGATTTAATTGACAAAATTTACTTTGCGAAATTTACCAGAAATTTCTTGTTGCATACAACAAGACATAATATAGGGAGCAATTCTGGGTGTTTTAAGTAGGTAATACATTCACTTAATCCATTTTATCCCTGTCAGTAAAGTTACCATCTTTCCTCATAGGTTACCACTTAACATATTCTTGTCTATGGTTCTATTGTTTCTATAAGCATAGAAATACAGAGATCTTATTCTGATACACGTAAAAGATAGTATACTATGTATACTGTTCTGCACTGTAGTTTTTTCTAAATTGAGCAGTATAATCTGGAGCTCTCCCCATGTCAGTATAGAAGGAACTTCTTTGTTCTCTATTAAAGCAGCCTGCTGGGAATGTATTATAATTTATTTCACCAGTGCTCTGTAGGTGGACACTTGGATTGTTTTCACACACAGTGCTATTGCACTAACAGTGTTTTCGTACATGAGCAGGTAAATGTAGAATAAATTCCCAGAAATAGGATTGCTTGGTCAGAAGGTAAATGTATTTATAATTTTGATGTACCAAATTATTTTCCATAGAAATTTTATATTTTGTACCATTACCATAATGTGTAAAAGTATTTGTTTATAATTTAAGAGAATTTTTTTTTTAATTTCTACTTTTTCCCAATTTGGAGGAATAAGGTTTTTAGGGTCATTATTTATTGTCTATGTCTCTTACTTATGGCAAGTAGAGCAATACAAATTCTAGATTTTACTGGTTTTGACATTCTATGTTAAGAGCTGTTTTTTGAAGTTAAGAATTTTTTTCCACTCCTCTTTTGGCTTCATGTCTTGTTTGAGTCCTCATTACAATCATATTCACTAGATTAGTCATCAAGGGTACCTTGTACTTTTCTCCGTTAATGTTGTCATCAGAGTATTTTAAGCACCAAAAAGAAACCTAGTCAGAGGACACAGTAAGACATAGTGTAGTTCAGTTTCTTAGCATCATTTGAAAAAGGTGCCAATTTGCATTACAATTATTTTTACTTTTTCTGCCAGTAGTTTGTTTCAATTTGGGGCCATCCCTGTATTTACTTTGCTGCTTTATTCTGAACATTAGGATGTCTGTGTAGTTTACCTTTGCTTTTTTGTTTTCATTTTCAAGAGTGTTGAATTTCATGAAAGAGGAAAGAATCACAAGGAAAATGTGGCAAAGAGGATCAGCGAGGTAATCTATTTTGTTTTGTTGCTAATTTTCCCAGGTAGATGTCAGTCTTTCATCTAACTTTTATTTTTATATGTGTCTTACGTAGATTAAACAGAAAAGCCTGGATAAGGCAAAGGAAGAAGAAAAGGCATCAAAGGAGTTTGCTGCAATGGAGGCTGCTGCCCTGAAAGCATACCAAGATGATTTGAAAAGACTTGGCTTAGAATCAGGTGAAAAAAGCAGCCAGCATGTTTTAAAAGTAACATCAGAGGTCATGCTAAGTGAGCTTTTATTGTTTCCATAAAGAGGTTGTACACTCAGATTATACTCTTAAGTGTTTTTCCTATGCATCATAGCACTATTTAGACTGCAGGATCTTGCTTATGCATGTGTTTTGCCTTTAAAGCTTCATCTTTTAATACCTCCATTCACAATAACCATACTGCGTTGGTGATTACCTGATCCTAGCTCTGTCATAGGTCAGTAGTTCATTTCAGAGACACTTAGATATTTCTAGGTATTCTAACTAGTCAGCTAAAAGGAGTCATTTGTTAAAAAGTAAACCTTGAAGTACAATCACAGTTTGTTTAATCAAAATCAGCAAAACTATTAATCATGTTTATTTATATGGTTGAATTACAGTGAATTATCTTTTTGTGGACAAATTCTGACTTTACTAGTAGAAGGTAGATAACTTAAGGGTTTGAAGATCACTCCATTCCAGATAAAAGGCATTATTGAAGTAGAATGTATATTAATCTTGTAATTGAATTTAGCAACTTTCTATGAGTTTTCTCAATGACAAATCCACTGTTTTTAAAGTAGTCACATATCAGATCTCAGTTGTTAATCTTGCATAATATCAGGATAGTCAATATGGAATGATATTCTTCTCTACCCTCTAATAAAAAATGCTTTCAATTAACTTTTTAAGCTGAATAACCGTTAATTGGCAGTTAAACATACACTGAATAAGGCTATTTCTTAACATTCATAAAATGAAAATTTTGTTTCAAAGGAATTTAAATACCACTCGGGAGTGCATCATTTCCCATCTATTAAGGGAAATTGGATGTTAGAAAAAACAAATGTAGTCCAATGCAACACTTGTTGAACCTAAAATTGTTTTGGTAAATTAACTCGTCAGCCTTTTAAGGAATTAGAAATGAAACTTACTTACTAAATGTGACAACATTCAAAGTAAAACAATTTATGTGTACATCTAAAAGTTTATATAATCCTATGTAGATAAAATATCACCTATAAGTGAAATGTAGTAGTCATCTATTTAAAATACTTGAGTGAATAATAAGTGAATTAGCAAATCTTGACTTATTAAGTATCTGTAACCTGATTTCTCATTTTTCCATGAGTGGCTGAGCCTCTCTTCTGAATAACATTTATGAAAAATAATTACAAAATTTAGCAGAACATTTAAACATGTATTTGCTACAGTCTTAAAGTGTTGATGGAAGCTTTTCTGTTTAATACGATTATAATGGTACTATTCTGATTGGATTTTAAAGAAAGAGAAGCCTTTTTTTCTTTTTTTTTTTTAAGGGAAAGGTACAGCAGGCATGAAGCTGAGGCAGGCAGTCAGGAGGAAGAGAAGGACGAAGGACTTCATTTAGTTGTTTATCCTGGTTATTCCTGCTGGTCCTGGGATATGAATCTGGGACCTGGGGCCGTGGGACTGCATAACTACTATACTGCCGGGGCGCACCTTTCATTTTTTAAGTTGAAGAAAGAATTGCTTTACTAATGGTTCTAACCTTTTTGCATTCTTTTTTACATTAAACCTGTTCATATGACAAAAATAAAATAGATTTTACATGTATATGTGTGTATATATGCACACACATTTATATAAATGTATACATTTTGTACTAGATGATCTGTTTGGTATCTTTTATATTTTTCCCTCAGTGATACGCAATATGCATCTATTATTTTAAATTAAGAATATACATCATTTTTAGTTCCTATGGAGTACTTACATAGTCAATGACAATTACCTCTTGTAGCTATAGCTTCGATTTTTACTAAAATTCAGTTACACAACAGTATAAATTGCATATTACAATGACTACTTGCAGCAAGTGTTTAGTAATTTATTCAACTGACTTCTTCCTGATGTACATTTAGGTTGCTTAGGTTTTCACTGTTAGAGTGCTTCAGTGAGCATCCTTATGCATGTCTCTTTAGGTTCAATTTCTAGAAGTAAGATTTCAGAATCAAAGTGAATATTCTTTATATATTGATAACTAATACCAAACTGTTTCCAAAAATGTTGGAGTGATTTATACTTTCACTAGAAATAAAATTAATTTATCCGTTGGTGTTAGTAATAACTGGCCAAACCTTTGGAAAAGAGTGAAGCCATAAAAATTACCCTCTTTTTAATACCTATGTAAATACTTGATGAATCAGGCTTACTAACACTGGGTTTATTCATTCTTCTCTGTATTATTGATGTAACACGAAAAAAAAAGTTATTTACTTGAACTACTGTGAATATTAGTGAAAGTAAATATTCTCTGAATAACTTTATACTTTTTACTCATTTTTCTGTTAGTGTTAGATTTGTAAAAGATCTTTGTAAGGAACATTAACTCTCTGTTATATTTGTTGTAGATATTAATCATATTTCTTTCATACATAATGTGTTTGTGTGTATGTGTATATGTATATACATATATGTTTACTTTTGCTTTGCCATGCTGAATATTGGAATTTTTATATATTGTCAAATTTTATTTTACTTTGTGTTCTTTTTAAAACATCTTTGATCTGGAACTTACATTGGTGTAAAAACATGGGAGGACATGGGGAATTGCTTTACTTTTTTTCAGAATATTTAGCCCGTTAGTCAAACATCATTTATAAAATGATCTTTTTCTAATAAGAAATACTAGGTATCTTCAGTTGGATTTGGTTTTATACTGTTCTCTTTCAATCAAGTGTTTGCCTACTCCTGGATCAGTTTTATACTATTAGTTTTCTGAAACAACAGGTTTAGGATAATTTTTAGTATCTCATAGTACTAGTTTTCCCTTACCACTTCTTTTTTATAGTTCTTTTGGATATTCATGCATGATTATCATTACAAATGAGCTTTATTTATAGTAAGGTGTCAAGTTCCCAAAAGAATCTTGTCAGAGTTTTGACTGGAGTAACTATTACTATTCTATGCGAACACACACACACCAAGCTTATTTTGTCTATTTCACTCTTCTCTTACCTTTACTATAGAAATTCCAGAGCCAAGCATTTCACCAGTAGTCAACACTCCCCCACCCACCTCTGCATCAAAACAGCAGAAAGAAAAGAAGAAAAAGAAAAAAGATTCTTCAAAGGGCAAATGGGTAGAAGGCCTAACATCTGATGGTTACCATTACTATTACAATCTTATCACTGGAGGTAAGTTATTTAGGCATAGAACTAGTAGACAGCAATAATGAGTGGTTTATTTTGTATTAGGACTTTTAATTAATATTGGAACATTTGCCATAGTGGTAGGAAAAAAGAGTGTGCTCTTTATATAGTTATCCTCATAGTTTTATATTTCTCAGCAAAACCTCTGAAAGGATGAACTACAAGGAAATAAGTCATTTCAGGTCTACTTCACAAATTGCAAGCGTTCTTGAAATATAATCTGTGAGTAGGATTTTCTTTCCAAAAGCAGACTAAAAACCAAAAACTGATTTCTTTATGGTGTGGGTGTCTTGCTTGACCTAGTAGGTGCTCCATCTCACCAATTAATATTTTGGATATCAATTTCTTGTAGAAAACACAATGTATTTTTAAATAAGAACATAAACATATTTTGGTTTTCCTTTAAAACTAAACATTTTGGGATTTTTGCTCCATATAATTTCTGAGACAAAAAATGTTTATTGTACATTTATGTAGCATTTTATTTTCCAGAAACACAAAATCTAATGTGAGAAATAGCAAAACATGATGCAAATAATTTTAAAGTGATAAAATATGATATAGATTTAATTGGGAATTAACTGGTTATGTGAATATGAGGGAGGATGATAGAAATTACTTCTGAGCTGATTGTTTTTGAGCTGATAAACTAAGATGAGGGCCTGAGGAATAATGTTATTTACTCATATTTGTATACCTAGCAACCTAAGCCAATACCTGGCATGCTATGAACATTCTATAGATAATATAATTGAACAAGATTTCAGTAGGTTTTTAGGAAGCTACAAGAATGATTTGAGAAAGAATAAGGTTTAAAAGTTTTGGAAATAATCATCTGGTAGACGTAAAACATGAGGTTATTTAAAAATGCTGTGGTAGAAAAAGGAGATTGATAAATAGACTGCAGCCTGTCTTGAAGGCATGGGAGAATGAATGTTCCATCTACTGGGGTATATAACACAGGAATAGGCAATAGGACAGTAATGAATGCAATGTTAGATATTTTGAGACTGATGTAGCTATAGAACATGACAGTTTTCAATAGCTGATTGATGCTTAGAATTTGCAGTTAGGGAGATAAACTTTTAGGAGTACATGCCATCACAATAAGAAAGAACAAGAAGACAAGGGTAAGTAGTACTAATATTAAAGTAATATAAGAAAACCAGAAAAAAAACTCTCAAGAATGGTCAGAAAGTAAGTGAGATCATAATCATGAAGAAAAACCTTGAGCTACAAGCTTTATTGTAATTGTGATACTTAGAATCACAATTAATTTTAGACTGCACGGAATAGTAGTAATACTCTCTCAAAGTTTGCACAGAGCCTTAATATGTATGTTATAGTTCAGCAGTGAACCGAACGATTATTACTAGGGATCATAAGTTTTCTTAAATTTACACAGAATTTATTATATCCTTTCTCCCTTTGATTACTTCTTTGTTTACCATCCTACTTTATATACTCTTATACTTAGCAATGTTTGTTTATAATTCCTGCACACTTCATTTTGTTCTCTTGTGAGTCACTCATTCATTCTCTCACTCTACCCCAAGAGGTCAAAACACCTTCTCATTCTTACAAAATTGATCAAGCCTGAATTCTGTGAAGTCTTTAAGAGAAGCCCTGCCTGGCCCTAATAATTCCTTTGGAAGTACCAATAATTTCTAATCCTTTCTTCTGTCCTTCCTTCTTGGTTACATTACATTCCCTTGTATTCTTCTTTTTCAGTTATGTTTTTAATTATTGACCTGTAGTATTTTGTACACTTTGAATATCTTACATTTTTGCCAAACTAAAATTTTTGGAAATTTTTTTTTTAAGCAAAAAGATTTCATAAATGCAATGTATTTTGCTTTAAGCATCTCAGTGGGAGAAACCTGAAGGATTTCAAGGAAACTTAAAAAAGGTAATTGAAACATATTCATAGTGTCTTTGCTTTTCCTTTAAAGTGATTGGCTCCTGGGTGTTTTGTAGCATTGTATTAAGCAAATTTACTTTGAAATAAGTTACCATGTCCCCCTCGCTTGCCCCATACTTGTTCTTTTCTTTCTATAATCCTTTTGTTAGAAGGTAGGGTGGAGGCGAAAAAGTGCTGTCTATTACAAAGCTCCCTGCAGGGCAAATATTAGTTGATTTGCAGTCATTCACATGTCCCTGTCCATCTCCACAAAACTGTTACTCGCCTTCAGAAGTAAGGCATTCTCTCCATGAAAACTGGCTTATGATTTACACAAAACTTTCTGGCCATAATCAGTACCACCACCTCAAATCCCAGGTTTCAAGAGAAAGGAAAGGGTGGCTGACTCTGCCTTAGTTATCTAATATATAGCCACATTGTTATCTTCAGTTTATGCTTGTCTTTTCCTCTCATTAGACAGTGAAGACTGTTTGGGTAGAAGGCTTAAGTAAAGATGGTTATACCTATTACTATAATACAGAAACAGGAGGTAAGTACTATTTTGATTATTTTAACTATCTGGAATTGTACCTGATACTGCTAATAGGTTGCTCATGAATCATCTGAACTTGGGACTTTTAGTACAGTGATAAACATATTTTTATAGAAAGCATGTAATGTTTTTGTAATTTAAAATTAACTCTTAGTAAATTAAGGCAGTGGAAAAACAAAATCATTTCCATATGTAATATACTGTGATGCACAGTGTTATTCTCAATGCTGCATTCACAAATTTTAAAAAGAGAATCGTATTTACTTTCTCTGCTATTACTGATTTTTATCATGATTATTTTCGAAATAAAATCATTACTTTGGAAGGTACCTTAGCGATCACCTGATTCAACATTCTTTTCCTTTAAAAAAAAAGAAAGCTATTTTAGCAGTGACTGAAATGGACAGGTTTTCACTTTTACTAATTTATTTACTCATTATAAATATTTTTTAAATATGCATAATTATAATTAACCGATTATTATTTGTTTTTCAAATTCAAATTTCATCTGCTTTCGTAAAACTGATCTTTTAAGTAATTGTACTTGACTATCTACTACATTTAACTTTACCAAAATAGCTATAGTCTCCGTATAACTTTGGGAGGGTTTTATTTAGTTCCTACTATCAAAAATCTCTATTTAGCATTAAATCTTTAGAGGAAAAGATCCTTTAAACCTCCAAGTTGTATCTAGTCTTCCTAATGACAGCAATGGTTTTTCTTTTTTTTAATTGATGTAACACTGATTTGTAACACTATTAATGTTTTAGAACTGTGGGTTCACCCTCTTCAGATGAATGGTACCACAGCATAGCTACCACTAAAATTGTAATAGAATCCTACATCACTTTTTGTTGAACCCCCCACCCCTCTACCTTTAGATCCCCTCTGTTAATCTCAGTTCTGTTGTTGTAGTCCAAAGATTTGTTTCTGTTTTGTCCACTGGTTGCCTTTCTTTATGTTCTACATACAAGTGAAATCATCCAGTATTTGTCCTTCTCCTGACTTATTTCACTTAGCATAATAACCTCAAGTTCCATCCATGTTGTCACCAGCAACAGGATTTCTTTATTTTTTAATATAGCTGACTAGTATTTCATTGTGTATTTACACCACGTCTTTATTACTCATCTGTCAAGGGGCACTTGAGTTGTTTCCATTTCTTGACTGTTGTAAATAGTACTGCAGTGAACTCAGGGTTAGTAGAGCTTTTCGCATTAGTGTTTTCATTTTCTTAGATGGATACCCTGGAGCAGAATTGCTGGATTATACAGTAGTCCTATTTTCAATATTTTGAGGAGTCTCCATACTGTTTTCCAAAGTAACTGCACTAATTTTCTTTCTCACGAAGTGTACTCTCGTGTTCTTTTTTCTCTACACTCTCCCCAACATTTGTTGTTTCTAGTTTTATTGATATAGGCCATTTTCACAAGTATGAGATATCGCATGATTTTGATCTGCATTTCCCTAATAAGTTTTGATGAGCACTTTTACATGTCTGTCGGCTCTCTGTATGTCTTTGAGGAGTGTCTTTCAGATGTTCTGATCTTTTTTTTATTGGGTTGATTTTTTTGTTGAATTGTCCAAGTTATTTATATATCTTGGATATTAACCCATCACATTTCTGATGTGCAAATATCTTCATTCAGTGGGCTGTTTTTACATTTTGATAGTTGAATCTTGCTCTGTAGCTTTCTTCTTTGCTATAGTTCCATTTGCTTATTTTTGCTTATTTATTTTGATGTTGCATTCAAATCCCTTTCTAAGGCTGATAAAAAACATTGCCAATGTTTTCTGTATATTTTTATAGTTTCAGGTCTTACATGTAAGTATTTAATCAGTTTTGAATTAATTTTTATGTTAGGTTAGAGAATGATCTAATGTAGTCTTGTGCCACATGACTGTTCAGTTTCCAGTACTGTTGTTTCTAAAGGCTTTTCTGTTTTCATTGCATGCTCTTAACTCCTTTGTTGTAAATTAACTGTTCATTCATATATGAGTATTTCTGTGCGCTCAATTTTATTCCATACAGCAGTGATTCTATCTCAGTAAAATTGAGGTACTGAATTCTTATAGGTATAAAATAGAGTGACATAGCTCTGGAGTTAGGTCTGAGCTGAATGCACAACTTTTTCCTTTGTCAGCTGTATAATTGTGGGAAAGTCACTGAGCCTATAGTTGCACTTAAGTAAAACATAATTTGATGTAGTCTGTGGGGTCATTAGTTAAGTGTATATAAAGTTCCCAGAATGGTGTCTGATGCTTAGTTAGGTTCCTAATTTCCTGAAAGTTGTTTTGTGACTTACGAAATATAGATAAGGTTATGTTTTTCATTAGTGCTGGAAAATACCCTATATTAATATAAGTATTTATTTGCACTCAACTATTTCAGTTTATGCTGAAGTAGTAGAATTATAAATAGAGCCCTTTTCACTTTCAAAACTGCCCCAGTTGTATAAAAAAATTAATTCATTTCCTTTTTATTAAACTGAAAATAGAGAGTAACCACAGTGTAATTAGAAATGCTACCACTTTACTAAAAACCCAGTAAACCACTGGATGGCAGTAGAATTCAATAAAAATATTTTTTCTCTGGTACAAAAATAACAAATTATATTAATTCAAATCTTTATAATATGATTTCACTTTGTGAAGATCCCAGGAAATCTTTGTGATCAATTCCAGAAAATCTGATAGGTGCTCATTATCAAGTTTCCTGAAATTGGTATTGGGAAACTGTGAGAGTCCTTAGGATATATTGCCCAATTCTGAGGTTTCTTTCTGTTGAGGCTATAGTTTATACATGTTGTGAATCCATATTATTTGAAGTCAGTTTAAAAGATAAAAGATCAAGAGCTTTGGGAATTTCTATAATCTTCTTTATCAAGTGGTAGGTGAAATCAATGCAGTGTTGTTTAAATATATTGTGACAGAAAGCATGATATAGACAATTACTTCTGAGTAGAAATGGTAAATAAGTAACATTACTATTACAATGTGTTGAATAGAATCCAGTTGGGAAAAACCTGATGATTTTATCCCACGCTCTGGCGATCTGCTTTCTAGTGAGGTCAATGAAAAGACACCTGGCACTGTGGAAGAGTCTAAATCATCAGATTCACATAATGATTCTGATGGAGAACAGGAATCAGAAAAAGAAAAGGTCCCTACAGAAACACAAAAGTTAATAATAAAGTTTAAGGTAAGTTCTTGACTTAACTCTTTACAAGTTTATCAATTTCTAAAAAGTGTTACAGACTTACTCAGTTTTATGGTATAAGATGGAAATGTAACACATGTATTTTGGCAGCTGGATAAATGGTTGTACCAAGTTTATGACCTCCTAAGTTTGAGATGTCCCTGTAACATTCAGAGAGTTGTCTGGACATACAACTCTGAACATTAGGCTAAAAATGCTAATTTGAGTGTCCTCAGCCTATTGGTAGTAAATTTAAATCTCAGACTTAGGTTACCAAGGAAAATGACCTTGGGGAACGTTAAACATTTAAGTATCAGGCAGCAAAAGAAGAAGAATGAGAAAAGAATGGTTAGAAAAGTAAGCGGAGAGTTGGAAGAATTTATTATCCTAGCAGTCAAAGGAAAAGAACATCAGGGATTAACTAGGTCTAGAAAAATTAAATGTCCATTAAGTTGTGCAGTAAGATAGTTATTGATGTCCTTCTAACAGCTTCACCAGAGTTTTAGGTGACAAAACTTAAATTATGTGGGGTTAAAAAGTGGTTCATAGTACATATGTGGTTTAGATATGAAATGTAAAGTAAAAATTAGATAATTGGATGGTGACTTCATATTGACACTCAATCGTGAGAGACTGGTGGTTTTGTTGAGAGGGACTCCCAAAGGAGGGAGAAAGAATAACAACAAGGGTTGGTTGATACGTTGGTTTTGAACAAGGAATAAACTCTTTTTGTATAAGAAGTTTAGGTTTTCATTGACTATATAACTATGGATGACTTGGCATCAGGGAAGAAATTGAGCCATGCCTTTTAGCCACAATTCACTCATTCAGAAAGAAACCAAGATTGTTTCCTGAGAGTGAGGAACTTTGGGGAGCCTGACAGCATTAATGGATTAAAATAGTTATTTCTGAGCTAGGGTGAGAAAGAAAATGAACCAAGTATGAAGACTGATTGGTAGTGCCAAATGTACAGCTGTGGTAGGAAATGTGGTAGGAAAGTAAAATCAGGTGTTTTCATAGTATTGCTAGTCCTGCTTTTGTGACCTTTCTAGTAACACTTGAGCCCATGTGCCAAAACAGAAGACAGGCATCACTGATTCATGTTTGAGATTGTCATTGTCTGAAACTTCTCTACCTACTCCATAAATCTTGGTGGAACTTAGAATAAGAGATCTATGCAGTTTGTAAAGAAGCAGCACCAAACCTTTGGAGCTATCTCTCAATATTTAAATCTAATTTAGGTAGCCCAACATTCAGACTGGGACAGATACTCTTAATTTCAGTTGAAAAATATTTCAAAACGGGTTAAGAAAACAAGAACAAACTTGTTAAATCTTGCCACAAAATACCTTGTTGATTGGTCTATAATTTTTTTCTATTCAGGCACATGTATATTACTTTAAACAAAACATGGAATCATACTGTAACAATGCTCTATTAATTTTTCAACTTCTTTCACAAAAACATCAATATTATCTTCGTTTCCCAAAATAATGAATGATAGTATTCCATGGTATGAACATACCATTATGTATTCAGCCCTGTGTAACTGAATGTTTATTTGAATAACCGCTAAGGTGAATGGGAAAAGAAAAAACTAGAAAAACATTACTAAATGTTTATTTGAAATTCTGTATCTTAAATTGTCTCATCGTGTGATTTGCTTGTTCTCTTTCAACATTTGATGGACCAATGATTAGATGGATCTGTTTAGGGGTTTTTAGGTCCTATTCGCTAAACAGATAATAGGGACAAAGATATTTAAGAATATCAGCAAAAGAATGTTTATAAAGCAGTTTCCTCTGGGCTTGGGACTGTATAATGAAATATATAAAATCTAACCAAGACCAACAAACTCAAAACACAAGGAAAAGTTAAAGTATTAGAGATGGTAATAAGGTTGGACAGGAGGTATAAGAAGGAACCAAACACTAGAAGGATAACTTACTATGTTCAGAAAATTGGCTCCGGAATTTAAAATTTCACTCAAGGGGCTTTTTTGAGTGAGCCTGAGATCAAATTAAAAGGAACATAGCTGTGAGAATTTAATATTTGAATACTAAAAGTTGTCTGTAAGGAAGGAGCTATATATGGGGAAAGACTTCTTAACATTAGGTGGCTAAAATATAGTGACGGTCAAAGTCATTGGTTTGAGGCTTGGGGATTTTTAAGCTCCAGGATGACAAGAGTTTGAATAGAGAGAACATGGTGCTAGAGCCACCAGCGTCGTCAGTGAAGTGTAGTGGCCAGAGATCATTAGATCACATAAGGAAGAAAAGACGACTCTACAGAAGGTGGCGTGATCTTCAGAGGAAGAGGCATTTGTTGAATGTGGATCATTCATTGAGTATTATCTATCATGACCTCTTTAAAAATGTTTTATTATAAAAAGTAATGGCCTGGAAGCATTGACATGACTAAGAGAAAGAGAATGCTACACTCTAGTATAAGTATATATAAGTATATATATACACTACAGTATAAGGAAATCAGTTAACATCTATTCAAAGAATTTCAAATGAAACAATGTCCCAGCACCGCCACCCATGGTTACACAATTTACAATGAAGCTGAAATCTGGTACATGGTCCACTTGCCGAACTGGGTCACTGGCTTTGTTATCCTAGATGAAAACATGCCATGAAAACCCCAGCCCAAGCCAGTGACTCCCAGGGGAGCAGCTTCTAAGTCAGGGAGTGTCTTTCTAATTTTACATTGTTACGAGTTGGATAGGCCAGTGAGACTCTGGAGGTGTCCTCAATAGAGAGATTTCAGTTAAGACTATAAGTTGAGGGCATTTTTTAATAGATTACGCTGTCCTAAGGGTCTAATGACATGGTATTAAGTTCAAATGGGGCACATTATAAAGGGGAGTTACAATTGGATATATAAAGAGAGAAAGTAAAAAGAGAAGAGAATAAACAAGCCAGTGTATGTCCTTTCATTGTAGAACATTAATAGGATCATTTTAGATAATGAAAACCTAGTCAAGCACTGAAGTTCTTTTACGTATATTCAGTTATATGAAAATTTAAACTGAGCTACTTTGTTATTATTTACAAATCAATAAGACTTGAAATTTTGCTCTTGTCCTGGTATTTTTGCTTAAAGCGTGTTATTTTTTTACTTTGACACTTTAGGAAAAAATTAAAAGTACTAATAGAAGAACTGAGCCAGAAACACCGAAAAAGAAAATTATTCAAGAGAGGAATTCATCAGGTTCAAATGAAGAAAAACCCAAAACTCATAAAAAAAAGCCAAATCCCTATGGAGAGTGGCAAGAAATTAAACAAGAAGTTGAATCTCAGTAAGTACCTGAAACATAATCCCACTGTTATTACAAGTATTTTATATCCCAGTACTTCCATAAATTTTGTAACTGATTTCAAAGATAAAGATACTCATTAAAAACTCATTCTTTTATTTTTAGAAAGGTCTGATGAAATATTTTTAAATGTAAAGTAATGGTTATTTTTAAAAAGTAATGTAATGATTGTTTCAATTCCTAACAAAACATGACTTTTCTTTGTCCCTCCATACCTGAGATTTTATTGTCCAGTTTTCACTCTCTGGCCTCCCATGCCTGCCGAAACTCCTGTCCCCAATTGCTTAAAGTGTCCCAACACTTCTGGTGATAGGGAAGAAAAACACGACATTCTGTTGGTTACACATCCACACTAACCTACACTTAACTATCATTGTTCTGTCAGAGAAACAAATATTTGAATATTCAACAAATGCTTCATATGTTGTATCTAAAGGCAAGAGAGAAGCTCTTGTTCCTATCTTAAAAATGACTTACGACACTTCCTCAAAGTTTTTAAGTCAGTATTCAAAAATAGTTTTATGAGTTAAAATTATGATAGAGAAATTATCTGGTTTACATTATTAGTTTAAGTGTTCAATTATTAGGAGTATTCACACAATGACAGGAAAAAGTCACTCTTCACAGAATAATATTAAGTGTTTTTAAAAGAAATCTTCAGGTGGAAAAAAAGTTACCTACCAGTTATCTCCAAAATATTAGTATTTTTAAATATTAGTGTAAGGTGAGTGCTCTTTGGATACTAAAAGTGAAGTTTTCTGTTATTAAAACTGTGATGAAAAGGGTCCTGTTTTTTCACAAAATAGAGTAATGCAAGTTTTATATACTGTTCTAACTTGGAATTTCTTCCAGAGATAACATGCCATAATAGGACTGCTGTTCAAGTGCTACTATTATGAAATGTTCAGGTTGTATTTATTACGTAGGAATCTAAAGTTAAATGGTGCAGACACCATGATAAAAACACTTGATGTTTTGGAGTTGTGGAATAATAGAATGTGTTAGCCCCTAAATAATCTCTTAAGTGACTTATAATATCAAGGTCTCTAATACTTCAAAGTTAACATTTTTTTAAGACTTAGAGTATTTTGCTTTCTTTGTGATAAATATACTGTAAAGCAATTCTTACTCAGTTTTTAATGTAAGTTTTTGTCACTGCCACTATGTAATTCTCACACTTGGATTCTTGAATGTAAGTGAGGTAGTACTTCACTTAGTCTACTTGATTAACTTCCTTAACCCCCAGAACTAGAAACAGTGACTTTCGTATATAATAGGTGCTTAATAAGTATTTATTTAGTACATTGAACACATTTTTACATATTTTCCTTTTTCTAAATTTTAGACTTAATCCTTTTTTTTTCAGTTATTTTTTTTAACCAATCATTATAGTATGAAAAAGATGGTATCCTGTAATGTTGCTGAATTAGTCCATTATTTATAAGAGTTATTCTTTTGATTCTTGGATGGTTCATGTAGATATTTGTTCATGTAGATATTTGTCTCCAAATACGTTGATTTTTTTTCCCCTATGGATTTTAACTTCCTATATGGTTTATGTTCTATTTATTTTAGATTATGATATGTCTTGCTATTTTATGGACCAATTGACTGTGTTGAGGACAAGATACTATGGCAGACATGTTAATCAAATATTGATCTCTGGACTAATCAACGATTTAAACTAACCATGTGGATGGTTGGAGGTCTAGTTCCTAGGAAAGGGGATGCTAGGCAAAGAGCCAAATGGAATCTACCACTCTGGGACACTGAGATTGCATGGTTTTCATCTCTTATTCTGTAAACCTCCAAAGTCTTCATCAGCCCCTGGCAAAATCAATTTCCATAAATACTTCTTACTTATCCACTTATATAACTTGTACTGCTAACCATATATAAGCACATGCATTTCCTTACATGATACACACTTTGTGAGACAGGAATAACAGAATAGATGAGACTTTCTTGACATGTCCACTAAAATATAAAATCAGTAATTTACTACTTTATAATTAACCTATTTCTAATCCTCACCATTGTTATCATTAGATCTTAGGGCTTTTGTGGAGTTGGGTTTATGTGGCAGTTTGTCTTACTCTGTCAAATAATGGCTTATTTTTACTTTCTGTTCCAGTGAGGAAGTAGATTTGGAACTACCAAACACTGATAATGATTATGTGTCAACCGCAGAAGCTGACGTGGGGGGAGAGCCCAAAGTGGTATTTAAAGAAAAAACAGTCACTTCTCTTGGAGTTGTAGCAGATGGAGTAGCCCCAGTTTTCAAAAAGAGAAGAATTGAAAATGGGAAATCTCGAAATTTAAGGCAACGAGGTGGTGATCAATAATTGTAAAATAACTTTTTGTATATGCTTATTGGACAGGATGGAGACTATACATCTTAAAACTCCTTGTGTTTGTTTCTAAAGTATTTTGATAATAAATATTTAGATTGATTCTAAATGTATTTTATGTGAATTTAAAATAAATCTTTTTTCATTAAAATTTACTTTTGTTCCTAAAATGGAAGCCTACTACATTGCATTGTAATACAGTGTATTATGTTCAGTATCTAAAAATTGCTAATTATGTCAACAGATTAAGATGCTATGTATCTGTTATTTAAAACATGACAAAGCAAGAATTTTATCCCATTCTTTATTGTATGAATATACATATGCTATACTGAAAACTGATTATTTTCTGCACACATATTAACTGTTATCCAAGAAAAATTCAGACCTCAATAAGAGTCACAGCACAGAAATGATTCCATTCTGAGGATCCTGTCAGAAGGCTTATGTAGAAGGTACATTGCCTTACCTTACTTAACTGAAGCTTAAGGGCCGGATCCAGGACTGCAACTCATGTATTTCTAATGTATACTTAATGCAGAGTGAAAGTTGGACCAAAAGTGGAAATGTGTATTTACCCAGTTCAATCCAAAGCAATAACCATTATTTAAATTTTTTACTCTGAACTAAGCATTGATAGGGGATATAAAGATAAATAATACTTACCCCTATTATTCATGACTTCACATTTTAACATAGTCCTCCCACCCACCCCAACCCGGCCATGTACTCTGTTTAGCAATCTTCTTTGTAGAGGAAAATATTTTTTAAGGTTTATTTAAAGCTATGTACATGAAGGCATGAACAAAAAATGGTGAGGTCTCTGACTTTACTAAAAGTTTTCACGGTTAGACAAATTGAAAATTTCCTGTTTTCTTGTTACATTTCTTAAAATGAAATTTTCTTATTTAATCCATTTGAAGTAGGTATTTTTATTACTCCAAATTCTTAAAATGGTATTTTTGTAAATTATGCAGTATTTAACATTTGGTAGTAAATGTCTTTCAGAGGTTGCTAGTGGACATGTAAGAACATGATAGCTTATTAAAAACTGAAAAAGTAAATTAAATAATGTTTGTTTTTTTCTAATACTGATCAGAGACAACTTAGCATTCACCAATGCTAAGTGAGCTAGTATTTGGAAATTTGTCTTTGTATTGGGTATTTCTTGAGCTTACAGGATTGTGAATAAGTATTTCAGGTTCTTGATAGCTTGTTTTTCCTCTAGATTACTGCCACACTGGTGTTTGACTCTCCTTTTTGTTGACTCTAGTTGAAACATGAAACATTATAAATGGATGCTGCTATATTTTTCCTACATTTGGTTCATACAAATTATGCAATTGAAGATATTTTTAAAACAATGCTTCTGAAATCTGACCCTTCTTGGTTTTATCACTTCATAGCTACCCCAACATATACTAAGTAAGCTAGTCACCCAGGATCCCTTGATACTTGCCCCTCCCACCCCCCCGATATTCATTGAGGAGATAGCCTGAGGAAGCTGTCAAATCACTGGTTTTTGATACACTCCTTGTTCCATCCTTTATCATCTTGTCTTGGGAAAATCACTTCTCTTAGCTTCAGTTCTGAAAAAAAGGCTATACAGCTGCTCACTCTGACCATGTCACTCTGAAAGAGCACTGTCCACATACAACCCAAGGACCGGTTTGTGACTTGGACCCCAAGGGAACAACCAAAGTGAGCAACTAAATAAAAATAAAAGCCTGTCTTCCTCCTCTCTTATTGCCTGCCTGCCTCTGCTCACCTTCATTCTTGCCTGCACCTTTCCATTAAAAAAAAAAAAAAAAAGACATGGACAAATTATTTAATCTGTCTTCATTTTCTTATCAAAGCAGGAATATTTTTTAGAGCAGTTTTAGGTTCTCAGCAAAATTGAAAAGATTTCTTATAGACCCATCTTTACACATGCATACCCTCCCCCTTCATTATCAATATCCCCCACCAGATAGGTAGATTGATTACCATTGATGAAACTATGGCAACACATTATAATTACCCAAAATTCATAGTTAACATTAGACTTGTACAATTGTAGAGTTGTATTCTATTTTGGTGATATTTCATTTCTCTACATTTCACTTTGAAAAGTTTCTATGCAAGCTGACTGCTAACTTGACTCTACTATTCTACATATCTGCTGATAAGCCCATCAAGTTAATCTTCATTTTTTGTTTTTGATTTCTAACATTTCCCTTTGAGTTTCCATCTCTGCATAAATTACTCATCTATCATCTTGCATATTGTCCACTTTTCCATCAGCCATTAACATATTAATCACAGTTAACTTCAAATTCTGTTGTGAAAATTGCAAAATTTCTGCCATATTTGTGTCTGTCCATGATGCTTAATTTTCAGACTTTTTTTTTTTTTATCTTGTAGTATGCCTTGTAAATTGTTGTTGAAAGCCACATAAAATACATTGGATAAAAGAAACTGGAGTAAGAAAAGGCCTTTGGTATGAGAATGTATTTTGCTAAAAATTAGACTGTTTAATGTTTCCTATAGCTATAGATGTCAGGAGTTTCAATTTGCTTCATTGTCTTTGTTTGGTCTCCCCTGTTGTCTTGGGTTTCCCTGAAATTTCCTTCTTAAATATAGCCGTGAAAATCTTTGATTTGTAATCTCCTCTTACTATACAGGAACCCTGGTGATGTGGAAAAAACGTAGAGAGAGGAAGCATTCCATAATGTGACAATAGGCCTCAGTCCATTAGTGGGCCTGTGTCCTTGGGTTGTGGCCTTCACAAGTGCATCTCAATTTCCCCTCAGGAATTTGTCATTTAACATCTTAATTTTCCTACCTGTACTGGTTCCAGTGCTTCTGCTTCAGGTGAGCCGATCTATGTTCTCCTTTTTACCTTTCTCTCCAGTTTTGGAGATGGTGCTTTTGCTGTGCCTTCAGTTGTGATAGATCTGACAAAAGTTACTGATTTTAAGTCTTTCAACTTTTTTATTCTTGTGAGGGCTGGAATGATGACTTCCAAGGTCTTAATGTGTTAAAGCCGTGGCTTTACCAATTTTAAAGTCACTTATCTACAGAATTGTGTTTCCTCAAATTCACATGTTGAGCCCCTAAACCTCCAGGATATGAGCATATTTGGAGATGGACCCTGTAAAGAGGGAATTAAGTTAAAATGAGCTAAGTATTTTGGTCCTTAATAGGCTGTGATTGCTGTCCTTATAATAAGAGATTAGGATATACAGAGACAAGTAGGATGTACCAACAGAAAGAACCATGGGGAGTAGAAAGAGGGCAGCCAAGGAGGGGCCTCCGGAGAAACCAAATCTGCCAATACCTTCATCTTGAATTTCCAGCCTTTAGAATTGAAAGAAATCGTTCTGTTGTTGAAGCCACCTAATCTGTGGTATTTTGTTATGACAGCCCTAGCAAACTAATACCATACCATAGATTTAAGATATTTATAAAGATTGTTTAAGGTCTTAATTTTTTATTTAAAGGATTTATTTTTATTGTAAAAATTTCCACCAACATTTACATATTGAAAGGAAAATTTAAAGTGTTCCCTTAATGTCTGTCAGTGCTTCTAGTCAGTGGTGAGCAGCGCTGTCTCGTTTGTGTCCTTTGGGTATTTTTCTAGTCACCCACATGCATGTGTATATACATTTGGTTTTGATGAAAATGAGAATGGCTATATGCATATCACTCATCAATGTGACATTGCTCACATATATCATAGGTAACTTAACAGTATAGGTTCTTGGTTGCAAATAAAACCAAATTATGGTTGATTTAAACAGGAAAAGGAATTTGTTGGAAAGGCAAATAATCCACTCAGAAAAAGCCCAGGAACTAAGATTTCTCCAATAGCTAGAACTGAAGTCAAATTCAAGTCAGTGAAAAAGTCAGTAAATTTGATAATACATTTTAATTAAGGTTATAGGGAAATTGCACCATTACGTGTTCCCAGTGAGAACATGAATTGGTATGAACTTTCCACAGGGTAATTTTGTAAAACCTCATTAAAATTCAAATGCATTTACCCTCAGAGAAATTTAGTTTACAGATATTTTGACAAAGATTAAATAACAGATAAAAGTATGTTCACAATAGCATTAATTGTACAAGATTATAAACTACCTAAATGTCCTTCAGTAGACTGAAGTGATATATTTGTAGAATGTCTTAACTATTAAAACATGAACGTTTCTGAATTACTGATATAGAATGTGCTGTAAAGTCAGTAATTTTATATATTATGTTGCCATTTTAGTAAAATAAAAAGGAAGGGGAGATAGGCATTTTCTCTCAAGTGTATAAAATATGACTGAAGGATACACAAAATCAGTTAACATTTGAAAAAGAAAAGGAAGTGTTCAGGAACAGTGATAAGATGAGAGAAATAAGGAGTAAACTTTCACTATATCTTTTGTAAACTTTGAACTTTGAGGCAACTGAATGTAGTACCATTTTTAAAGTGAAAAGTCACTTCAAAGAAACACTGTGAATATGCTGCTACTGTGCTGCTCCAGAGCAAAGCTAGCTTTTCTTGCTGCTGTGGCTGCTGCTGCCACCAGAATACATTTCAAGTACCTTGCTCTTGGCATCTTTTCTTGAGATTCAGAGACCAGGAAATGACCATGCATGTACCTAATGTTTGCATGCGTGCTCTCTGCCAAGAGTCTGGGAAAGTACCTCTCTGCTAACTTTTTGCTTCTGTATAGAAGTGCTAGTCCCTAGGAAATTTACACAATATCATGTGATCCAAACATAGGAAGAGGCGGTAGATGTCACAATCTGAACCCATTTTATAGTAAATTCTTACCATGATAAATATATAGGTACATGTCATTTTAATGGTTGCATAAAATTCTGTAGTCAAATTCCCAAAGACATTTCTAAGGTTAATGTTAAGGAGCATATCACTTAAGTTTTCTTCTGTGTATTTTATCTTTTTAAGCCTTACATTCAAGTCTAGCCCATTTTGAATGAACTGTGTGTATGGTGTTGTTTAGTGGTCTAGTTCATTCTTTGACATAGAGCAAACAGTTTTCCTAGTGTCTTTTATTGCAGAGCTTTGCTTTGCTCCATGGCATGCTCTTTGCTCTTTTGTCGTAAATTAGTTGTCTATTTATCTACTTCTGGGCTCTCAGTTCCATTCTGTTCATCTGTGTGTCTTTATTCCATACACATTGTTTTGATTATAATCACATTATGGTATTGTTCGTATTTGCAGTGTACAACCTACATTTTTGTTCTTTTATCTCTCAGGTTTATTTTAGTTATTTAGGACCTATTGTAATTTCAAATAAATCTTGTAGTTCTATACATTGTTTTAAATAATAGAGCCTTTTTTTTTTTTTTTTTAAGGAAAAGTGCATACAGGCGGTGAACAGAGGCAGGCAGGCAGGAAGAGAGAGAGAGAAGGAAAAAGCATTTTATTTAGTTGTTCATCCTAGTTCCTGCTGACCTGAGTCGTGAACCAGGGTCCTTGGGATATATGTGGACTAGACAGGCCAGAGGGAATGAACTAATCAACTAAGCCACCAGGGAGAGCCAGTATAACCATTAATATAGAATATCTCTCTCTTCCTTGCATCTTACTTCTTTGAGCAAGGTCTTAGAGTTTTAGTGTACAGGTCTTTCACCTGCTTTGTTAAATTTATAACTATGTATTTAATTTTTTGATGTGATCATAAATGGGTCTTCCTGATTTCTTTCCACTATTTTATTATTTGCATGTAGAAATACATCTGATTTTTATACATTAATTTTATAGACTGCCACTTTACTGTACTCATTTTTTATAGCTTTTTTAGTGGATTTTTTAAATTTTCTGTGTATATTGTCATGTCATCTGAGAATTATGATTGCCTACTTCCTTTCCAATTTAGGTACTTTTAGTTCCTTTTCGTGTCTAATTTCTCTGACTAGGACTTCAGTGCTTTGCTGAATACTAGTGGAGAAAATAGACATCCTTGCCTTGTTTCTGATCTTAGAAGAGAAGTTTTCAGTTTCTCCCCATTGAGTATGGTGTTGGCTATGGTTCTGTCATACAAGACCTTATTATGTTGAGGTATCTTCCTTCTATACTCATTTTTAGAGTTTTTTTTTTTTTAATCATAAATGGATATTGAATCTTGTCAATTGCTTTTTCTGTGCCTACTAAGATGAGCATTTGGTGGTTGTCCTTTTTGTTGACTTGTCATATCAGGTTAATTGATTTGTGTATGTTGAACCATCCGTGAAATAAATCCCACTTGAAGTATGGTTAATTCAACTGAGTTGTTGAATTTGGTTTTAATAGCATTTTGTTTTTGACTGTGTCAAACTAAAAGGCTTCTTGCACCATGAAAGAAAACTGTCATCAAAACAAAAATTCAGGTGCAACCCTGTGGCTGAGCAGCTATAGTACAGGTCATGTAAGGTCCAAGAACCAGGGTTTGGGACCCAGGGCTGGAGGGGGTCTGGGGGTGGGGAGGGGTAGGGAACAAGTCATCCTATGGAATGGGAGAAGATATTTGCATATCATACATCTGACAAGAGGTTAATATGCAAAATAAGAAAGCTCATATAACTCAACAACAGCAAAAGCATAATCCAATTAAAAAATGAGGAAACAATCTGAATAGACACTTCTCCAAAGAAAACATAAAGATGGCCAACAGACACTTGAAAAGATACCATCACCTCTTATTTTTAAGAAAATGCAAATGAAAACCACAATGAGCTATCAATTCACACCTGTGAGAATGTCATTTTCCAAAATACAAGAAACAAGTGGGGAGGATGTGAAGAGAAGAAACGTTTGTACACTGTTGGTGGAAATAGAAATTGGTTCAGCCGTTATGGGAAGCTGTACAATGATTCTTCAAAAAAGTAAGTAGAAATTCCATGTTATCCAGTTATACACAGTGATTTACCTGAAGAATATAAAAATATTAATTCTAAGAGATGTATGCATCCCCATGATCTCCCAATAGCTAAAAGTCGTGAAAACCTAAGTGCCCATTGATAGATGACTAGATAAAAAAAATGATGTGGCAAATATATGCAATGGAATGCCATTCCCTTATTAAAAAAAAAGATAAAATCCTACCATTTGCAACATTAATGGACTTTAGTGGTGAGTATGTCATATATACAGATGTTAATTTATAATTCTGTGCACCTGAATCTAATGTTATAAATCAGTGTTACTTCCATAATTTTTTTTTTAATTTAAGCTGGTGATAGTCAAGTGTGTCTACAGTCAGGTTTGTGACAAG
Organism: Solenodon paradoxus; assembly: GCA_004363575.1. Taxonomy (NCBI): domain Eukaryota; kingdom Metazoa; phylum Chordata; class Mammalia; order Eulipotyphla; family Solenodontidae; genus Solenodon; species Solenodon paradoxus. Next base: position 190,382 of record RJWH01002861.1, read on the forward strand.
ATACAGAAACAGGCTAAGAGTTTAGAAACTTTCATAGCAATTTGACAGTTACTGTATTTGCGTTGGGGCTATTAAAAAGTGGGGGTTGAAAAAACATATGATCATCTCAAAGATGGAGAAAAAGCATTTGACAAAATTCAACATCCATTGATGATAAAACCCCAAGAATGTCGGTATAAAATAAGTGTGACTTCACATCTGATCTTCCCCTAGCAAAACCTTTCCTTCCATTGGTCCATTTTCAGTTTTTAATAGGGAGATACCTACATTTAACTGTTTCAAAGGTTTAGTATCTGACCTAATGTATCATTTTATAATGTATGCTTATTTTAAAGTATAAAAATGCACAGATACCTCTACAAGACTAAAATGAAGTCTTTTAAACATGTGAATCAAAGTACCCCCTGGGTTCTGATACCAAAATCTGCCATCTTGACACTGCACACTACCCTTCTCTTTTTTTCTATTCCCTGTGATACTCCCTTTTCCTTGACAAGATTAAATTTATTGACATGGTTATGGCTTTTATAATATCAAAGCCCAGAAAGTAAGCTTATTTCTATAAACTTCTTTTAGATGAGGTATGACACTGTTTATTGATGGGTACTGTAACCCTGTGTGTAAGAAAAGCTTTTAGAACTGCACAGAGGAAGGGTGTAGTGAAGTATTACAGGATCTGCCTTGTAACTGCGTGTCACCTGATTCCCCTACAAAACACAAAATACAGTTACTATACCTGTAAAATCCACTCAGGATATCTACCACTGGAATATAGATTCTGCCTTTTTAAAACTACATACATGGCTAGTTGAATGGTCCAAATAAACCCAGTTTTATTGAACTGATAATACTTTTTTATGACGACTAACCCGTTTAGTAAAATGCTTCTCAGGTTCTCATGCTACAAAGGGAGTGGAAGGAACAGAGGTGAGAAATAACAGGTTTTGGGCCACTTAAGAGCAAATCTCAACTTTTGTATGACTTACCTTTGCTAAATTAACATGAAATTTGAGAAACAATGGGAAGAAAAATGTAAGCTGTAACAGATCTCTTCAACGTTTGTTTTGTAAGCAATTATCTTTTAAAAATTTTCTTAATAACTTGGAAAGGAAACTAAGTTCACAGATGCTTATAGAAAGGTGGAAAATTTGGAGGAAATGAAAAGGTTGGGAGTAAAGATATGTGTCCTACTGCTTTATTTCCCCTAGCATTTATTGATATAAATAGATGTTTCCTTTCTAATTATCTGCCATTTTCATAAAAGATAGAGAAATGTGATTTATAATAGCACCATTATTCCATAATTGAAAATAGTATGTGTTTAGGTTTCCTGATAGACTCTGCCTATAACCTACAGCTCTGGAGGCCGTGTGTTGCTATAACAACCAGACAAAAGAGTTTAATAATAGCTCTCCTCTCTAAGCTGGAAAATCGACAAAGATTAGAGCTCTAAGTGGGAGTGTTTCTCATATAAATGCAAACAAGCACAAATATGTATTTCTTTGTTCAACGAATATTCACTGAATGCCAATGCTGAGCCTGGAGTATGTTAGGAGCGTGGTCCCTCTATGATAAATACACATTCTAATGCAGGAGATGTAATGAAAACTAAATGAGTCAGTAAACGGAGTAATTCCAGCTTTTCAGAAGGCTGTACTGGAAAGTAAGTAGTGCGGCCATAACAATGAACGAGCATTACCTAGTACAGAATATGGAGAAAAAAACCCCAGACTTTATCAGACTCTTTAAGCTTATTTAGTACAATTGAAATAGACAGTGGAATCTTGGAGAATGGAGTCTTAGTCTTTATTACTGTAGAATTGGAAACACACCTACTGATATTACTCATCACTTTCTGGTAAATGTTAGGATTATATATGAAAATCAGGGTGGTTGGAGCGTTTTCAAAATAAGTAGGGGTGTTTGTAGTGAAATTATAATGATGAAAGTTCTATCACAACTGATAGTAGCAACTATTCTAAATGCTCTCTGGAAGCTAGCCTGAAGTTCTTACAAACACAAAAAGTGACACAATAAGGATATGTATTGAGGTGCATCCCTGCAGCTCAGCAGCTAAGGTGCATGCCAGTAAAGTCCAAGGATCCAGGTGTGAGATGCAGGTATGTGGGAAGAAAAGAAAATGTATTTTTAATTAGTTATGACCTGAAAATCTGTACAAGAATTCAACAAGAAACAAAGTTTTAAATGATGGCTAATGATCTGGAATTCAAAAGAGGGAGAAAGGAATAAGATTTTATTCACAAGCACCACAAAGATGACCCCCACATAGAAAATGCTAGAATGCCTAGCTCACAAATTTCCAGTTGTCATCATTACTCTGTATTTCTCTCATTTTTAACAAATGCAACATTTGTTTCAAATAATGCTGCCACTTGATAATACAGTCAGTGTCAATGCTCTTTCCAAGTTCCTTTTAGGAAATTCAAACATTGAGACATACAATACCAAGACTATAGCTCACGATACAGGATACAGTTACTCAGACTGAAACTTTTAATTAAACAAGATGAAGTGGCCTTGTCATTTCTGTATAGAGCAGCAGCAAGCTCCGGGGAGCGTCCCCAAGGCTTTCTGGCGCGGGAAGTCTAGCCCGTATTTCATTGACTGCACTACCCCCTGGGACTATTGTCATGGCCACATGCTTAAATCTGACCTGACAGATGGTATGGCAGAAATTGCTATTTAACTGAATAACATTTCTCCCCCATTCAATAAGAAGGAACTCTTGAATTGTAACTAGATACATGTGACCAAAATAAGGGCTGCCTCTCAAAAGCTCCCTTCCAGTCTTTAGGGTAGCTGTGCAGTGAAGATCTGGCCAATGACAGTGTGACTAGAAGCGCAATAAGCACAGCTTGCCTCAGACGAGAGTCACACCCTCCCTTCCTCCTTAGAGTGTGAACACAGTGTGAATCAGCTTGGACCATGTGGACCAGGACAAATACCCTAAGGACGGGAAAACAGAAAAACTTGCTTCTCAGTAGACTTTCTAGTTGAGGGACAACATTAACAGGTTTGGCTTTCATATGAAAAAGTTGTTATTTAAACAATTATTGAGTCTCAGTTGCTACAGCCACACCTATATTCTAACCAATGCACAGAGAACAAACATTAATCTATAATATCTGCTTTGCAAAATGAAAGCCCTGATGTCTCAGATACAGATGGAATGTTACACAATATCTGCTCCCTATCTCTCTGCGCCTTGGACCAGGTTGAATCCTCATAGTTAAAGCTGTGAGGTATGTAAGTATGATGAAACAGATCTGGGTGACAAATGGCTCAAGAGTTGGGGGGCCCTGCCCCCTATTCTTCACAAAACCTATTGCCTCCAGGATAATCTGAATTCTGGTAGCTTCTATGAGCAGTATCTTTTCATCATTAAAAGCAACAAGTGGCTGCATATATTGAACCCCCTTGTAAAGATATTCTTTTGTGTTTCTACCAAAATTAACATTCTATAAAATATTATACCTCCTAATACTTCCACACTTATCCTATCTGCTAAAGTAAATGTTTCTTTAAAAGTTAGAATGGTTTTTAAAAGGGGGGCGGGGTGGTTTCAACAATTCAACAAAAAGCCATCAACAAGAAGTTACTGGTGAAGAGAATTTGGCCAAAAGAATAACACTATCAACAATAGCTTTGGGTTAGGTACAGTGCTTATAACAACCTGACAAATGGGACAAAACTTGGCCTTAAATAACTAAAATCATGTTTGCTCTTTTGAAGGAATACATACAGCTAGAACAAGCAACTTACTTAAAAAAATGTAATTAAACAGGAATGTTTTGTAAAATCTTCAAACGGCCAATCAAAATGGTTAAAACGATTTTTTCTTTTTGTTTTTTTAATATTTGTGGTAACTTTATGAATTAACATAAACTCATTTGTACGCATTCCCCATAATGTGCAAGTTCCCCATATCTCAGATATATGTCAACACACCATACCCACCACCAAATACCAAGAGTCCTTTCACTATTGTGGCTTTTTTTTAAAAAAAAAAACTTTTGTGCCTCCCACTCTCCATTTTCATCTATAGCATTTCACTCAAAATTTTAGTTCCCCACCTGAGATCATAATCCTGTGTACTCTGCCAAAGTGTAGAAAGATTAACATTCTGTTACTAGATAATAAACATTGCAGAGGAATCAGAAGATTATTGAAGAAGACTCAGTAAGATAACTTTAATTGGATATGAAAAAAATTATGCACCATAAGCATGTGGTCATGTATCATGTTTATACATCATGACAGTCACATGTAGTGAACTCAAAGGGGGTAAACACATTTTCTTGCATTTAACAATGTGCATTTTGTGTGATTTAGTCTCCACATATGCCAACAGAAACAAAATCTGGATCATAGTTCACAGAGAAACACAGAATAGGTAAACACACCATAATAAAATAGTTATGTATATACAACTGCTTAGGGAGATATTTTAGAGTATTTACTACTGACCCCAAGTGCCATCATCTACTTTTGTTATTTTAACTGTAAGCTTTTAATACAAAAATAACTAAGTTGATAATAACATTTAGTGACTTAAAAAACTGGCAATATGTCAATGCCACACCAAATAGTTCTACACATGACTTAAAATTTTGAAGTTCTCTGCTGGCACTTGATTTTATACTCGATAGACGTACTAACTACTGATCTCAATAAAATAGTGCTCTTTGCTCTTACATAGTTTCAAAACCAACATTGCCTCACAAAACAGTAGAGAATAATCACATATTGCTGACAAATCTCTAAGGTGAACACCAAAATGGTACAACCAAAATATGCTGAAAACCACACAAACTTTAAAACAATGGATAAAAATTCACACAATCATGTTCAATAAAAAAAGGATTATTCTGATTCAATGAAGCATGTATCAAGTATAGTTTAAAAGTATGAACCAACAAAGCAAGTTGCTGAGGTTCTTTTGGTTTTTTTAAGTTTTTAGTTGATTGATGACACGTGAAATTTTTTAGATGGAAAGCTGGTCACTTTTTACAAAAACACATTTTATATTACAAAATTAAACCTGAAATTTCAAACAACAGAATCCTGTTTTTATGTGTTCTTTTTTTTAATCGCAAGATTAGTCATTCTGTACAATTGAAATCAGCATTCAATTAAACATATTCATATTAAACATATGCAATTTTTTTTTTTACAGAAGGGGAAGAAACCAAACTAAAACCTAACAATATTTAAATTAGAACACATTTGCAAAAACCTACTTGTTTAAAGTGTTGGAAAACTATTACACGTTCTGATGAAAATATATACTTTTAAAGCCCTATCTAGTAATTCCTATCCAATCAGTTTTCTATTACAAAAAATTAAAATTCAAGTTACAGTACTTAGGTACTAAACAAAATGTAAAGATTTAATAATAAAAGACTAAATTAGTATAAAAAATATACTGAACAATCGACACTGGAATTATACAGTAAATTATTAAATAGGTTGATTTCTGAGTGTTTTAATGTTTAACATTAAATTATATAAGTATTTCAAACAATACTCTTTCTAAATAAAACCTAAAATTAATCAATTCTTTTTTTCTCCAGAAAATGGAAAGTGTATAGCCTTAAAATGCTTTCAATGAGGAAAAAAATAAAACACCGTAGGGTTTCCACCTATCTACAACAGACCTGCTGATCAGTGAATTTCACTGAGGTGCTACCTGAACCCACAAATCATCATCAGATAAGGAACTAGAACTTCCTGATTCAGAATCCAGATCACTGAATCCACCTAAGTCCCATTCGGTACTGGATTCACTTGCCACATCGTCCTCAGTAAGGAAACTCTCCCCAGACTCAAGGCAAGAAGAATAAACACGAGCTGAGAGGGAAAAAAGACTTAAAGACGTCTGCAGCGCTGGGACCGTTCTTTAGGCAGGACTCTGCCAGAGTCTCCTCCCGAACTGAACCCATTCGACTAAGCTGCTTGAAGTTGTGGGCTATAAAGGCCTGGGCCTGAGATCGCAGCTTGTGGTGGTCGAAGGCATCGGCGAACTTGAGGATGGCGGTGCAGTTGGCCAGGTCAAGGCGGCGGGCTAGGAAGGAGGCACAGGCTTCGCGCACGTACTCGAGCTGCAGCA
>RJWH01002862.1:0-37500 GCA_004363575.1 Solenodon paradoxus
CTCCCTCTGTCCCTCCCTCCCGCTTTTCTTTAAAATATTAGAAAGATCTTTCTTGCATTACTTCCTTTTGATGACTACCTCTGCTATTATTACATCATGGTCCACATGGAGCCTGAAGCTGTTTCAGCTGTTTAGGTCTGTGGGGAGGGCCTGTGTCTATGCCTGGCCAATCCAGATTGTGCTCCATCCTCACAACTACTGTGGTTAGTTCAGGACGTCATCCGAGCTGGACCAATCGGATACAACTCCAGGACTTTTGCTAGACAAATCAGGAAAGGATTTCTGAGATTGAAAGTTGTGGGCTTGAAGTGGTTTGCAGCCACATTGCTACAGGGTGGCGTGACTTTACATGACAATAAAGCCAAGCAGGAACATGACAGATAGCATAAAGGTTTCAGAATTAAATGAAGACAGATAACCAGTGACATTTTGGGCTGACTAATTCTTTGTTGTAAGAGATGCATTGTAGGATGTGGTAGTATCCCTGGCCTATATACCACTAGATGCCCAAAGTGTGTAATCCCTGAATCTCTAGTTGCAGTAACCAGCCTGTTTCTATATATTGTCAAATTGTTACCACTTGCAAAGTGCTGTTTGAAGCAGTTGTGTCTAACTGGGTTTGAAGATAACCCTTTGATGTTTTCAGTTATTTGTATTCTTTTAAAAAGTATTTTTCTTTTTGACTCTTTTGTATGACCCTGTTTCTGTTATTTCGTCTTTGACTAAAGCCAAGAATTAGTCTCCTTGTTTAAGAATTCATATGATTAGTTGGGCTTATCCAGAAGAGTACCCACTTCTTGAAGTCCCCTACTTAATCACATCTGCAAAGTCTCTTTTGCCAGGTAAGGTAACAGTTACACATTTGTGGTGTAAGACTTGGGCACTTTTGTGGGATCGTTAACTACCTCCAACACCACTACGTTTCTGTTTTGCTTGAACCTGCTTAACTTGACTTCCAGTTACTGCAGCCAGGAATGAACAATAAAATGTTGGAGACCTAGCATGAGAAACCTCTTTCTAAATCATGCTACAGTTTGTAGAATCTGATTTCTTTTTTAACCACTAGCACCTAACACAAAGCCATGTACACGGGGGTCCTCTGTGTGGACTCATCGAATGTGGGTTTGTTCTTTACCTTTGTCTCAAGTTCCCTGAAGAGGAGTTATTAGAAACGCTACCATGTGAATTGTTAGGCAGGGCTCAGGGAGAGAGATGCAGAGAAAGGAAGTAAACATTCTCTGCAAAGATAAGCAATTAAGTGGTTTTAAAGAGCTGGGGATTTCAGAGTCAGGTAGCAAGCATTGCTGCTCCCCACTGTTCCTACTGCTCTGTGAAATCAGATTGGCTGTCTTTGTGTTGGCCTATTTGCTACTCTCCTTTTCCCTTGTTTCTTTGTGCATTGCACATTGAGGTAAGTGACTAATAAATCAATCCGGGGTGGAGAAGAATTTATTATTTTTATTTTACTTCTCAGAGCAGTTTCTTAGGATGAAATATATTTAAGTTCTCTGCCTTGTATGTTCTGGAGTCTGCAGGCTTTCTAACAGGGAGATTACACAAATCCCTTTGAGATTACAGTTCACTGGCCCATAGCATATCCAGTGGTCTCCATGATGCCTTTTGTATCCTCAGAGATTCTCAGGCTAGTCCTGCATCTGCCTCACTCCTGGGTGGGTGATGGCTGGTACATCAGCCCCAAAAATGAGGACCAGAGGATGCCTTTAAAACAATCCAAGGCAGCCTAAATGGTTTGTTTAGCAAATATTCTCTTGGAATCTATTTTTGTTTGGTTTTGTTTCCCAAAGCCTGAGAGAACAGAAAGACCCAAATCTCACATATCTTTAATTGCAATATGGAACTTTGTGAATGCTCTACTTGAACAAACTGCTTCCAGCACCCGTGATTACCCAAAGCATGTCTCATACCATATGGGTCCTTGCCTGACTTTAGTTTACTGAATCTACAAATCCACATGAGTGAATTCTACAACCTCAACTCTTCCTGCTTTTTACTTAAGCAGCACAAAATCTTGGTTATAAAACTGAGTGTTTTCCTATAATGAGTGCACATAAATATTTCATTGATGCAATTATCTTTGACGTAAAATAATTCTGCAGCATGACTGGTGCCTGGGAGAAGTGATAAATCTACTTCTATTCCCCAAGTGATTTCTCTTTTAAACAACCAAAATGTGTATCTGAAACTATGGTTTGTGCATGTACATGTCTCTCTGTACCTGCCATTTCATTCCCTGGAATACGCTTGTGACTCCTCGGAGTGAATGGTAAGGAGAAAGGAAAGCAGCATTACTTTTTGCAGCCAAATGCTGGGCCAATCGGAATTTCCAGACTTCCAGCAGTAGACTTAATTAAGAATGCATTTCCAGTTCTGAGCTTCTGTCATGTATAACAAGAGTTAGCAAATTCAACTTATACCTTTCTCTTAAAAAAAAAAAAAAATGACTTGGAGAGAAAAAAGAAAATGCTATAAGGGAACCAAGAGGACTTTATGACCCTGTAAGAAAGATAGCTGCTCTCTCTGCATATTTTACTTTTACTTGGGATAGAGATTATCACCATTCTTACCATCTGATAAAAATGATATGTCCTTGACAAAATGCATTTTGCAAAAACAATGCTGATTAGAACTTAACTTGTCTGAGATAATTGTTCTTCTTAGAGTGTTCTCCATTTTGAGAGCATATTTATATGCTAGACCATATCTGTAGCATTTCCACCTCCTTTGCTTTTTGGATTCTTTGACTCTCTTTCTCTGATCTTATACTGTCATTATATCCTGTGTACTGATTCTAAATCTATTGGTGTGGCCCCTGCTTTTTATGATTTTCTGGGAGAACAACACACCATTCTTATTACCTAGAGTGTTCTGCAGAGGTGAGGATCCCAAGAAATTGCCACGCTTGCTGATAAACAGAAATTTGGAATGATTTGGGCAGATTGTGTGTGTGTGTGTGTGTGTGTGTGTGTTTAATAATGATGGTACCTAAGAACTGTCATTAAAAGAGACTACTGTGCCAGAGTAAAGTCACTTTAGGACCTGACTTCTTTGTAGAAAACTAAGTTCAGAGTCATTGGTGATACCTGAGGGGCACTGCCAGAGTCTGGGATTTTACCCTATTTATAAGCTGCTCAGTTTGCCCATTCTGGTTTCATGTGTGCAGTCAGAAGATGGGAAACTTGACTTAGAGATAAAGAATTTAATCCCTCTCAGCGCAACAAGAATGGTGTGGCTCCCTGAACTCCGTAAGGCCCAAGAGAGTAGTGGTACTAGATGAGTGCAGTGGTGTGTGCCAGGTGAGGGTCAACATTTGGGGCCTGTGTCTGTTTTGTGCTCAAGAGTTTTCGCCACGGGTTAGCAAAGTGCCCTTGATCTGGTAGGTGCACAAAGAATCTTTGTTGAATAAATATATTCTTTCATACGTAAATGAACGGACTTTGCCAGTGGTTGTATCATGGAACCAAAACTTGAACTGAGGTCTGCCTGGCTTTAAGATCTTGTGTTTTATTATTAACCTTTACCTTTTCTCTGTTAGTGATGGAATCAACCCAATGCTCAAAAATCCTTGGGGCTTAGGGTTCTGTTGGATTTGTTTTGCATGGTTTCCACAAGTCAGTCAGTCCATTTTATTATGGAAGGCAGTAATATATGGAATACTTTCATTTATTCTAATTTTTGAATCTCCCTTAAAGCTTTTTAGGGAGAAAACAATAGAGGAAAGCAGTGGGTGAATTGCAAAATGAAAATAACTCTTTTTTACTGAAACACAAGCCTCTCATTCCATAGCTCCCTGTGGGTGACAGCATAGAGGGCTTGACCAAGATGGTTGAGTTTCTTCCCAGACTAGTTTCCATGGTGATGGTTGCCGCTTTGATGGGGCTGGAGTGGCAGAGAGGAAGTAAGAGACCGCGTGATGTGTCACCAAGTAAAATCCCTATGACCACCAGTGCTAGCTCTGCTGCCAGTGACATTGATAGCAACTGGCTCAGGAGTGGAAGGAATGGGTGCCAAAAAGCTGTTTTCATTCGTGAAACTTTCTCTTAATTGCATTTTTAAGAGATTAGCTTTATTAGATGCCAAGAGTTGACAACAGAATCACTTCTCTTGCTGTGACTTTCCTGACTGCATATCTAGTCGTAATGTCTAGCTGTGAGAGAATAAAGGTCGAATGGTACTCCTCTGCTGAGATTTCCAGAGCCATCCCAAAATGCTTTTGGGCAAAGCGTCGAAAGATCATGAAAAGCTTCTCATTGTGTGGTATGCTGTTCAGGTAATCTATTGCTATACAGCCAACCGCCCTGAATCAGAGCAGCTTAAAACAACTGTTTGATGGTTATCTATTGTGGTTTGGGAGTGGCTGTTCTTTGGGGTCCCTCATGAGGTTGCGTTCTGATAGCTGTAGCTGGAGTCCTCTGGAGGGACTTCTAACTCGCATGTCTGGCAATTGATGCTGCTGTTATGGGACTCCAGCTGGGACTATCAGTCACATACATGCTCAAAGCCTTTCCAGCTGGTCTGGTTTCCTCGCAGCCTGGCGGCGGGTTTCTACCGCAAGGGTCCAGAGGGAGGCCCTGGAGGTCTTTTAATACCTTAACCTGGGAACTGGCACGGCATCACTTGTGCCGTTTTCTGGTGGTCGTGTTCCCTAAGAACTCAAATTAAAGGGAGTAGGGCACTCCCTTGAATCTCAGGTAGCTGAGGTGCAGACCGTGTGAAAACGCAAGGACCCAGGTTCCTGACTCAAGGCTGAGTGAAAAACTGAAATAAGGAAATGAGTTGCTTCTTCCTCCTCTTTCTTCCTTTCAGGCTTTAGAAATAAGTAAATAAGTAAATAGGAGGGACCACAGACCCATCCTTCTAATGGAAAGAGAATTAAGATATTTTTAGGTTGTTTTTTTAAACCTCCACAGGTATCCACTATGTGCTGGGCACTTTGGGGAAAACACAACCTCTTTCTGTCAGATCGTAGTCTGAGGGATAGACATCAACCTCAAGTCACACAAATAAGATGGATCGTGGTATGGGGAGAGCTGTGGGGTTGACATGCTCTGAGTAGAGATGGTGTGTCAGTCTGCTCAGAGTGTATACCCCACAGATTGGGAGGTGGACGCATCACAAGTTTATTTTCTCACAGTTCTGGAGACAGAAGACCAGGATCAAGGTGTGGCAGGTTTAGCTTCTGAAGACTCTCACCTGGGCTTACAGATGACCACTTTCTCACAGTGGCCTCACATGGTCTGTGAATGTCTCTGTCTTAATCTCCTCTTCTTATAAGAGCACCACTCATATTTGATCAGACCCACCCACATGACCTCATTTTGCCTTAGTTATGTTGCTTAAAATCTCCCTTCCAAATAGAGTCACACTTTGAAGTATGGAGTTCAGGGCTTCACCACATACATTTTAGAGAGACACAATGAAACTAATAATAAGGATTTGACTACTTGAAGTATTTTGCAGGGTTCTTTTTGTTTGTAGCTTTATCTCACTATAAATATAAATTCAAATTACCAAGTTTCCAATTATTTGGGATAATCTCTGTTTTTAACAGTTACTTTTTAATTTAATTTTGTTTTATGTCTAATTAGCATGTTCACATGTTTTCAAAGTAAAAGCCAAAAAGTAAAATGTATTCAAAGAAATCAGGCTTTCAGATTTCAATTTTATTTCCTTTGGAAGTCATTGTCTGATTGATTCCTTCATTCAAAACTCATCCCTGAAACTTAACTCTGTGCCGAGAAGGTAGCTGCTGTTTGGTGAATATTTGTTGAGTGAATATGTGGTGCTGGACCTCAGGGTGTAGATTTAGGACAACAGTGTAGAAAATCATCTACATAGAGATAATGAAAATGGACCAGATCATAAAATGGAATATGTATTAAAAAAAGACAAAAAAGGTCCATAGTTGTAATTCATGGTTCTCAACATGCCCTGGTAGCCTCACCAATAAAACTACTGAACATAGTCCACATACATCCCAAGAATCTAAGTTTGAGGCTTAATACTGTGGGTAACAGCCAAGAGGAACAGCTAAATAAAATAAATGTTTAATTAAAAAATACCAAAAAGACAACAGCATAGTTCTCCAGAGAAACAGAACCAGTAACATATGGATATATGACTGGGTGGGGGTGGGGGAGAGAGAGGTTAGATCACTTGCTTATGTAGGCCTAGAATTCCCATATTGTATAATTTTGTCTGAGTCTATGGTTGTGTGTATGTGTGGGGGTTGGGGGTGGGTGGCACTGGTGTATATCCCAATGTCCAAAGGCCAGATTACCAGGAGTTTGGATATCCTAGGACAGGAGAAGATATATAGCATAAGTCACAGCACAAGAAGAGAGGGGATTCACCCTCCTGCCATATTGTTCTATTCAAGTCCTCAGTGGATTGGATGCTTTGTGTTCATGTTGGGGAGGGTCATCTTCTTTCCTTTTTTACTTTTACTATTGATTTAGGTGCTAATCTCTTCCAGAAACGCCCTCAAGAAATAATACTTTATGAGCTATCTGAGCATTACTTAGCCCAGTGAAGTTGACATATAAAATTACTTATCATAGCATATTTAGGAGACAGAGCAAGGAAAAGTGAGCAAAGTGAAAAAACAGCATTTAGAGAGGCCAGATGCCAAGAAAATTGGTGCCTCAGTATAAAGAAGGGCATATTAAAGATGGAATATTGGTCAATGAGTGCAAGGTGGGAATTAAAAGACATTGTTTCAATATTTTTTCTGTCCTTGATTAGTTGTATGCCTTTGGCGAACTAGTTTCTCAAAATCAGGTTCTTCAGGTATGAATGAAGAGCTGCATTGTCAGCTTCACAGGGTGTTGAGGCAAATCTTGGGAATATGAATTGCTCTAGAAATAAAAGAGGAAAAATAATACCCCAAATCAAGGATTTTCAGTTGCATGTTGAAGGAAGAGCTCAAATGGTGGTGGTAGACTTAATTATATGCAGATGTTGATTTATAATGATACACAACTTAAAGCTATACAATACTAGGATGCAAGAGTCCTTTAATAAAATTATTATTCTTTTAATCAAGAATTGGCATGTCCTGGTGGAGTCGTGGTTTGGTCAACTACCCCTGGCCAAAGCACAGTCCACATGCATCCCAAGGACCCAGTATGGTAGGGGAGAAAAACCAATATACACAACTAAATATAAATAAATAAAACACCTCTTCTGCCTTTCTCTCCCTGCCTGCTTGCCTGCTTGCCTTCATTCCTGTCTAGGAATGAGGAAGTGGGGCTCCAGCATCCTTAGACACATCTCTAATGGCTAAGACATGGGAAGGCTGTATCTGGTCTTGCTAAAATCTCCTGTTGGCAAAGAAATGCAGTGAGACTGCTGATGTTTTTCCTTTGTCTCTAGTTTTGCATCTCTGCTTTTCCCAAAACGTAGCTATGATGTTTCTAAAAGAGGCTTTAAATACTTTGTCCTTTAATCTGCCCTTTAAGTGGCCCTTCAAGATGGAGCGCCACCTCAGAAGTATTAATAGAAGTGGGTGAATCAACTCACTTACAAAGACATAGACTTGGCAAAAGACACAGCTTCATGATAAGTTTTCATGAAACTTTTGAGGGCTCTGTAATCTAGTGCGCTAAGCATTGGACTGGAAACAAAAAGATAGAAGGTTTTCATTTCTGGAATGTCACTAACCGCCTCTGCATTGGAGATTGGTTTAAGAAATGTGTCACACTGCACATTTTGTTCTTCATCCCTTTTTATACTTAGAGAAAACTGAGAGATGATGATGTGAATGTAAAGCACATTTCTGTCACACAAAAGGGAACAGATCTGTTATATGTATAATCTATATAATTTATATATACATCCATCTTTGAAATGACGGACTAGTTTAAAGTTAATTTCTATCATACCACTGCTGGGGTGTGGGGGTCTACTCCATCTTTCAGGTTCTAGTTAAATTAGTACAATTTGTTAACTCTTAGGAAACACCAGATGTCATTCTCCAAGGCCTTAGAACCTGAAAGTGAAAGAGTAGGAAGTTAGTCTTCCCTCTTGGTTAGTGTTCCCTTCCCACCTGACTCCTCATAGCCTTCATGTGCCTTGGCATTTGACGGGGAAGAAGAGAAAATAGGGATGGACTTATTAAGAAGATTGTCAAGGTCCTTTTAGAAGCTGCCATGAGAAATGGAATGCTTTCTCCTATCTATTCTTCCTCTTTACTTCTTCTTTCTCTCTTTTTTCCATCCTCCTACCATTCTCTTGTTCCTTTGTCTTTTCTCAATTTATTTTCCTCTTTTTCCCTTTCTTCTTCCCACAACCAATATCCTACTTGCCAATCTCGCTGTTTACGTAAGTCCTAATTTAAAAACTAAAGGGCTGAAAAGTTTTTCCAAGTGCATTTTTAAGAAGAGCAAGCTTTTCTGAAGTTATGGAAAAAAATGGGACCCCTCAGCCGCATCGGTCGTGACCCCATGTGTGGCAGGGCTGTAATCTCTCAGTGAACAGCCATCACTTCTCCTCTAAACTCAGCATCTCTCTTTCCGCAGGGATGGGGAGCTCTGCCCAGATTTCTAACATTTAATTACAAAAGGCAATTAAATTAAGTTAGATTAAATTGCAAAGATATGATCCTACTGAACGACAGTCCCCCTCGTCTCCTGGACCTCGCTGTCTTCTGTTGATTGATGTTTTTTTTTAAAGGCCTTTTCCATGTATAAATGGGATTGATTGATTTTTTTTTTTTGAAGAGGCGGCCCAGGTTGAGTCACATCTGTAAATCTTGAATTTTCAAGAAACTATCTTGAATCTCATTTTGGAGAAAGATTAGTTTTTTGTCAAATTTGTCAAATTATCTAACGTAGAGTGATTATGGAATATGCAGAATTATGTCCAAGTCCATACGCTTGGATGATGAAATTCCTTTTTTGTATGTATACATTGGTGCTCCATCAAGTGATGCTCAACTCTTTGTATCTATTCAGTTTTCTATTTTTCCCACAATCACAGTTTGATTGACATGGCCACCATGGGTTTTTATAGGCTTCTGATTATCAATGTAATATTGACATGCTTTCCTGTAGTTCAGTTTTTGATATAGTTTAAAGGCTTTACTGAGAATGAAACTTGAGAGGGACTTGTGAAATCCATAGCTGGAAAAATGTCTTTTCTCTTTGTGGCTTAATAGCTCTTCCTTTTCCAGGGCTGCTGTTGCCATCTTGTTGCATATTTTTATTATTTACAAAGTGCTTCCATGTGGCATGGCATTGGCCTTGAAGCATTTGAGTCATGAAATATTTGATTTGGAAGTGTGAAATGGCAGAAATAGTTTGAAAGTGACACCTTAGGATCCCTGCTAATCAGCAGTGAAGAAAAGTTTCCCACGTCTAAGGTTCGGTCAGACTTTGAGGAGAGAAGTTTGTACATCATCTACTGTAACTATAGCAAACACATTCATGTTTGAGCAATGAACTGTCAGCTCCCCAAATCCTTTGCAAAGTTTTCAGTTTAGCCTACTGCCATGCTGAGACAGCAGTTCCCCGGAAATGATGAATGAAACCCACAGGTGGTTTTGTTATGGAAATTTTTGGTTTATGCCACAAGAAGATGGAATTGTAGGGCTGGATTTAAAACAATTTGAGCATCCTGTATAAAGGCATTCGGTATCTTCCTGTTGAAATTAAAATAGAATGCAAAAACTTATTTCCATGGCCAATAGGGCCCTTTCCTATCTTTTCAGTTCCATCTATGCTACTCCTCCACCCTCCCCACCCATATCCTTTGTATTCTAGTCCATGGAAAGGTGATGGCACTATTAGATTTTACTTTTCCTTAGCACTTTTGCATTTCTATCCTCCCCTTCTTTACTCTTTTCATTTCTCCTCTCTGGATCCTATTCATCTATCATTCCATTTAAGGCTCTACCCAGTTCCCTCCTAATACCCCATGTTTCCCTCTGCCCTATTACTTGGCAGATTCTCTTATAACACTGTGTTTCTCTCAGCTCATTGAAAGAGGAAACTGTGCCTCTTTCTTTTTTTCTTAAAGGAACATTGCATCATAACAATTTATAGGTTTAAGGTGTATATCATCATAAGTCCACATCTGTATGTAATACATTAAGTACACCACCAACAGCCCAGTTCTATCCTTCACCATGTAATTGACTCCTTTTACTCAATTTGCCCACCTCCAACACCCTAGAGCTCATTTTTTGACAGTTTCCCCATTAGTAGCACTGTGCCTGGCACCAAAGGTGCTCATGCACATTGGTTGAATTATTGAATGGAACTTCGGTAATTTTCAGGGAAGACAGAGGGCTTACAATGGCCCCTTATACCTTTTGGAAGTCACTAACTATTCCTATGAGGCTTTAAAAAATTCTGGTCAGATTTTGTTTACTCATGTCAGCTGTTGCCATGACTTAGAACTTCAAAGCATTTGTGGGGCATGTCCTAGTGGAGCAGAGGTTGTATTAGTCACCTCTGAAGGAATAAACTACATGCCCTTGGGTTCAAGTTCCAAGTTGAGGGGAGGCCGTGAGTATGATCCACTGAATAAAAATAAAAAAATAAAGATGCTTTTTCCTCCTCTCTCTTCCTGCCTGCCTGCCTACTTGCTTTCATTCCTGCATGTACCTTTCCTTTAAAAAAACACACACTTTTTTTTGGAAAACATATATTTTGGTCCTTTCAGACAGAGGCATCAATTTGATAAAGTTGGAATTATATTGTTTTAAACTACGCCTGCGAAGCATGGTGCCATAAAAACTCACCTGCATACCATCTTCTAATGGTTTTCCCAACAGAATGTTCAAAAGTGCTAATATTTTTATTCTTTCTATTAGAAAATAATAATTGAAAAACTTAGAACCTACCTAATGGAAAGCACTGAATGACATCTTTTTATAAAGCTTGTACTTTTAGAACATCATTAATTCGTGTACTCATAGTAGCACTTTTTGCTCAGATTACAAATTGATATATAGAAATATACTTCAGACAAGGAAATAATCTCTTCATCTTACACATTTTCTTTTGTTAGTCAATGGGGACAGTGTGAACATTTCATCAGATTCTAGATTAAGAGGACAGACAGTCTCAAACGAATATGTCAGCCCTGTCTGAACAAGTGCAACATCAGTGAATTCAAATTCCAGCTGTCATTTGATTTTGAAATTTCTTTTCCACACTCAAGTAATCTTCGGAATGGTATGAGCTAAGGTCTAATCATCTAGGGGAATGTAAAGATGTCCAAGATCTGTTATGATTCAGTTTTGGAGAATTATTCAAAGTCATAAAATTGAGGTTCTGCTTTTGAATATGGTAGTCATGGGCTGATCTGCAATGTGAATGAAGCCTCATCAGCTGTGTTTAGACTGACTTTGCACCTTGCACAATGGGAAATATTGAGCTAAAATTCTTGTAACATAAAATGGACCAAATTAAAGCACATAATTCAGTTGTTGTTGGTTTTTTTTAAGGGATTATGTTGTATAGTTGTTTTGTTCTTTGTCGGGGTTTATCAAAACACTTTCTCTCTTTAATTAGAATTTCAGTAAAAACCAAAACCACCTCACAGCTGACCTGGGTATGCTACTGAATGCTAATTGCTTTGTGAAAATATATAGGGTAGAAAAATATTCAGTTAGGCTAAGATACACTAAAAAACACTAAATTACTTAAAATAGCACTTTATTATCCATTTTATTTATTATATAAGCTTAGAAATCATTTACTCTTACTTCACATAGACTTTGTTTAAGGATATAACTTGACTTAACTCCAGGAGAATGAGAGTTTTTTTAAAAAACCAAATCTCCTGAAATTTATTGCTTAAGTGTGAAAGTAATATGAGATGAATTGTGATTTATCCTAAGACCTCAGCATAGGTGTCCAAAAATTCAGCCAGGCAGAGTCACTTTTAATTGATTAGGGATTTGGGAAAACCACTGAGGAGTTTTTGCAGCAGTAGAAAGCTGAGTTTCAAGTCTAGAAGGAAAATGGGGATTACTGGGAAGAGTAGGTAAATATGAGAAATTGCTTGCAATGCTTATCTACAGCAGAATAGAATGAGATCGGGTTGGGTGTATGACAGTGCAGAAATATTTAGCTTACCATGTAGGTGAATTTCTGTAGTGTTAACACTGTAATACTACTTGTGCCATTTAACAAAATGAATCTTTGGGAGTCCGAGTCAAGATGGTGACCTGATAGGCATGAGTCTTGCATCCTCCTCACAGAGCCACTAGGAATTCACTTATTCTCCAGACACAAACACTGGAGAAAAGCAGGCTCAGAGGCAGAGATGCAGCAGCAATCACAAACACACAAGGTAGGTGAACACATCAGGGTTCAGAGCTACACTGCAGATGTGGGATTTGGGCCATGGCAGAGTGGTTGGAATCTTGGGAAGAACCGGGTCTCCCAGATGTCACTCTGAAAATATAAGAAAGCCTGCACAGTGAGACTGGGACACAGAACAAAAAGAGGACCAGTACCCTGCTAGAACTAAGTGGGAGCCCTTGGAGGAAAAGTATACAGGGCAGTGCCATAACTGGAAGGCAGCTAAGGAAATTTCCACTCCCAGCTCCTCCCACCATATTGAAGAGGCACCATAGGACCTATCCACAGGGAATCCCACACCCAGGATTAAAGAAAGAGAGTCTCCTAGAAGGGAGGAACCTTTAACACTACCTACTGACTCCATTCTGTAGGTGGAGGCAGAACTGTAGCCTGATTGCTGATTGTGGTCCAATGACAAGACAAGGTGGTTGTTATCATTCAGAGCTGGGATGCTGGAGTAGGGCTCTGCATTCCCCACACAAACTCCAGCCTCATAGACTATACTCTCAGACCCCAATGCAGGGTCCACCTAAGAACTTCAACAAATTATGTGGTGATGTCACATAAGAATTCCCAGTGTTCAAACCAAGATCGAGGCCTCTCTGGTACAAGTTGATACCCTACACAATGCTATCTAAAGGAAAACCTAACCCACATAAACATAAACATATTGCCAAATAGAACAAAACATTGAGAAATATATGCTATATGATGGATCCAGTTTAAAGCCCCAAGGGAAAATCTGAATGCAGCAGGCATATATAAACTACCTGAGGATGACTTTAGGGCAGCAGTCATAAACATACTCATGGAGATCAAGAAAACAATAGAGGAAAAGAAAGAACAACCAAAGAGAGAGAGGAGATATAAAGCAAGATAACAAAGAAATGAAGAACACAGTAGCCAAATTTTGGAACTCAGTAGAGAGATTCAAGAATAGGATGGATGAAGCCTCCAACAGAATCAGTGCAATAGAAGATATGGCAGAGGAATGCATTTAAGCAAACCAGCAAAGAGAAAAAAGGATGAGAAGAAGTGATGCCTTATATATCATAGGGGTCCCAGAAAGAGAAGAGAGAGAAAGGAGGGTAGAAACTGTATTTGAAGAAATAATAGTTGAGAAGTTCACTGAAGAATGAGGCAAGCCTCCAGACCCAGGATGCTCAAAGAGTTCCAAATAATAGAAACCCGTACAGACCAAAACTTAAAGACACATTGTCATCAAAATGTCAGTATGAGATGAAGACTCTTACAAGCAGCTGGAGATAAATGAGTAACAATACAAAGGAGTCCCCATAAGATTGTCAAAGGATTTCTCAACTGAAACTCTA
This sequence comes from Solenodon paradoxus, assembly GCA_004363575.1. Taxonomy (NCBI): domain Eukaryota; kingdom Metazoa; phylum Chordata; class Mammalia; order Eulipotyphla; family Solenodontidae; genus Solenodon; species Solenodon paradoxus. Next base: position 13,664 of record RJWH01002862.1, read on the forward strand.
CAGGCCTGAATGGAATGGCATGATGTATTCAAAGTGCTAAAAGAAAAGGATTTTCAACGTAGGATACCATACCCTGTGAGAGTATCATACAGAACTGAAGCAATGAGAAAAAGCATCTCAGATAAGCAAAAGTCAAAGGAATTCATCACCACAAAACTGTTAGGTCCCCTGAAAGTTAGGGGGTGCCTTTCTGGTCTAGGAGGCACAGGAAGAACAGCTGTGAGGATTCAAGACTTATTGAAAAACCCAGTGGGCTGATGGATTAAAGAAATGCACCAGCCCTGAGTCCTGGAACTGATAATATTTTATAGGGGGTCTACTCCAGGAGCAGATATGTAGTCCCACACGATTGGGTCCCTGTCTCCTGGGGTATACGTGTAGTTTTGCACAACTGGCTGTAAGTGGTTAGCAATGGGTGCAGAGGTCCGGATGTATCAACTAGAATTAATGGTGCCATTGTCTGTTGTGGTAACTTTTCAGCCAAAGACTGAAAGACAAGGGCACATTTACCTTAGTGCAAGATGGCATTTTTAATACAGAAAAGGCATCTGTCTGGCAATCCTAACAAATAACAGCGCTACAAAATATACTAAAGGATACTCTAAAAAAGCCTTACTTAACAACAGTAAGACAGCAAATAAGAAATGTGGGAGGAGAGAATAAAAATGTGGATGGTTAGAATGAATGTAAGACTAATCTGCATTTGAATAAATATAGGAAATAAACACAGGATTCTTAAAGTTTCCTGCACATAGGATTTTATTTTAATTTGTAAAACAAAGTTATTCCAATAAATAATTTTTAAAAAGAATCTTTATGAGGTTATGCGTTTATATGCACAGAAATTCTTAGAACTGATTAACATGAATGTTGAAAAACTGACTTATAACAGCATTCCTAAGTTTCAAAACCACATAAGCCCCATCGACTCTTTTGTCAAATATACAAATTGTTGGCGCCATGTCAGTTGAGGAAAAATAATCCAATTCAAAAGAATCTTTGGACAGAGATCATTGGGAACAGAGAAGATTAAGGGCAGGAGAACCCTGACAAGAGGTAATGCCCCAAAACTCCTGGGGAAACATGTTGAAATGAACAGTATGGGATGATCAGTCTGATTTGCCCTTGCCTCAGCAAAGGGCAAGTTGGGTGAACTGGTGCCTGGGGCTGGTGCCCATTTGATAATAACTGTTACCCAATCCAATTGGTATGTTCCCTTGGTGAGTATCAGCTCAAAGACAGAGACTAAAGTTTCTTAAAATAGAGAAGCTTTGTTACTTGTAACAAGTAAGGAGATAGCATAATAAAGTACTGCTTCTCCAAGTGCTTTGCTCAGAGGGTTTTATTTGGGTTTACCTGAGGAAGTGGATGGTGATTGGGCAGCAGGTTGCTGAGAAAGATTTCGATTCACTGTGCAGGAGACATGTTCAAAAATAGTGGTCAAGGTCACCTTTAAGTCAATTCTAGCTCTTCAAGTCAGTTCTAGCTCTTCTGTGGTTGCTTAGGCCACAGAGAGTGGGTCAGAATTCTTTTGCCGGGTCAGACTTAATTTTCCTCCCTAAAGTATTTATCAATTCTATTGTCTAGAACTTCTAGGCTTTGAATGACTGTTCAGTGGTGTAGGCCTCAGGGACTCCACCAGGTTTTGAAAGTGGCCTCATGGAGTGTTTTTCATTATGCTAGCAGGCTCTCCTATAGCTATCCCAGTAACACAATTGTGTCTAAGAAAATTGGAAAGAGTTGAAGCTTGGAAGCAAACTGCAAATGAATTGTGTTTCCCAACTACCTCAGAGCTCTGTTCAGGAATGGCACTAACTGAGCCTATTTGTGTTGGTAAATGAAAACATTAAAGTAATGAGGCAGAACACACAGTTCACTGGACTTGTCCAGGTGTCCACGGAATGGATGTTTTCCCTCGGGGATCATCAAACGAGGACAGTGGATTTGGTGATGCCTTTCCTTCTTCTACCCTTCCTTGGCCCCTATGCTGGAAGAACCTTTATTAACTGAAACTACTAAAGGGCAAAGTAAGTCATAAAAGACCTTTTAGATAGTACCAATCTTTTAAAACTCCCCCTGAATTCTAGGCAAGTGAATTTCTTGAAACAGCTTTTAGATCCATCAGTGTTCAAGAAAGTAAGACTGATGTTGACAAATTCCCTTCCTCGTGGGGGTTTGGGTAGATTTTATTGGGAGTGTTCACTGTCATGACTGATCTGGAATTCATTTCCTTGTGGTTCATTTACTCATGCAAATTAGCAGTCTGCCTTTCCTTGTATCCCCTTCAATGAAGTGAAAGACTGTATATTCTTCAGTGCATCTAAATCTGAAATTTACTTGCCACTCCCTATCAATATGACATTAGGCAAGCTTTGCATATTTTGAGCTTGTATACAAATATCTTACCTTTGTATATCTTGCATATATAAATATACAAGTAGCACTGTCCTAGAGGCAGTTGGCTGAATTAGGAGGAGGTTGGAAAGGTCCAGACTGGAAGACTCATTAGCATAGAGATAGTAATTGAAGCCTTGAGCTTGGATAGACTCGCCTAAAGGCAGTGCATCTAATGAAATGAGATAGGTATCTGGGAGTGTATTTAAACTTCCGTGGAAAAATTTTATTGGTTCTTTATTCTAATCATTGAGAAAAGTTGTCCTGGCAGTTTCACTAGCATTTGAATAGATAATTGACTCTCCAGACCCGGGCCTCACTCACACCCATTCCTGGGTTCAGAGGGTGTCCTTGTGGTGTTCTTTAGTCTAGTTAAACTCGCTCAGCTTTGTAGCATCTGTCAGATTTGCTCACCTGGTTTAGACCTTGCAGCACAGAAACACTGAGAGGCAGCCACCCTGTGCCCACCTGGTTTTAAACCAGAATACAGTGAATTATCAAGTGCAGTGTGGAGCTCCTGAACTTGCAAGGGGAACTGCCACTTGTAGATTCTTCCTCTCAATCTCTGCTACAGGTATCCCTTGAAAATATTCTACCAAGGCAAGTACCTTCCATGATTCTTAGCAGAGCAATAGCCCCACATCTCAGAAGCTTGTGGAGGAAAATTTCTCACTCTTGGTTGAGCTTAAGCTTCTAAGAGTGGAAATGTTAAAAATTGGCTTATGTATTAATTTATTTGACAAGAATGCAATAAAGACCAAGGCTTTAGAGAGACCCGAGTTGCAAAGGAGGTGTCTGCTCTCAAGAAATTGAGATTTTAGAAGAGATAAATAGATAAAATAAATAAAATCATGACGGGTGGTTGAAGTACTCTGATAGAAAATAATTATGTAATCCTTAGCCAGGGGAGGGCTCTCAGAAGAGGGAACATTTAAGCTGAAAGCTGAAGGACTGCAAAGGGAATAGACATAGGAGAAATGAGCAATTTTAGAACAAGTGAAAAGGCCTAGCAGGGGAGAGTCAGGGGAGTGTCATGGAGAGAGTTTGGTAATTCTAGAAAGTGAGGGGAGTGGCATGTGGGAGATAGCTCCTGGGACATTCTGCAGATTGCCTGATGACACATTACAACAGTGACCCAAAAGGCTGTGGTGACATTGGGTTTTCCTTACAGTGCAGTTTCCTTTATAGTTTCTATTAGTCTTTCAAAGGCTTTGGGTTCAAATGTGACATTACTTTCTGCCTAACAAGTACCTCCAAGAGGTATGTGTTGTGTGTGTATACATTGCTTTTTAAAGAAGCAAGGTGGCAAAAGTCTGCCTGTAACTAGGCTGAATGAAGCCTTTTAAACTGACATGTAAAAAATATTTATATTCAAATTCTTCCTGACATTTGAATTTAATGCAGCCATTGTTGGAGACCAGTGGACTCTCTTTTGAACATATGTACTGAATGCTGATTGAAAACCTCCCTCGAATTTGTCATCTGCACTATAGCAAATGTTCCATCCAAAGCACAGAGCCAAGAGGGCAATAAGAACTCCGTTGTTTCTACTTGGATTTCCCAAGGGCCACATCCTAGGGAGTGGGAAAAAAAAATAACAGGCTTGGAAAGTATATGTACTCATGGTATGGGATTTGCATAGATTTGCATAGTGCCTGATAAGCTGAAATCTGGTCTCAGAAAAGGTTTGAATTAAAATTTTATCACAGCTGTCAATGCAGCCATTTCTTAATATTTCCCTCTTCTATTTTATTTTTTCGATTATAGAGATTGTGATTCATCTGTCTTTTTGTTAGAAATTTACAACTGTGATTCTAGCATCATTGGAGGAAAAGGGAAAAAAATCTGGGTTCGCCAGAGACCATTTCTTGGCAAATGAAGTCTGTATTTGAGCTCTTCCTAGACATATCTTTCTCTGTCCTGTAGTGAAAGTGTCTTTATTTGGGGCCTGTTTTAGGACTCAAGGGAACCATATTGTGATAGGAAATAGGCAGTGAATCTTGCACTGAAAGCTATTAGAATTCAAGTTCAGGCTTTATTCTTATGAATGTGCAATTTTAGATAAGTTACTTTGTCTATAGGGACCTCAGTTTCTTCATTTGTAGCTGTAGATAGGTGTACATTTCATATGTGAAAATTAAACAATGTGTACATAGAACTTAGCACAAGGCCAGCAATTAGTATTGCTAATCGTTAGTATTACCAATTTGTTTGCATAAAATGTCCTGAAGCCATATTGTGCATGTGATATTTGGCCCTGAGTGCCTTGATGGTGGCCCAGTGTGTTAAGAAATGGCTGTTGACTAAGTGATTTGGTGATAGCAGCCCTTGGTGTTTTCTAGGAGTGGGGGACCTGGAACATTTTATGATCTGCATACCTCTGCCGCATCATAGAGTATTCATATTTGCACATTTATACTTAACACACGTGTCAACTTCATTAGAAGTAATTAAAGAAACAACTTCAGGTAAGGATATCTGGAGAAATTTCTGGACTCAGGGCTATTGCATATTCACATTTCCAAACCTTCCAGGGTTTCTTATATGACGTTTTAGTCATTTTTTAATTTGCTGATTCCTGCTCATTATCAGAACTGCTACCTGAAATAATCACAGCATCAGGATGAAATTAGATGTGGTTGTTCAGTTTTATTTATAAGTAGATCCAGGGCAGCCCTAGAATACAAAGCTTGATTTGAAAAATGTTTAAAATGTGAGAACCATTTGTCCACAATTACCAGCCGAAACGACAATTTCATTAAGATAATAGGATAAAAGTTCTTATTTATTATTTAAAGACTCTCTCACCCATCTTATAAGGAATCATGTTTTAAATTTATGGGCCAAAAGAGTATAAAATTATTCCTAGTTAAAATTAATGTCTAAAATCTCACATCTTTCTTCAGTGCAGTAGTTCACAAACAGTTGTGCATCAGAATCCTTTCCAGGGCTTATAGAAACACTGGTTTCTGGGGCTCTACCTCCAGACTTTTCAATTCAGGATGTGTGGGCTAAGGTCCAAGAATCTACATTTCTAGTAAATACCCAGGAAGGTCTAATGCTCAGTCCAGGAACCACAATATGAGATCCACAGCTGTAGGGAAAATTTATTAGGGGTTATATGGGAGAGCTTTCCTTCTGTTTTGTTTATGACGTGTGGTTTCTGTTGAGATGCATTGCTTTTTGCTGAGAATCCAAATGTGTGTTTTTGTTTGATTTTTTGCCACAATTGTTTCAAATTGGGAAACTTGGTTGATAGTATCTGCCAAGAGAATAGCAAGCTATGAGACTCATGGAGATATGCTTGGATGGGCAGATAGACTGTTAGACTGTTCTTTAGATGAAAAATAGGCCTTAATCCCTTTAATTATCATTGGGAATTCATTTATTCATTCATGAAGGGTACAGGGAAAATTCCCCTATCCTTCTGAGGTTCTTCTCAGATCGATCAAGCAACTGAATTAATGTCAGATTATCAGGAGAAAAGACCAAATTTAATGACATACATCTAGAGAACTTGCATGATTGTAAAATTAAAGGTAAGTGGAACAGACCAAAGACTTACGTTCTGTGCTGAGTAATGGGAAAGAATGCATGAGACATTCAGGAAAGAGGAGGAGTCTTCTTAGGAAGGGATGCCTTCATATGACAAAACCTTGCCCTCTAGATTTTTCCCAGACTTAAAATAGGTTTCTCTGATAAAAGGGCTATTTCTGGAGATGACTTTGTAGCTAAATATCTGTGGTAAGAGTAACAGCTTCTCTCAAAACTCACAAGACCTAGATTAACCTTTAGATCCACATGCCATGGCCATATTTATTGGGAAAAGCCTACTCTGAACATCTTGGAAGAAATCTCTCTGGACATATTTGGAAAGACCTACCCTTCTCATGCAACACATATATAGTGAGGACCATTTCTATACCAAGTATTATTCTAAGTGTTTTAAATACTTCATGAATAAAGAGGATAACATTACTTTCCTAATTTAGGTGTTGAGTGGAGGGAGGAAAGAGGCAATAAATACTTGTCAAATAGAAGATCCAGTAAAGAAGAATAAAGCTAGCCGAAGTTATAGGGAGTGATAATCGAAGAGGGCTGTTTACAAAAGGTGAACATGGGAGACTCCCACATGACCTAATTGTTGAATAGATCTGTGCTCATGATTATTTGGGCAAAATGGATATTTCTGATGAATGAAAATTCTTCCAAGATGGGGAGGGAAAGTGTCCTTCCAGGAGGAGGATGTGGTATTTGAGGAACAGATTTATTGGTTGTTAGGGGAAATGGGCAATGAATGATTGAATTTTTATTCTAAGGAAGAAGGGGTAGTGCCCTAGGAGGACTTTGAGACTGGGGAGAAACAAGGAAGCATCCTAGGGGATGTTGGGAGCCTGCTTGGTGTCACACTCATGACAGGCATCAAAAATCAATCCCTGAGCACTTTCCTGATGGCCTGGATGTTCATTGGAATGACATCCTTTGCAGCATGCAGGCAGAACCAAACCCTGGAAGTCTGCACATGAAACCAGATCCCTGACCCAATAGTTCAGATATCAAATGACTTGCCGGTGCCTAATCTAGCATTAGAAAAGATCTAGGCATCTGCCCCAGATTGACTGATTCATCAACAGTATATATTGAGCATGTGAGCCTGTAAGTACTATGCAGTAAAATGATGTGATTATGACCTGAAGAATGAGAAGTCAGTCATTTAAATAATGGGGAAAGGACTTTTGACACAGGGGACTAGCAGGTATAATGTCCCTGCAGTGAGCTGTACTGAAGAGGAGTGTGTGTCTAGGAGGCACTTCATGCTTTCTTTTAGTTCATTTGTGTCCTGATGTCCATGTACCACTTCCCTGTGACATAATTGGAAAGTCTGCATCATTTAGTTGGGTATGATGCCTGAATCAATTCTAGGCCTTCTCTTAACACTCTTCACCCCAGATACCTCTCTTCTGTGCTAATTTCCATGTTGTCTTTCTTGAGCTCACTCTCTCTCTCCCCTCTCTCTCTCTTTCTCTCCCCTCTGTCCTTTCCTCTCTCTCTCTCTCTCTCTCTCTCTCTCTCTCTCTGTCTCGCTCTCTCTGTGTCTGTCTGTCTCTCTCTTTTTTTTTTAAATCTCACTAGTTACGTGTGTTAAATAGGATTGTCTGGAGGAATATATAAATATGGGTTTCATATGCTGTTTCTGTATTAATAAGCTTCTTAGTTTGAGGACCTTCTTCCCGCCCCTTTTCCCTCCCTAATTATTTTTTGAAATAAATGGCTAATTAATTTTCTAAATTTTCTTTGAGCACAAACAACCTTAATGTACAAAATAAATTTCTCATTTGGGACCCTGATGCATTAGTTGCTAAAATACACAGAAAAAGTCATTCAACAGGAAAAAGAAATGTAAAGGAAAACAATTTAATCTTCTTCCAGCTGGAGTGGTGAGTAGTAATTGCAATATTTTGTCATGCAAGTCTTTGGTTGCAAAGAATAGATTTCTTTTTTTTTTTATAAACAGAGGACGGAGGGGAAAGGAAGAAAAGCATTTTTTAAAGGAAATGTAGAGGGAGGAATGAGGGAGAACAGAGGCAGACAGGAAGGGAAAGGAGGTAGAAGCACTTTATTTTTTAATTTAGTTGCACATCTTAGTTCTCTATGACCCTGGTTCAAGAACCAGGGACCTTGGATGTGTATGGACTGTATTGCCCCTCTGTGCCACTGGGAGGAGCCAGAGAAATTAAGGAAGGAAGAGGAAGAAGCACTTTCATTTGTTTCTATTTTTGATCTCCCTGCCCTGCCCCGCCCCGCCCCACCCCAGCCCATGGCTCAAAAAGCTGGATCCTACATGATCTGCACCTGAGCCACCAGGATAAACCAGATTTCACCTTTTTTGTGTAGTTGTTTTATTGCCTGTTCTAGGGCAGCCAAGGGGGTCGTCTCAGGCACTTGAGCTAGGGGAAGTGTCAGGGTTCTTGCAGGTTTTATAGCTTCTGAGTGTGTAGGTGTGGTCAGGCCAAGCAGAAGGTTCCATCAGATTCAGCTGTTAGTGTCATCTGGAGCTCTCTTGATAAGAAACTTTATAATGTCACCTCTTGCTGTTCCAACTCCTGAGGATGACTCACCAAACTTTGGTCTACTTATCTGAGAACTTTAGTTGATTGAATCCACCTTACTGGGTTGCTGTGAGGAAGAACCCAGATGGTGGTGATGAGAACAGTACACATTTTGAGTATTAGTCCAGCCTTCTTTCCAAAGCATTTGACCTTACGGCATTTCAGTTAACCCCTCACAGCATCCTGGAGAGGTAGGTGCTGATATCCCATGTTTCTTTTCGGGATATCAGGACGTGGGAAAGTTAAGCGAGACATTCAAGGATTTGAAGCCTAGGGTGATGCTGGATATACATTTAAGTTTTTATCTAAAGGAAATTATGACGTTGCTGCTGTTCAGATTTAACTTAAAAAACATAATTTGAATTAATAAATTGTACCATGTAGGAGGTCAGATTCTTAATGCCTCTTGTTTTCTGTTCGTCTAATTAGTTATCTGATTCCATTTCATGAAACTAACTTTTAGTTTTACTGTTTCTCTGCTGATAAAAAAAAGTCTGCTTTTAGCTTTTTAAGTCATGCTTCCCTCCTGTAAGTACACTGTATATGAGCATCCTGTCGAGCACCTTTGCTGTTCTCTTAAATCAGGACGTTGGACCCTCTGGAAGACTCACTTCTTTGGTGATCGGGGAACAGACATGTTAAATAAAGCAATAAAGACCCTGAGTTAATGATGATTATGGACAGTCTTTCCACTTCTGCTAGCTTAGTGTGCTCAAAATTTCACTTGGCTTTCTTAAAAATACAGCCAATTTGTTTGCTCTCTGTATGGTTTGGTGCCTTGAAACCTAGGACCGGGGCAGTGAAGACAGGATTCAAATCTTTGTGCTGTTTTTAAAGTTGCCTCAAAGCTTCTCAACCTTTCAAGAGTCTCATTCCCTGTATCTACAGTGTGGCAGTGTTGGTGGTGATGACATAGAGGATGATGCTATCCACCTCATAGACTTAAATCGATTATATAAAACTGTGTAGGGCAAGCCCAGGCCACTGTAGGCTTGTATTGCTCCTGTTAAATAATATACTTCATATATTTCCTGTGTGTTCTACTTTTCCCTCAGTGTCTACTTTTCCTCAGTGTGTTCCTTTCCATTCTTTCATCTAACCCCAACCCATTTTTCTATTCCCTTCCTCCATCCCTCCCTCCCTTTTTTCCTTCCTTCCTTCCTTCCACCCTTCCTTCCTTCCTTCCATCATCCATCCACCAACTCACCTTTCTTGTCTTCCTCCCTCTTCCTCTCATCAATGTGGAGTACCATTTTGACCAAATGCTCTTCTAAACCCTGGGCTTAAAACAATGGACAAAATAGATGTAGCCCCTGCTTCGAAGAGCTCACTCTTTTACACTTGGGCCACTTGTACCTAGTATTCTAAGTAAGAGTTTCTTCCCATAGGTTGGGAATCACAGTTTGGGGAAATGATGACCCACTTGATGGTTTTCTAAGCAGCTGATTGAAGATGGAGTTATTTCCCCTGTCTTGTCAGCAGGAACTGCTGACTAGTTGCTTGGTTAGGAGGTTGGAGAGGAGAAATATCCAAAGAATAACAAGCACACACAAAATATGAAGAGAAGGGAGTAAACAGAAGAAGTAGAGACCCAGCATGCCCACTGTCGGAGGGCATGTAAAATATAGAATGAGCAAGTGGGAGATGTGAAATAAAAGCAGTGAGTGTTATGATAAAAAAAAAAATCATTAGGTGCAAGAAATAGTGTATAGTGTCATTAATATTAGGCTGTGATGCCAAGAAGTAAGATATGCTTTCCATCAGTTACATTGTCATTGTCATATAGATGCTGATCCGATCATGATCATCTAGATAAATGTTTCTCTTATTTTATTGTCTGCTCTTCCTCCCCTCTAGAATTTTTGCTTAATATTAGAAGTATAACTGTATCCCCAGTGTCTGAAAGAGTGTGATAATTCAGTAGATACTTTTAAATTAAAAAAAAAAAAAAAAAGAATCCCTACTAAAACTTAGCATGCAGGCAACTTGATGATCTATACTTTATAACAAACTGGTATTATTTAAGTTTGGGCAACTTCAAAATTATCCTATTAGAACATAACTATGAACAGTTTTCACATAGACTCTTTGTAGATTCAGGAGTTCCTTTCTGAGGGAAGAGAGAAATGCTGAGTTGATGTAAGTCTGAACTCCCACACCCAACTTCAGTCAACCTGGTTCTGCTTTTATCTGATTTATGTATCTGAGTTCTACTTAAGATCAGATTTGAAGAATGGTTTTCTCTACTAGAAAGTTTAGTATTAGATTAGAAGATTCTTTAAATGCCACTGTGCGGCAGCTGTCTCCTATTTTGGTTTCCACTCTGACACTGTCAGGTATTCTCTGCATTGGAGCGAAAGAGTGATGTTTCAAAGTATAAAACTGACCTTCGTGTCTCTCCCTCCACTTGAAATACCACCCACAATGGATGTTCATCATTAATAGAAATAATATTTATTGCTTATTTGGCATTACTAAGCCCTAGCACCATTCTAAGTAGTTTAGATGTATTAAATCATATATATTGGATGAATCTCTATATTGGATCGAGAAAATTATAAATCCAAATTTTAGAGATGAGAGACTTGCGACTCAGAGACATTAAAAAAACTGCCCAACTGATGTATCTAATCATTGATCTTAGAATAAAGACAATACAGGGTTCCTAAATTTTTGTGCCTGAATTCTTTCAGCTATGGGGTAAAACCTATAGAAACCATCTCAGAATACTATTTTTAGCAAATAAGATAACATAATATTGGAACCAAACCAATTATACTTAAGTATAGATAGCAAAATATTTACTAATTTTTTTTAAACGGGAAAGTGCAGACAGGAATGAAGGCAAGTAGGTAGGCAGGCAGGAATAGAGAGGAGGAAGAAGCATTTTATGATTTTATTTGATTGCTCATTCTGGTTATTCTCCCAGGTCCCTGCATTTGCACTTGGGTCCTTAGGGTGGATGTGGATTATGCTAGCCAGAGGCAGCAGACCTAACTGCTAAAGGAACAGGGTGCACCTAGCAAATTTTATTATTTTTGTTTTTGTTTTTAAAGGAAAGGTGCAGTTAGCAATGAAGGTGAGTAGGCTGACAGGCAGGAGGAGAGAGGTGGAAGAAGCACTTTATTTTTTATTTAGTTGTATATCTTGGTTATTCTCCCCAGCCTGGGACATGAACCTGGGTCCTTGGGATGTATGTGGATGGTGCTTCAGCTGGAGGTAGTTGACCAAACCACTATTCTACCAGGGTGTGTCAGCAAAATTTTTAAGATAAACATAGTGTATGGATTGTGGAAGTAATAGATAAACTTTTAAAGTGCATTGGGGTCACAAGATCTGGAACTAAGCATAAAAACTATCATAATTTCAAAATAGTGATAAGCACAAATTAATTTCAGAGTGTCTGCAAGAATCCTAACATGACATGAAAATACTTATAATTGCCATTGGACAAAATGTTGCAGATATTGCTATTAATACTGTCAATTTTATTGCCTCTATTCATAATAGAAGGAAATGCTGAATTTTAATTAAAGGTTAATGACAGTAGGAATATGAATTATTCCATCTTAATTCTCAGACCCTTAGAACATGATCTTCAGAATCACACCTTTCTAAGCTTGGCCTCTGGTTATCTTGGCACCCATATATCTCATACCAAACTCTCTTGCTTTCTGTGCTTCCCATCCTGTCCCACTTAACTCCTCTCATTCCCATCTCAGTTCAGTTGTTTCTTTCCCAGGGAAGACTTTCCCACCTGGGCTAGTTAGCTCCTCTGTTAAAGCTGGAGCTGTCATATTTGGATCACAGTGCTTCAAATCAAAGCTAATTGCTTTGTGCATTATTTGATCACAGTCTGCACACTAAATAGAAGGTAAGCTTTTTTAGTATATTATCATAGATATTTGTCATAACAAGGTATCACAGATTGGGTGACTTAAATAACAAATTTATTTTCTCATAATTCTGGAGTATAGAAATCATTGATTGAGGTTATTAGCTGATTTGATTTCTTCTTCTACTACTTCTTTCTCCTCCTTCCCTTTTTATTGAGGCAACATTGATTTATAACATAATAGAAGTTTCAGTTGTGTGGTTCACTCTTCATCACATGTGTGATATTACACCACATCCACTCCAAATCTTTAATAGTCCTCCAGTATTGCTCATCGTGTCTCCCACTTTGCTTCTACTCTCTTCCCCTCTGGTGACTTCAGTACTATTGTCAGTGTCCAAGGGCTAGTTTTTGTTTTGTCTGTTTGCTTTCTTTCTTCATATTCCACATATGAATGAGATCCAGCATTTGCCTTTCTCCTTCTGACTTAGACTTGGCATCATACCCACTAGAGTTGGATTTTTCAGACTTCATTCCTTGACTTGCAGATGACCACCGTCTTTCTGTGTCTTCACGTGGACATCAATCATATTGGCTTAGGACCTAGTAATAGGACCATAAGTTGACTTAATTAATTAACTCTTTAAAGACTGTCTTCAAATACAGTTACTTTCTGGGATACTGGGGTTTGTTTAGACATCAACATGAAGTTTGCAGCGGTAGGGGATGATGGAACAATAGCATGAGGGAAGAGAGGAAGTCTGATTTTGCTCACCATTCTAACTTCATCACCAAGTATAGCACTTAGCCCAGATGAGGTCATCATTAAATACCTTTTAAATGAATGAATAAATGCATGCCAGCATGAAAAGATAATATCATTCTTTATTGGCCATTGAAACATTCAAAACATGCGTTTGTATCATGTTCTAGCATTGAACTTCTTTGAGTTCTGTTTTTTGTTGTTCTTAAATTAACGCATCTTAAGTTAGGAATATCCATATTACATTGAAAAGAAACCTCATGTGCCTATGCTTGTCTATTTGATTCAGTTCAAGTGGTGTTAAAGTCATGTAATTAAATCACAAATACAGAATATTTAAATTTCAACTCTGGAGTAACCAGCTACATCCTGAATTTTATTCTTTTGTGAGAGGCAGCATTTTGACTTTGAATAGATAGTATTTGTGTATACAAAGCAGGGGGTTTTGGTTTTGTTTTGTTTTAGCTTCTACCAGAAGAGAAACTAATTAGATTGGAATTGGTTTAAGAACCTCTTTTCTGGGGATTTCAGTTCAGTTACGCGGACCTTTTTGTTCTTGCTCACGTGTAAGGCACAACAGTCTCAAACATAAAATTGAGAAAGGTAAATTGATACTGACAGTGTAACTTCTGGATGTCTGTGACCATGGGATAGACATGCTGTGACAGTGGAATTTAAATTCAGTTAGCTTCTGAATATGAAGGATCTTAGATATTTATCAATGCATCTCCTGAGTCCAGTGTTGTCCCTAGTGGAGTGCTATTGGGTATCGCTAAAAATAGTAAGTAATTAAAAATTATAATAATAAATGAAAATGATGGGATCAAAAAGCATGGACGCAGATTTCTTAAAGGCAGGATTTCACACATACCCTTAATGTTCTAACATACACTGTGCCTTTCCAAGGTGGGACTACAGAGTGCAAGACTTCTACACACACTTCCCCACAAAATTAATTTTTTAACTTAAATTGAAAAAAAGTTCATTGAAGTAGCATTGCATTATGACATTATGGGTTTAAGGTGTTATCATTATAAATCAATGTCTGTATGTACTAGATTAAGTTTACACTAACAGTCCAAGTATGTCCTTCACCCCGTGGTGGACTCTCTATCCCGGTGGTGGACCCTCTCTATCCCGGTGGTGGACCCTCTCTATCCCGGTGGTGGACCCTCTCTATCCCGGTGGTGGATCCTCTGTATAATTTGCCCAGTCTCGTTTCCTTCCTGTCTTGGAAGATTTTTACACCTAGTGTCCTGAGAAACGTCTTTAAGAATGGTCTCTCTAGAGAGTCTGAAATCAGTTCTTTCATTTTGCTGGTTTGTTAAGTGGAGTATATTTATCAGAATTTTGTCTTTGACCATTCCGGATATCATAGTATTTTATCTTGATATTTCACAGGCATCATTCCAAATGTCAGTTTTTAACGCAGACCGTTATAATGGTTAAAGCCTTATAGATCCGACACTAAATTTTTTGTTGTTGTTCTGACTAAACTCAGCAGTTAAAACAAAACCCCCAAAATCCTCACACCATCTGGGATTTTTTTGTTTGTTTCGTTGCAGGTGTCAGAAAGTCAACTCTAACTGGTTTTAGTAAAATATAGTGTGAAAGTGTCTGGAGACGGGATTTATGAAATACAAGTATGTGGGGATTCAGCCCACTCAGTCTGCTAGGTTTTCTCTTCCTCTGCAATTATTTGAATATCAAGAAACGTCTTGCCTGTATAAGCAAATAGACCCCACAGGTCTGCGGACTTATTATTTGCAGTGGCGATTAAACTCTTGCCTATTGTTGGGGGAAAAAAAAAGACTCAGATTTCATTCTCATTGTCCTAGTTTGGATCCTGTGACTCCCTTCCTCTCACCCTTCTAGCTCTCAATCGACAAGGCTGCATTGTGAGCATCTCTTCCACCAAGAACTAGGGTTAGCCCTTTGAAACCAGTGTGCTGAGTGAGGAAGGGAGCCAGGATATGGATCTCCAGAAGCAAACAGTGCTGTGACCCCGGAAATATAAATGTATTCCTGTCCGGTGAAAGTAGCAGAATCCCATATACCTGCCTGCAGCTTGTTGCTTTGTGAAAATGGAATGAGAAAGATTTTACTTAATTAAGCTTCTAGTTAGTTAAGCTGCAGCTAATTAAGTTTGTTAGATAATTAGATGCTGATGGAGTAAACAAATGGAAGAGATGTCTCAAAACCAAAATCAACAGGTCCTGACAATTGATGCAGTGTGAGAAGCAAGTGAAAGGGAGGATTCAAGGTGAATTTAAATATTCCTGGTTATATGACCTGACTATGAAGTTTCCTGTCTTTAGCTTCTTCCCCAGGTAATTATGTCTCTCTCATCTTAGTGTCACCATGACCTGGCTCATGGTTAATTATCAATGATTTGATGTTGTTATAGAACTAAGAGAATGGGATTTAGGGGCATAGGAGAGGAGGAGGGCATGACTTTCTCATTAGTTGAAATAGAGAGTAAAGGAGGAAAAAGTAGACTTAGGAGAGAAAATGTTGAGTATACATTTGAAGGTGAAGTACATTGGACCAGCTGGTGAGACAGTTTGGTACCGGGGAACATGGAACCGAGATCCATTTTATTATGTTGTCTTGTCTTTACTTAGGTCAAAACAAAGCTGTCTCAGATAAAAGTATAAGCATATTTCCTCATGAGAAGCAGTAGGTGGAAAGCTTTCTCAAGTAATAAGACTACTCAAGAGAAGTGTTTACAGCACATTTGTTTTCTCTGGAAGTCGCTGATATCTGGGTCTCAGAGGGATTATGTGTTTTGACACATTTCCATTTGTGAGTGCAAATGGAATTAGATGCCACATAATAGTGACAAAACATTGTATCACCTCAGTGAGGACAATTTTAGGCACAAAAATTATAGTGGAGGAAAATTCAAATTTGTTTCTATTATCGTCAGGTGCAATTCAACTTTTTCCAGGGCTGGGAACAATGCAGAATAATAAATCCACAAGCAGAGCTGTCATTGCACATAGTTTCTTACTCATAGCTCTCAACCCAGTGACTCCTAGCTTTATAGTAAATATTTTTAGTATTTCCCTTTGTTATCTTCAAATGAAATCAATGGGTAATATATCAGAACTCTTGACATCATATAGAAAATAATTAAGTATAGAAAATAACATAAAAGGAAAATAATTTGTGATTAATGATGTGTGTCGTGTTGTGTATGTTGTATGCATGTGAGGATGCAGTTCACGAGAATGCTCTTCTCAGTAATCTTATCAAAGATTCTTATCATCATTTCTGGTGCAGGGCCTGAGAATCTCATTTCTAACAAAATCAATGTCAGTGTGTTGGTCTTGGACCCCACTTGAATAGCAAGACACTAGAGGATATAAAGAAGTATTAGATGCTTGCACCTCTGCATAGGATCCCTGTGAATGCTATTGCTATGATGCATTGACTAGGCTGCTGAA
Source organism: Solenodon paradoxus (assembly GCA_004363575.1). Lineage (NCBI taxonomy): Eukaryota > Metazoa > Chordata > Mammalia > Eulipotyphla > Solenodontidae > Solenodon > Solenodon paradoxus. The sequence continues at coordinate 30,215 of RJWH01002862.1, forward strand.
CACAGAAGCAATGTTGCTGTTGGTGAGACAATTTTCTGAAATGATAAATGGTCCTTTGTAGAGTTCCAAACAAAGCCAATTAGCAATTTCCTCCCAACTTACACAATTTTGCATGCAGTGTGTATTAAAATTATTAAAACAACCCCCTGTAACAAAAAACCCGAAATACTGACCCCAAAACATGCTTTGCCTTTATGTGAACCAAAGGAAGGTTCTAGACGCAGATGTTTGACTTCATTTGCTGTGCACTGGGTCAGCTTGAAGCCAGGCGTGTCCCAGCACAGTTCTGAGACATGCTGCAGCCTCCTCAATCCCAGTGTGGCTCCCCAATTGCTATGACAGCTCCCTCTCAGTACTTAGAAAACACCCCCACAGACTTCCAAGATACCCCACAGGAGAAGGTACTTCCCTTGAGAAACCCAGAACCCAAATACCAGTAAGTGGGAATAGGTCACTACCTGTAATTAATTTAGGCAAATTATCTCACAAGCCAGGGTCCAATGAACCTCGCACCACACGTGACAGCAGAGTGGCACATTCTTTTCAGAGGTGTTTTCTCCGCTGTTCACTTTGTTACCCTAGAAACTGGAGAAAAGTTGCCATGGCCGTTTTTGCAGCTGACAGATTTGTTTTGCACTGTGCTGCAGGAGGGTGTTAAATGGATGGATCTGAAGCAAATGGAGATGATTTGGGGGAAAACTAGGCAATGTAAGTTCCTAGTAACCACAGAATGAACTGTGTTTTTCCAGCTTATTTCCACTCTCCTTGGGCCCTTGTCTGATCACTGGCATTCTCCCAACACTGCTGGAAAGAGCGGTTATTCAGGGCTCTAGTCCACGAAGTTCTACATTTGCATCTTGTGAGTTTAACAACAGCCCTATTTCTAAAATGGAAAAGCTGAGACTGGTTGAATAAACATATGTAGAGTTGGTTTTATTAGTTGTGTCACGAGTTATTTATAATCAAGGGCTACTACTTCATTCAACATTATTGTCTCAGTTTCTTATCTTGAAATATTTTAGCCTTTCGATAAACTACGTGCTTTGATATGTTTGCTAAGAATCTGTATATGGTATGGATGAATTTTTCCTCCTTTAGGTAGCCCTTTTAGATATTTTTAATACCACTGGAATATACAATATACAATATACTCAAAAACAATATGCTCATTATAAATGATTTGTAAAACAAATTAAAAATCAGAGAAAAGTTTAAATATCAAATAAATAGAAAAATAATACCATCACCCAGAAATGACAAACCCTAACAATTATTTCCTCCTAGTCTTTATTTACTGTAGGACTAGAGGACATGTTTGCATTTTAATAAAATTAGAATAGTTAAATTAGCTTGATAAGCTAGCGCTTTCATTAAATACTATAGAGCATCACTTGTAGTGATAATTCATTTTTAACATTTTTAATAGAAATATAAAAATAATTTTGGATTAACATGTAATTTCAGTAAATAAAACAGTAAGTTCTTATGTAATGTCATCAGTAGGTTCTTGGAAACCTCTTGGAAATCATGTATACAGAAAGCAGGTCCTGGAATAGCATGCTTTAGTACATTGTAAACCGGCTTTTCTTTTTTCCCATCAACAGTTTTAACAAATGTTGAATGAAACAGCTTATGAAATGACATTGCCCAGTTTCCTGGAATGGTAACATTTTGCAAAACTGTAGTATATGATTTCATTCAGGATAATGACATTGATGCAATCTACCAATCTTATTCAAAGTCCTCTAATTTTATTTGCCCTCATTTGTGTTGATGAATGGATCTGGTTTTGTATAATTTATCACCCGGATGTGTTCACAGAGCCATCACCACAAGGATTAATAGTGTTTCCCTTTATAGCCACACCCACTTCCTTCCTGCTTCTACTTTAAATTCCTGACAGTCACTAATATGTTGTTAATATCTAAAATTTCGTGCTAATGAAATAATTCATATTAACGTTTTGCTTTATTTCATGCAGCATAATTCTCTGGTGGGTCATCAGAGTTATTATATCAATAATCTATCCATTTTAAATTGCTAAGTAGTATATCATGATCCATCTAACCATCCATCCAATATGATATATATATATATATATATATATATATATATATATATATATCACACAAACACCTAACTGTTGTTGAAAGACATCTTGTCTAAATCCAATCTTTGACTGTTACAAATAAAGCTGCTGTGAACATTTATGTGTATTTCTTTTTGAATGAAATTTTTTTTCTCAGAATAAATACACAGGAATGCAATTACTAGTTTAATGTTTATTTTTCTTTATTTAAAAAAAATTAAAGGAAAGGTGCAGGTAGGAATAAAGGTGAATAGGCAGGCAGGAAGAGAGAGGGGGAAGAGCATTAAGTTTTATTTCATTTTATTTTTATTTAGTTGTTCACATTGGTTGTTTTCCCCATACCTGGGACATGAACTTGGGTCCTTGAGATGTACATGGACCATGTCCTCTGGAGGTAACTGACCTAATTGCTTTTCCAGCAGGATGTACCTTGAATATTTATTTTTATAAGAAACTTCCAAAGTATTTTCCAGAGTGGCTGCACTATTTTATATTTCTATTAGCAAATAAGAGTAATCCACTTTTTTCACCTCCTCACCAGCATTTGTTGTTGTCACTATTTTCATTTTATCCATTCTGATAGATATGGAGTGAGCATATGTTGTTTAACTTTGCATTTCCCTAATGCCTACTGATGTTCAGCATCTTTCTACATGCTTGCCCCCGGCTCATCTGCTTACATTGGCTGTATGCTCTGGTCTTTTGCCCATTTTCTAATTGGATTTTTTAAATGTTGAGTTTTGACAGTTCTTTATACATTTTAGATACTAATCTTTTGTCATGTATGTGATTTGCACGTATTTTCTCCTGCTTTATCACTTGTCTTTTTCATTCTCTTTACATGGAATACCACAGAGAAAAAGTGTTAAATTTTGATGAGGTTAAAATGATTATTTTATTTACTTAAAGCATAGCTATTAATATTGACTCTATATCCCAAAATGTTTCTTTCTTTTTTTTTTTTCCTAAAAATGTTATGACTTTACATTTAAGAGTATGATCCATCTCAGGTGAATTTTTGTATAATGGTTGAAGTGAAGGTCAGTGTTCAGTTTCTCGCCTATGACTATCATTTGAGGAAATGACTCTCCTTCCTGCAGTGAATGCTTTGGGTACCTTTGTCAAAAATCAGGCATGTCTGTGAAGGTCTGTTTTCTGGGTTCTATATTATGTTCCATTAATTTATGTGTCTTTGTAATTGTTGTAATTGTTATAATTGTAATTGTTGTAATTGTTATAGCTATGTAATAACACTTGATTTTGGGTGGTATGATTCCTCTTGGCATTATTCTTCTTCATCGGCATTGTTTTAGCTAGCGTAGGGCCAGATCAATTGCCACCATTGGATCCCTTTTTCTGGTTTTGCATGCCTGGCCATTAAGCTCACTTTCAACCCTGGGCTCATTTTCCAATTTTCCCTCCAGAGGCTGTTTTGTTTCACTAAACTAGAAAGACCAATTGCAGTGGTTGACGTGGTAAAGAACATTTTTGTGGTCTCCAAAACTGAGTTGGCTTTCATTCTGCTCATCAGAAGTTTGAGTTCATGCGGCTGCATAATCTCTTGTTTTCATGAGCTTCCTGGATAGTGGCAGGATTAAGGTTACTATAGGCCTGGAGCATACCTAGAGGGCTCTGAATCTTCTGACCTTCTTAGGACTTCTTGACAAAGTAGAATGAAGGATGAGCCTACTTCTTCCCTTGATCCTAAAGCTTTCTCCCTTTAAATATGGATTCAAAACTGGAAGGGCATCCTAAAGTAAAAGGCCTGACCTCTCACACTTTTTTGGGGGGTGGGGGGGGTACACTTTCTCTTCTTAAATTAGGTGGAACATATCTGAAGGATATCTCTCTTGGATTCCCATGCCTTACCTAAAAATCTCACCTGGGCCAAGAAGCACCAGTGGACAGCAGCCTAGGATAATTCTTTGCCAAACATGAAGGCACAATCACTGACTGTTCTTTCCAAAATTTTGACTTGTCTCTGATTTGAGTGTGTTAGAACTACAGAGCCCACATAACTTCTCATTCAAACAGGGACATTCTCAAGAGTAGAAGAGTCCTTATAATACTTATATTAGAACAACCAAAGATATACAATAGAATTGTCCCAGGCAAACCAGAGAATTATGGCATGAATTTCTGTCACAATAGAGTAGAAATTTTGCTGTATGAGTTTTGGGCTTGGGAAAGGATGAAAGATCGGTTTGGGCCCTCAGTGTTTTTTTAAGCCACTGAAGATTGGCTTGCCGAGGGGCTTAGGAAAGGAATTCTCCACAAGTCTGTAGTTCCAGATGTGTTTCATCAAGATCTGCAGTGAGGTTTCAGGACAAAGCATCTATATTCTTGTAGTTTGATTCATGGTCTGTGCATAACATGTCTCAGGAACCTGGAGTCCGAAGCGTAGGTACTCTTTGGCCTAGTGACTAAAACACCATCATACACACTTCAGATCATCCATCCCATTATTTACAACACGAAGAATAACTCTAAATCATTTGTCCCTGAATTTATCCGCTCTCTCTTCTAAAAGCCTGGGTCTTGCTCATTGACCACAATCTAGAAATATCTACTTCCAGCAAGCTACTTCCCTCAGAGTCCTTGCAAAAGTAACAAAGGATTTAGATGACTCTGAAAGATAAAAGCATTACTTTTGAAACGTGAGTTATGTTGTTTCAACTCTAAATGAACAACCCAAACATTTTTCAGAAAAAAGACTCTCCATATGTTTATATATCCAACTGGGACAGACATTACAATTTACACCATCATTTTTCTGTCATTTTGTTTGGAAACGTTTTCCAAAGACGATAACCCCCAAAACTCATGTTTAAATAAACACTGGCAGACCCACTTCATTTAAATGTATGCTTTAGTCCACTGAGGCGTCAACTCAAAGCCATCTTGCTTTTGAACAGAACTGTTCAAAACTGTTAGAAAGTCTGTGAGTTATTTCCATCTCTTCTTCCCCATTCCCAATTATGGAGATAAACCTGAACAAAATGAAAAGTATTTAAAAAATACGTGCCTAAGTGACCAGATGATGCAAAAGCAGGACAAGTTCATGGCAAAACAGTTAAAAGTTTATAGATGGTTTCAGGTGGTCATAGAAGAAAATCACTTAATATGCACTCTTTTTAATTGTAGGGCACTCAGAGACAGAAAGAAAGATTGGAGAGAATGAGAAAGGGAGAATGAGCATGCACGGCTCTTCTTTTTGATGGGTTTTGATTGGACCAGGTGCGGATTTCTTTAAGCCCTAGTTATGCTGTTAAGGATCTGGTAAGATTTTTCAAGAATCCCCAGGCAAACATCAACTACAATTCTTAACACCACCGATGCCTGGGAGGGACAGTCCTATGACAAAGCCATCACTATTCACTAGATTTTAAGACCTGATTCTCTGTAATTTATGTATTAAACATATTACAAGAGCAGAATATTTCAGAGAGCACAATCATTTTTGAGCTAAGGCATGTAGGCAGGTAAAGGGAAACCCTTCACTGCAGAAATGACACACTCTGGGGGAAATTGCTTTGTTCGTTCAAAGATATGCTTAACTGACGAGAAATTAAACAACATGATTGAGGAGGAAAAGCTGAGCAAGTAGAACTTGGAAGTAAAAAAGAGTGTTGTCACCACTCAGGCTATTATTCAACTTGGAAGATTGGGTGGTTTTTAATTTATGTGAATGCCAATAAGGATAGAAAATAACTAGAGGTAACAGGGAGAAGCTGAAATGAATAAAAGATTCTTGAAATTCACTGAATAAGTATGAGTGGAGCTTAATAGGTTTTCAGAAGCCTGTTGAGCTTCAGGATAGGAGAGAGATGTTATATCAGTTGAGAATTTTCTTGTTCAATGAGTGTTGGCAGAACAGGCTGATGAAATTTGAAAAGAACTGCGCTGATGAGCAAAAGAAGAAACAAGAAGAAAGATGGACCTTTGCCTCCTGCATTTAGCAAGGTCTGCATGTGAATAGCCAGACCTGAACGCACCTCCGTGGGTCTCCATCAAATCAAAGAACAAAATGCACCTGAAGAAATGCCAATTATTCATTCCCTCTTCTTAGATCCAAAGGCTCTCTCTCTGCTTCCACTAATATCATGTTTTCATTGCTCTCAATCAATACATTTAAATTTTATTGGCAAGAAAGCTTAAGTTTTGGGTCTACAAGGTGTTACTTAAAGAAGATGAGAAAATCACTTTGCAGCATGAATTGTTACTTTTTTAATAAGAAGGAAACCGACACAACTGATCCATTGTTGCTCTGGATTTGGACTGTGTCCTCCTATGTGGCCTGTGCCCTGAGACGTTTCATTTGTTTGTTTTTCGAAGAGGAGGAGGAAGGAAAGAAGGAGTGAGGGAAGGAAGGAAAGGAGAGGAGGAAGAAGCATTCATTTATTTGTTCATTTGGTTATTTTGATTTTGTTTCCTTGGGCTCTACATGATCCACACCCCAGCCATCCCTGAGCCGCAAGGGTGCCTGCTGTCTGCTCTTCTGCGCCTGCCTTTGTGGACTTGATTAGGCAGCATGGGTCACCTGACCTGTGAAGAGTTTGACCTTTTGAAATGGGTCTGAAAATAAGAGGGTATGCCATCTGCAGAAAGCTGTAAGGTATATGAAGTGAAGAGGTGACATGGGGTGGTGACTTCTTACTCCTCAGGAGAATCTGGGTCTAAGTTCCATTTTTTTCAACTGCCTTCTGTGTGGCCATATCAACATGGTTGCTCCTACATTACCTTAAGCACCCTTTGCAAATCCAGCACTTTTCTTCACTACTGCCAGCTATAAAAACATTCTGTTTGTCATTGAGGCCCCCATTTTGCTAGGCTGTCATCAGGCCAGGTCTGTAACCTCACTGTCCTCTTTCTGGGTCTTCTGCCTCCACTTCGTTGTGTGCCTTGGCCTGACCTTCAGAGTTCTCCTTCCAGCGCTCATCTGACATCGCTGGCCTGTAGTAAATTAGGAAAAATAAATTTTTTATGATGACATAATAGTTAATTTTTTAAAAGTCACAAAAAGTTCTCTCCTTACCCTGTTTAGCCTAAACTCCAGTCTAAACAGCTTGTCCATGCTTCTATAATAATAACAACATGAGTGCCTGCTCCTAGTTCTTCTTAAACTGGCTTAAATTGTTTATCTCCTTAAAGTTTTCCTCCTTTTCCTCCAAGAAATTCTAAATTTTTAGAGGACTTT
>RJWH01002862.1:42500-196494 GCA_004363575.1 Solenodon paradoxus
ATATCATTTAATATCAGTTGATTCCCTTATGATTTCTTTTGTAGTCCCATACTCATCAAGAAAGTTGGAATAATTTTTTTTAACACTTTAATAGTGAGTAGAGTGTGACCTTGATAGAACATACTAGTAGTATGTATTTTAAAGGAATAAACTTGAAATCACAGTTACAAATCTGTTTCTTGTGAGATTAGTGTCTAGTAAATTGATTAAATGGCATTTAACCATCTCTTAATTGATTGATAGCATGGGATTTATGGGCAGAAAGCTCTATCATGGTCTCATAACCCAGGAAATTCCCTCTTCCTCTGCCCCACCTGCAGAGACCGTTCTAGTCAGCAATCTTGCAAGATTTTGTTTTTGTTCTTTAATTTCCCTGTCCTAACTGAATAACGGTTATTTTCATTTTTACTTTAATAACCCCAGACACTTTCAGTTGTAGCCATTTGCATTTTGTTTCTACATGTGTATAAAATAAAAATGACTTAAACCGATGTAACCTGTAGAGTTTCCACAAATTCATACAAATATAGGAAAATAGCTTATTTTTAAATTATTTTGTATGGTTCATCAGCAGTTTTCTCCTTTTGGGCTTAATTGATAATATACAGATATAACAGTGAAACTTTGTTTCTCTAAAGTGCTTTCTTGTTGTGGAGTGAATTTTGCTGGGTTGGAGATAGGGTCTGGAATTTTCACACTAAAGCCTACACGTCTGTAGTGTAGATAATCCCCATTTTTCTCTTGAGCATTTTATTCCATAAATGACATGAATGAAGGCATGAGCTCATTTTCCAGTGTCATTGCCAAAGATTTCTAGTGTATGCAGTTTGTGGCAATACTGGTTTGAAGAATTTTCCTCCCCTAAGGGATGCCCCAGATACTTTGCACAATTGAAAGATGCATTTCTAATGTGGGATTAACTTTTTACTTCCTTCTGATGTGAAATGGAAACCAACCTTTTTCTAGCAATGATTCTGCCCTGACCTCGTGTCTACGATGAATAGATGATATTTCCATTAGTAGATTTGTTTGGGGCTAGGTTGTCTCATAGCTATAAGAAGATTGAAAAACATTTTCCTTTGGGGGTTTGACCCACTGTGTGCAGTGGGGGTGGAGGGCCTGTCAAGTCATGAAGCCCTGGGTGGCAAGTGATTTCTCAGAATGAATTGTTAGCTCTGGAGCTGTTTTACACACCATCTAGAGCTGTCCTCTCAAACTTATCAAGAAAGACTTTAAGGCACAAAGAGGGCAAGTAATTTACAAAGATAATTGGTAACAGATGTCTCCTCTAAGGGTTCGTCTTGAAATGTTTTCTCAGATTCCTAGAAATTCTGGTAGGACCTGAATCTGCATTTTTAATTTAAGCTTTGTAAGTGTCCCTGTAGGTATTTTTAATATATAGCCAGGTTTAGGAATGCCTCTACTCTAGTTTTCTTAATTTATAGCAGTGGTTCTCAGCCAGTGTGATTGTAGCTTTTAAGGGGTATTTGGCAAACTCATTTGGGTGAATTTGATTTTTACTGGAGACTTTTTTTTTTAAGGCAGGAATGAAGGTGAGTAGGCAAACAGGAAGGAAGGAAGACAGAAGAGGAGGAAGAGCTTTACTTATTTTTTACTTATTTATTTTTTCATTTAGTTGCTCACATTTGTTGTTTACCTTGGCCCTGGGTCTTGAACCCTGGACCTTAGTATGTATGTGGACTCTCTGAGGTGGACTAGACTGCTAGGCCACCAGGGTGTACCCTGGAGACATTTTTAATTGCCACAAATGGGAATGGCTTTTTGGTATTTAGCTAAAGATGCTGCTAAACATCTACAGTGCATAGAAATGCACGGAAAGGAATTATCCAATAAATGCTAATAGTTCCAAAGTCGAGAAGCATCTGATTTACAGTGGCTAATATCAGTCTCCAGAGACTCCACACATCAGAATCAATTTTAGCTTTTGCCATCTCCATGACTCTTGCCAAGTTACTCAAATGTTGAGTTCTTTTCTCATCTGCAAAATGGGGTTCTTTGCAGGATGCTTAGAGGGATGCTTGGCTGGTGGTAAATTCTCAGTAAATGTTAGGTATTATAATTAACTCTGCAGTACATGGCTTTTAGTTTTGATCCATCCTAAAGATCTAGCTTAAAGCAGTGGGTGAAGAGTCCCCAAAGGTAGAAAGTTACAAACAGCACTTTGGCACATTCTAGGGGCTTAATACAGGCTCAATTTTAATTAAACCAAAAGAAAATTAACGCGCGCGCGCGCGTGTGTGTGTGTGTGGACATAACTGTATATGTGGCTGTTTCTCCGTTTGTATCTAGCAGGAGTAATGAGTAGCAGGGCTGTATTTACCCATATTAAAACTGTGCGGATAGCTGAGACTCCTGGGGCAAGGAGGACAAGCAGATAAGCTGTAGCAGGCTCAGAATGATTTCAGGGAAAGCAGTGTTTACCACCTACTTGGTGCCAGATTCCCATTTGCTCTTCCTTCAATCTTGTGAGGGGACTAAGGAGTGGTGATGACAGGGGAGGTCGGGCAGGGTGGGCCTTACATCTGGTATTAACGTTGCCAAGAAGCTTAGTGAGATTGTAAACTCCCTATAGGCCAGGAAGAGCCTTTGTTGCACTTCATCTGCAGCCCATAATGACGAGGCCTTTGCCAGAGATAGTACTGGCATTCTGTCAGCCTTTGCTGTGGAGCTGAGAATTTGGGGACAACCTCAGAATTTTCATGTAACTTGTAAAAAGCCAGAAATTCAGAAGACCCAATCTCTGCTTGAGTTGCATTACAAAATCTTAGTTACAGCAGCGGTAATAATGACAAACACTTGTGTATGTGTATATGCATAGATAGGTAACACACACACACGTGCACACATATGTATGATATGCTTGATGAATTTTGACAAGGGATACCTGATGTCTCTGAATACAGAGTTGGAGAAAGTTTTCACTCATGATTTAGCATAAGCCAGCTCCAGCACGCAAGTGTCACTAACATGCTGTGTGCCAGGTACTGTGTGCTAAGTACCAGGTATTCTGTGCTAAGTAGCAGGTTCTGTGGGCTAAGTGCTTAAGCCTATTAGTTCATTAAAACCTCATATCAAATTTACTGAGGTGATTGATGGACTGTTATGCTCAACATCTTCCAGGTGAGAAAACAAAACACAGAGAGTGTAAGCACTCACCCAGGGTCTCGCAGCTGCTCAGTGACAAAGTGGGGATGGTGTCCCAAGCCACCTAGGTTTAAAGTTTATGTTTGTCTTCTCAAAATTGTACTGTTCTCTCTCAGAAAACTCCAGAATTACTTCTAAAAAGACACTCAGGTTTCCTGGCTGTCTTCTTCCGCATATGCAGTTCTCCTAGTGCCAAACACACATAACAATCCTCACAGGAATGTCTCTGATGGCCTCAGAAAGGATAATTAAGTTTTACCTTCTGGCTGCTTTTCTCACAGGAATTGGCCACTGTGGAATTTTGATGAAGCAGACTCTGCTTTGCATCTCTCTGTTCCTTCAATTTCTACCACGTTGAGACCTTCCCCTCTCATCCTAGTTCAGCCCATAACCCTACCCAGCACTGTTATCCCTCCTGTTCATTTTTAAATTACCCCTCAAGGCCTTGCCCTTTGATGCCTTCTTCAGAGGAGGCTTCCTGGTTACCAAATAATTTAGATAAAAACCTTTTTAAATGAAATTTCTTACTTCGAAGACTTGTCTCCTCTAGGAAGAAGGAACGCTGCCTTCACTCTTGGGAACACCTGGTCTCTGTCAGTTTTCTTGTGTAAGAACCTTCCTTTTTCATGTTCCTCTCTCTCCCAAGTGCACACTTCTAGCTTTTTCTAGAAGGTTTTTCCTGGGGTACATTGTCTAGTTTGCGTGGGATCTTATCATGCAGGAAAGGGTCAAGAAAACCCACGCTCATCTCCTGGTGGTGTCCCTTACCTGCGATCACACAGCAAGTGGTACAGCTGTTGAATTTCTCAAGGGATCCAAAGTATAGTGATTGTTCAGTGGTGAATCCTTACATTAATGAAAGGGAGTAGTAGAGGAAACTTCAGAACCTCAAAGGGGTCACTAGTGGTAGATTGCCTTCCCCTCTGTCACCAAGATATTAAAACATTTTCTGGAATTAATAGGTGTTTTAAAGCATCCACCATCTAATACATCTGGAAACTGCTTGTTGAAATATATTTTAAATATGTTTCATTCTTATCTTCCCTTCAGGGCTTGTCAGCTTTTTTTACACTAATATGAGGTCAAGTGCCTACAGGATTTTAGCTAGCATTTTCTAGACTCACATGACACGGAAGTCTTTCTTCTACAAACATTTTATGTGACTTGAGTTCAGCAGAACAGCCTCTGGGAAATTTTGTATTGGTGATAAAAATGATTGAACATTTGAGGTCAACCCTAAGATCCAAACTGGGGTCAGTCATCATCATTCTCTTAAGAAAGTACATTTCCAAACCACTGTCTATAGTTATGTCAGTGTCTCTGATGGTCTCTGCATGCTATTTGTATGTTGGCCGAGTTCTTAATATTATAGTGTATGGTAAACACACACAAATAGGAAGTTTTAAAGAAGTGGGAAATTCAAATTTGCTGTGAGTGACAGGGAGCCAGTAGTGACTGCTGCTCTGTATTGATCTCCATGAGTCTCTGTAACTCTGGTTAGTGTGGGCAGGCTTCTGCCTCTGCCAGTAGAATTCTGACTAGATAATTGGGTGGGGTTACTTCTTGAATGACTACATGGAAGGTGTTTGAAGCGTTCTTTTTTTTTTCTAATAGTTTAGGAAAAATGTTTGTAAACAAAGACAGAAGCAAATTATGTTATAGTAAGAGCCCTATATGACTGCAGGACTCTGTCATGCAAATAAAACTCAGGGTGATGCCAAAAACGAGGGCAAATAGCTTTGTTAGCAAGCATCATGCTTCACAGTGATTCATAAATACAGGCTTGTGGGTGAAGAACATTTACAACTTTCAGATTGCTGGGCCATACTGATGAAACTTTCAATTCAGGAGCTATGAAGTGAAGCCCAGAAACATGTACTTTCCTAGACAGGTCCAAGGACAGGTGATTCTTGCTATTTGAGGTAGTTATGTTCCACAGACTTACCTTAAGTGCTAAATTAGTGAACACTGAGCTGTGGCTCCTAAGGGAAATACGAGTTGGATGCTTATGAGGTGAGGGTCATGATATTTTCTTCATTCAATTCCTATCTTTGTTTTATTTGTGTTTCTATGCAAACATACTTTATTTACAATATAGTCTTTATAAATCAGAAAGGTAGATTTCTCGCTCATAAAATACAAATGAGGAAAATTTAATATTTTTCTGATCTTCAGTGATAGGAGTACAAATTTCTTTGACTTTCATTCTCACAAAAAAAGCTGTGCACTGTGCTTTTGAAAATGGTTGTCATCTCATGAATTGACAGATTTAGCCACCATTCCCTTTTATTCCCTGTAGCATCACCATACTCCATTCATGTTACTTTTAGCACTTTCTTGAGCAACCGTCTGCATAGGTTGGTGATTTTTTTCCCCCTGAATGTACCTTACACAAGTGTTGATTTTAGAACTATGAATAATTCTTTTGTGTGTGCGAGCAGGTGAATTCACAAATACATTCTCTGGGAATAATTAGGATTGACTGTATTTCTCCGTGTGAAGCTAGATTGGTCAATCTTTGGTGTCGTGGAGTTCAGGTTCCTCTTCTATCACTTGAACACGGTGTAAACTTGGACTTATTATTATACGCATGCTCAATAAATGTTCTGTTTTGAGTTATGGCTGGTGATAATGATGCTAGGTTTGGAGAGGGCGAGCCTGGGTATGGAGTCTGCTAGGGCTACCTTAATGCAAATGATCTGATTTCTCCTGATCTGCTTTCTCTTTCATGCAATGCTTGCTGGAATAATTATTCGGCAGCACTATTGAGACTGTAGTCCAGGGCATACCATTGGTAACATAAATTGGTCAGTCTGAAACCCAATGCAATTGGGAAGTGTTGGTAATGTCAGGAAGCAGTCAAACTTTATTTTTCCAAGAGGATTTGACATTTTGGCATTAAAGCCCCTTCTCCACCCCTTGACATATTATAGTTCCTCTAAACTGTGACTATCATTCTTTTGCTTTAAGCTAGTGGTTCACAATGGGAATGATTTTGATTTGGGGAGTCGGGGGAGAGCGGCTATTTAGCAATGACTGAAGCGCTCTCGTTTGGCACCAGTGGGGGAAGGTGTTACTGGTAGCTAGTGGGTAGAAGGCAAGGATGCGTCTAAATATCTTGCAAGGCACAGTACCACTGCCCACATGAAAGAACTATTTGGCCCAAAATGTGAGTAGTGCCCCAGGTGAAAAACCCTGAACTAAATGGAAAGCTCCCTGAGGGCAGGCACTGTGACTTACCATTTTGAGCCCCTGACACAGGAGTGGGTACCAGTGACTCTTAACAGTTGCATAAAGATATCTAAACATAGATTTCGTTCTTGCTTTAGCCTGTCTATATATTGGTCTCATAACTTCCAAATTTTAAGATACAGTCTTTGACTAATTTCCTCTCCTGATTTTATTACTTAAAATTTTTAGCTGAGGCATACTGGGGTAGCCAAGGTGTTTAAGTTAGGCACAGTCTACATACATCCCAAGTTCCATGGTTCAGACCTGGGACCAGGGAAACAGCCATTGATGAACAACTGAATAAAACAAAGGGCTTCTTCCTTCTCTCTCTTCCTTTCTGCCTGTCTGTTCACCCTCATTCTGCCTTTACCTTTCCTTTAAAAAAAAGATTTTGGTTTCACCATATTTAAAATATAGAGAAAACAGTAGAATGGTCTAAGCAGTGCTCATGGTCTGTGAACCAATGCCAGTCTGCCAACTGTTACAGTCCAGAACTAGGGGCCAGGAGAGATTGTGGGAGTATGAGTTTAGACATTTTTATAGTAATTGACCAGCGCTGTGAACTTTTTGTTGTGCACGCAAAAGTGTTGGTCTGCAGCAGCTTGGGCATTTGAACCCTAGGCTTTTATGTCTGGTAGCTTGAGTGGCAGAGATAAACAACACTGGGGTTCCCATTTCCCACATTTCACAGATGTTGACATTTGGCTACGCCATTTCAATTTCACTCTGTTTACTTTTATTTATTTTCAAATAAAAGATCATGGACATATTAATTGTGATCTCCATGGATACACGCCCTCTTTTGGAACAGATTCTTTGGGTTTTGCTCAGCACCTCACCTCACTACTGTCTACAACCTGGCCCTCCACTGCCTTACAATGTCAAGAAGTCGGCAGAACCAAGTGCTAGAAAAGCAGCAAACAAAACACACCTACATACTGACCTCGCACTTGCATTTAGATCAGAGATGGACAATGTACCCTGTTTCAGTAGTGTTTTGTACACAGCCTTTTCATTTGTTACATATCGTGGCTTTTTTCACTGTAAACGCTGAATTGAGTAATTGCCACCAAGTCTGTGTGGTCTGAAATGCTTTAATAATTGCTTTCTGGTCTTTTAGAGAAACCATTCATGGATCCCTTTCCTAGACAACTACTTTTTCATGTAAATCCAGGTTAGCTTCCTCATTTGCATGTCAGATGTAGTATTTTGGCTTCTTTGTGGACTGAATTGGTCCTGCTTATTATGGGGTTGGTGAGAATAGACCCAACCTTCAGATTTTTTTCCCTCCTTTCATTCACCTGTCTGTAGGTCTGATTGAATATGTCAATAGAGGTCTTGATAACTACTGTTTTTCAATGTGTCAGTGGCCCTGATTTTTGGTAGCAATAATAATGAAATACAAAGATTTATACACTGTTGGTGGGAGTGTAAATAGGTGTCACCATTATGAAAAGCAATATGGAAATGCCTCAAAAATTAAAAGTAGGAATTCCATATGATCCTGTTATCCCACTTCTAAGTATTTACCTGGAAAACACTATTTCGGGGAGATACATGGACCCTATTTTTTTTTCAGTATTATTTACAATAGCCAAGAGCTGCAGATAACCTCAGTGACCACTGGCAGATGATTGGATAAAGAAGATGTCGCACATATGCAATATGGAATACTATTCAGCTAGCAAAAAGAAAAAACAGTTGAAATTCTGCCATTTGCAACAAACATGGATGGACCTAGAGGGAATTAGGTTTAATGAGATTAATCAGAAGGATAAAGAGAAACATCATATGACTTCACTCAAGTATGGTATATAGAGAAGTCAAAAAAAATCAAGTCAATTAAAAAACAAACTTTTAATCTATAGGACTAATTAATTATTTTCAGAAATGAAGGGAGATGCAAATTCCTTCAGAAATGAAGGAATCAGATTTATGGTAAAGGATAGAATTGCACTATTGTTGATAAATTTAATGTACTGTATACAGATATTGATTTACAGTGGTCTACACCTTAAACCTATAGAATGCTAGGAGCCAGTGTCCCTCCATTAAAATTTTTTAAAAAATTAAAAAAATCAAGTAATGCAAAGATGATTGCAGGCTTTTTTTTTTCTGTAAAAGTCAAGATGTTATTTTATTTTGCTTCGCTATATTTTTAGGGGAAGGAAGAAAGATGAGGAAGAAGCATTTTATTTATTTATTTTAGATGTACATCTTGGGTTAGAAGCATTTTTTAAGGAAAGAACTAATAGAAGAAGCATCTTTATTTTATTTCGTTGTTTTTCCCCGGCCCTGGTTCTCAAACCTGGGTCGTAGAGTTTTACACGGTCTACCCATCAGCATCTCAGCAGCCTGAGCCACAAGGTTGCACCCAGGTGTAATTTTAAATGCCTTTTTTTCTGTTGAATTGTCCTTGTTTGATTATAAAATTGTTTTTGTCCCTTGGCTATTATAAACAATGCTACAATAAACATGGGGGTGCATATATCTCTTTGAATTAGTCTTTTTATGTTTTTTGGATAAATACCCAGAGATAGGATAACAGGAGCATATGAAATTTCTATTTTCAATTTTGTAAGGAATCTCCATATTGCTTAGTAATACAGGTAACAAGCAGTAATGCCAAGTACCAGGCTGTGAATTACATATTCTTCACATCATATCAAGCATATTGTCCCTGATTCTCTACTGATAATGAGACTCAGAGAAGAGATGTAGGTTGTCCAGGGTCTCCCAGCTTGCAAGAAACACAGTGAGGATTCTGATGCACATATTTTGATTAGAGTCTAGTTTAGTCCTTATGTAGCCAGAACTGTCGATGTGCTGCTGTGATTTATATTGAGTCATATATTTTAGAATGTGAATTTTCAGTCTTTTTTCAGAAAAAGTCAAGATGTCATTTTAAATGCCTTTTTTTTTTTTCCTGTTGAATCCGTCCTTGTTTAATTATGGAAGTGACTTGTGTGTTTAATAAGATGCCACTTCCAAAGCAACATACAGAATGCATTTGTTGACAGGAAATCATTTATTCTTCAATTTGCATATGTTAATAGAGGTATCCTTTGACATTTGCTTTTCTCCCCACTCATCTGGATTCTAGACTAGGAATCGGGAAGGGCTAAGTTTATTCCCTGGGGGGATAGATACCAACAATTAAACTGGTTCTGAACTATCCAGTGAAGGAAGTATGCCTAAGAATATTCATTTGGACTTTTTAATTTATTTTATTTTATTTTCTAGAACTCTAAACTGCTGTGAGGAAAGATGGTTCTGTGTCCTGAAGGGTGCCTAATTTACTTCTGAAAATGAGTATTCATGCTGGAATCCTGCCGTGTAGTTTAGTGTTTTGTTTGATGTGCCTGTGAGGTGCCAGTTTGATGAGTGTATTTTTGTTTGAACTTGATGCTTTTCTCCCTACCATTCTTATTCCCAGAATTAAATTCTAGTAATAATTGGTCCTTTGGCATCATATAGATGATTCCTATGTGTTGTAATAGCTTATTATGGAAGACTAGGCTTTGTGGCCTCCCAGGGAGATGATGTTCCCTGTTCATCTTGTTTCATTATAGCAAAATTTGTTTAATCTGAAAGTGAAAAGAAGCATCAGAAGACAGATGTCAGAAAACTTTTTGACACTCCAGCTTTCTGTAATTTTAAACATGGTTTGAAGTAATCATATGATAAGAGTAGAAATCTGGCCCATTTTCCCTAATGAGTTCTGGAAACTTTTTCAAAAGACATTTGGATTCTTTGTTCCCAATGCCTGTACTGCTTTCAGAGTTGTTAGGGGACAATCATGCTGTATCCATAGACCCACTCCCCAACTCCCAAAGAAGTTTGATAAATATAGGTATTTGAATATTAATCTTGCCTGGGTTGTCTGTGACCCTAAACAAAGCCAAGTCTCCCTTGAGTATTTTATTGTACTTGACCCTTTTAACATTCACTGCATTGTGATATATTTGATATATCTACCTCTACTCATTGACTATGCATTTAGAGAGGATAGAGCCCTTAAAGGGTAGGCCTCCCCAAGATATTCAGATAGATTTTTCATATAGACCTTGCAAGACATGTCACCTTAGAACATGGATTCCTTTGACCTAAGGGCTGATATTACCATGACATAGAGAGCAGGGTGCTGTTTTTACTCCAGAAGCAGAATTGGGAGATTGGAGATAATTAACATAGTAATTAAGAATAGTGACTTGGAAGTCCATCAGACTTCATATCTGGGTGAGTGACACAGGGCAAATCATTTCATCTGGCTGAGCATCAGTAGTAGGGATGAATAGAACCTGCCTGAAGTGGTTGGGCTGAAATATACATAAAGAACTGACATGAAATACAATTGGAGCAACTATCATTAATCCATGAAGAACAGAGATACGACTATAAGTTCTGGTTGATTTCTAGTATTGTGTCTTCATCCTGATGCAGTTACATCAAAGCACAGGACAAGAATACCCTGAGATTTAGATCCAGCACAGTTTTGTGCTCGGTTGACATTTTATTGGTTTTTTGACATTGGACAGACTCCTCCTCTGAGAAAGGAGGTCATAAATGGCTTGCGAGCTGACAAAAATTTAAAGCTGAATCAGAGAGTGGGAGAAAAGGGACAGGGGGAGATGGCTGTCTTGTGTCCCACATCCTTGCTATTCAAATTGTGATCCATGGCTAGCAGCTTTGACATCAGTGAAGTCAGGAAAACTACACCTTTTACCACAGAAACAAATGGAATTAATTATGTTAGGATATATCTCACAAAGGAAGTGAAAGACTTGTACAATGAAAACTCTTAAGACTTTGTGAAAGGAAATTGAGGAAGCTACTAAGATGTGGAAAGATATTCCCTGCTCAGGATTAGGAAGAATTAATTGTTAAAATGGCTATCTTCCTTAAAGCAATATACAAGTTTAATGCAATCCCCATCAACATTCTACTGACATTTTTCAAGGAAAGACAGCAATAATTTTTTAAAGTGTTTACGAAATTATATAAAAGACCCCAAATAGACAAAGCACTCATGAGAAAAAGGAACAAAAGTAGAGATATTGTACTAACAGATATTGAGCTATACCACAAAGTGATAGTGACCAAAATTGTATGATACTGGAATAATAACAGAGACAAAGAACAGTGGAATTGTTGCACTCTGGTGGATTAGCAGTTAGGTCAGTTTCCTCCGAAAGAATGCAAGCCACATATCCCTAGGTTTGAGTCCCAGGTCCGGGATGGGTAGAGACACCGAGTGTGAGCAACTAAGTAAAAATGAATAAAATGCTTCTTCCTCCTCTCACTTTCACCCTGCCTGCTTGCTTGCCTTCATGTACCTTTCCTCTTAAAAACCAAAAAAAACTAGAAAAAACAAACCAAAGAGTGGAATAGAAATATCACCAGAAATATACTAACCTATACAGTTAATTTATGACAAAGGAACCAAGAGCATAAGATGGAGAAAGAAAAACATTTTCAACAAATGGTGTTGGGTACACTGGGCGGCCACAAGCAAAGCAGTGGATCTAGACCACTCTCTAACACCATGCCCAAAAATCAATCCAAAATGGATTGGAGACTTGGATATAAGAATAGGAGCAATGTGCACCCTGGTGTAGAGAGGTTCAGTGGGGTCTAGATACATCCCGGGAACCCCGAGTTGCATTCCGGAGCTGGGGCAACAACCAGAATAAGCAACTAAATAAAACAGATAAAATGCTTCTTTGTTCTCTCTCTTCCTGTCTACCTGCCTCTGCTCTCCTTCATTCCATCCTGCATCTTCTCTTTAAAAAAGAAAAAAGAACATGAACTAAATAATACTTAGAAGAAAAGATAGGCTACGTGTTCTGCTACACTGGTCTTAAAGAATTTTGGGAGATTCAATTCCATTTGCAAAGGAAACTAAAGCAAAAATAAACAAATGAGAGACCACATCAAACTAAAAAGCATTTGTACAGCAAAAGAAAATGAAAAGACATCCTACTGACTAGGAAAAGGTACGTGTACATTACATCTGTCAAACACTTAATATCCACAATGTATAACGAACTCTTAAAACTCAACAGCAGAAGAGCAATCCAATAAAAAAATGAGCAGAAGAACTGAATAGACATTTCGTCAAAGAAGACATACAGATGGCTAACAGACACATGAAAAGATATTCTTCCTCTCTTGTTAGGGACATGCAAATCAGTAAGACGTCACCTTATACCTGTGGGAACAGATATTATCCAAAAGACTGGAAACAACAAATTTAACAAGGATGCAGAGAAAAGGGAACCCTTTTACACTGTTGGTGGGAGTATAAGTTGGTACAACCTTATTTAAAGCAGTATGAAGATTCCTCAAAAAAATTGAGAATGGAAATCCCATACAATCCTATCATCCCACTTTTGAGTATTTAACCCCTAAACATGAAACACTAATTTACAGAGATACATGGATCCCATGTTTATTGTATCATTATTTACATGGACCAAGAACTGGAAGCTACCTAAATTTCTATCACCAGATGAGTGGATAAAGAAGAAATGGTATATATAAACACACACACACTGGAATACTACACAACCCCACAAAAGATGAAATCCTGTCATTTGCAACAACATGGATGGACATGGAAGGCCTTATGCTAAGTGAAATAAGTTAGAAGGAGAAAGATAGATACCAGATGATCTCACACATATGTGTCATGCAAAGAAACAAAGCAAAGGAATAGACAAAACAAAAATCAACCTTGGACATAGACAATAAAACAAGTTAGCCCCGGGGAAGGGGTTAGGGACAAGCGGTGGCAGGTTGGTGGTGGACATGGTGTGTTGACATATATTTGATGAATGTTAAACCTGTACATATGGGTTTATAGTTTTTTTGTAAAACAAAGTTTTCTCAATGAATATGTTTAAAAATTGGCTTGTGAGCTGATAAAAAATTCAAAGCTAGAGGAGAGAGTGGGGGAAGGAAAGAGAGAGAGAGAGAAGGATGGCCTGTGTCCCACAACCTTGCTCTTCAAAATGTGCTCCATGGCGTAGCAGCTTTGACATCACGTGATAGTTAGAAATGAAGAATTTCAGGGCTTTCTCCAGTCCTATAGGATCAGAATCATTTTAACTCAATCCCTGGATGATTGAGAGGCACACTAACATTTAAGAAGTGCTGTCCTACAGAGTTCATTTGTTTATTAGTACCTTAGTTGGGTTACTAGCAAGCTGTAATCTTGATGCTTATAGATAATATTGGAGGCCAACGAAGGTGAAAATCTTTTAAAAAGTAAATGTGATTGTTAAATGTAGCATCTCACCTTATTCCACTAGGTTCTGACTGAATGCAAATGGAAACTTTCATGCCTGCACTGACATATTGATATTTGGTCCATCGTGTTCTTACTAAAAGTCAACAGTGATATTTATAATGAGACGTGTATAATTCTCTAGAGTCTCAAAGAAAGATTTTATAAATAATTTTGAGCCAAAAAAATAGAATCAGATTTAGCAAACTATCACCGCATTTTACCTTCTTACTATGTATTCTGCTTTTCAGCATTAAATCTCTTTCCACCGTGAACATGTGATAAAGTCAATAATTTTACTTGGTATGACTTTCTTATCATTTGAAGTCCTAGCATATTATAGTACTGTTAAGCCTCATATTATTTTCTTTGTGCATGCTTTCTAATTCATTGATAGTTACATGATGGCTGATAGAATGGGACCGTTGGTGGTAAATTTAAAGTATTATATCTATTGGTATTAATGCGTGATGATGCACACTTTAGTCCTATTAAATATTATGATGTAATCTTCCTTCAATAAAATTATGAAAATAAAATGGTGTAAAGAAAAAAATAAAATCAGTGTATCAGACCTGATGCCAAGCTTTTAACTGTTATCTCAATTAACAATGCCCTTCTAAGGAAGGTATTGCTATGCTAGTTTGATAGTTGAGGAACTTGCACTCTGAGATGAGAAGTAACCTTCCCTGAAGCAGGTAGCTCTCCAAAGATCAACTCCAGGTTGAAACTAAGGCTATTGCTCCCACTTGTATTGGGGTTGATGGTAACAGGTGGTTTGATTTATATAGGACTTTGCTCCAGACATGGGGAAACATTTCACTGTTACCAGATTCTTGGTAACACAAAGTTCCAGCTAACTAGGAGAGAGCCAAGTAGAGATTTTAGTAGAAATCCAAGTTCAGCCAGGCTGTTGAAGAAGGGTCGATTTTACTGTGCTATCATTCCCACTACTCAGGGATTCAACTTACTGTTCCCTTTCACTGAGGAGTCCATTGGGGAAATAAGTATAGTTTGCGCTCTACATAATTAGCAGCATGTGACTTTCCATATTACCTGCTCTTGTATATACAAAAGAGAAGACACTTTGCCCTGCCCTGTTTCCCCTTTTATTCCCCCTTCATTTTCTGTTCGTTTTGCCTGGGCGGCAATATCAGCAAAGTTTGAATCCTAGCTTAAAACTTACTGTACACACCTTGTGAGGCACTTAGCCTGCCTCTGCCTCTGTTTCCTTCTCCTTAAATTGGGAAATGACAGTAATTTTCGCCTCCTGGAAATGTTCTGGGGCTTGAAGGTGGAGATGCATATAAAGTTCT
The DNA here is from genome assembly GCA_004363575.1 of Solenodon paradoxus. Lineage (NCBI taxonomy): Eukaryota > Metazoa > Chordata > Mammalia > Eulipotyphla > Solenodontidae > Solenodon > Solenodon paradoxus. The sequence continues at coordinate 57,501 of RJWH01002862.1, forward strand.
TAGTTCAGTGCTTGGCAGGTAATAGACATTCCATAGCTATTGACATCATTATCTGTTACCCTCTGTATTGTCATATCTCCTGTTGTGTCTCTGTTTTTATACCTCCCATGTACCGTATGTTTGATACAGAACATGACAGATACCTTTTTCATTTGTTCCTGCCTCTGAATAGTGCTTCTTCATTTTCCTTCCCCTCAAGTAAGAAGTTTGCACTAAGATTCCAGTGTCCTCTTACCTTTGATGTTGTCATGATTCCACTCGCCACTTTTATAATTCCTTAGCATTTTATAGCATGAGATTTGGAATTGAAATGGTTTAAAAATACACATATTGGTTTGTGTTTAATGATGGTTAGGTGCATAAAATTTGACTCCTTTTGAATCTGACACCAGACTTTTCCTTGTTTCCAATAGTAAGTCTTTGAGGAGGCCCACTGGAAAACCAAACAGAGTAGGCATCTGCCATTTCAGTGTCGTCGGTCATGTAAGATACAGTAAATGTATCAGAAGCAAAGGAGATTAGAGATGGACACAAGTTTTCTAATTTTCCATTAAGGAGAATGAGTTTTCTTGATATGTGGTCTGGAATTCCCTTGATGAGTTGGAAGGACAGGGAGTTTTTTGTTTGTTGGTTTGTTTGGTAATAATTTAGTGCTCTTGAAACTTCAGTTTTCTTTCCTCCTTTCCTTGATGCAGGCTTGAAGACATTAGAGGGCTATGTTTTTTTGCAGATCTGAAATCTGGACTGGTTAGCAAGGAGACTGCACTGCTGTGCATGGAGAGCTCTCTAATAGCTTTGACACAGGGCTTTCTGGGTAGTTAGTCAACTCAAGGAGTGCCATGCTTTGAGAAGAGACTACAAAACTAAAAACCAAAAACCTCCTCAGGCAAATTATTTCTTTGTTAAATAACATGACTTTTCAGGACATTGGGATCCACCTGCCTGAGTTCGAATCCAGTTTCTACCTCTAACTAAGCTAGATGAACTTGGGCAGCTTGTCTGTGCTTTAGTTTCTTGTTTCTCAAACAGCTTCAGTTCCAATTCAAGAGGTGGGGAGGATTGAATTAAGTAATGTAACTAAGCATACAGCCTGGTACTGTAATAAATTGTAGCCATTATGGTGATGGGAGCAACAACTCAAAACTCTCCTCTCTGCGTTAGCGTGATCAAGATGGAAAACTCTTTGAATTCTCTGATAAATCTTTATGAATTCCATTGTACCGCTGATGGAAGGAGCATCAGAAGGACTCTTAATTTTCTCATCTGTGTTTTGCTGGAGTTGGACTCAGTTCTATTTCAGAAGTCACAGTTGACTGTGTATGTAATAATCTGTACCATAACTCTGTGTGACTGGATGTAGATTTTCCCTTTTAATTAGTGCATTGCTTTATATTTTTTAAAGCCTTTACGGGGTTTTCAGTGAAGTGTCTTCCAAAGCCATCTGGGACTACAGGTGGTGAGATGCTGTTTTTTTTTTCCCCTTCTCTCTTCTCTGTCTCTAGTCCTAGTTGCCACACTGCTAGAATCCCGTGGAGTTGAATGAGACCCCCCCACTGGCCTTCACAGTGGTAGGAAAACACACTGTATGTAATAAAGGGACATTAGAAAGGCTCCTGTAATGACTGCAACTGGGCTTCATGTTCAAGGCAGGAGCCAATTTTCTCCTTTTCAAACTGATATGAAAGAAATAGGGCTAATAGCAAGAGGCATTTTGCTTTTTAAATGTAATTTATTTAACAATTCAAAATGCATGTATAATTACTCCATCTGAATCTGTGTTCATGATTTTTACATTTCCAAAACAAATGGGCAATAAAGTCAGAGTCGCTTTTATTTTTAAACTGAAGGCCCAATGCTCAGAAATGTAGGAGAAGAAAAGCAGTGGACAGAAGGAGAAAGCACTTGGCTGTCCCTACACACATGTTCAGAATGTGTTGCTTCAGTAGAATTAAGTGTATGTAAAATTGGGAAAATCGATGTATAACCACACTCATAATGAAAATCTTTTGATGCAAGAAATAGTCAATCATGATTCATGGTCACTACCACCCAGAAAGAGACTGTATAGCGCGTATGAGAAGAATTGGAGCTTATTCATTGGGTCTTTGATTGTAAAATAACAGGGAAACCTTTTCACTGATGATTAGAGGACTGCCATAATTCAAAATTGTCCAACCTTCGTTTACATTCCAGATGGGCCTGCCTTTCACAGTCCTCTCTACACCATTAACAGTTTCACTGGAAACTTCTGTACTCAACTTTGTGTACCTTTCTGCATGTGTTTAAAACCCTTATGGATGGTTTTCGGAGTAACATGCAAACTCATCAGATGTTAACAGTTTCTATTCTGTGCCCCATTCTCTGGGCACATAGATCTATCACTTAGAAAAATAAGAGCAGATAATCAATCTTTCCATTGTAAAGCAATTCAATGCTGCCTTTGCTTCTGTTCCACATCTAAGTCTATATTGACTTCAAAAAAGGTAACCTTTCAGAGTTTTTATTTTCCTTATTCCATTATTGATAGTAGAAACTACGTGAAAGTATTGGAAAGCAAATGAATCATCTCTAATTTCACCATCCAGAGGCATTCTTGTTAACATATGGCTGCATTTCCTCCTAATTCATTTGCCTTGCATTTATCTCTATGTAACACTCCCCTCTCCCTTATCCTAGCTTATGGAAATATGTGTATGTATACTTTGAACATATCGGAGTTGTATTTATATACCAGAGTCCCATAGTAAATAGAGTGTGCCACTAATGTAACTCCCTTAATCTCCACTCCTGCTGCATTTCAATTAACTCTTGTCTAGCTCCCTCTCACTGTTCCAGGTATAGGGAAGGCACAATAGAAATTCATAGAGAAACTGGAGAGGTTGATTTTGGCTTTTGATCTTCCAGAAGTCCATGTCCTGGCATTTAGGGAATTTCAAGATGTAATTTGGATTAGCAGTGATTATGGATTCTTAAACTCTTTTAGTACCAAATCTTGCCAACAATGCCTTTTCGTGGCACATGACTTTGATTTCTTTGCCGTTCCTCACCTCCCACTTTTCATTAAATCGTGAGCCAGGTAACAGGAAAACTTAAGGTGTCCATTTTATTTCAACTCATTAGGAAGCCTAGGAAGGAATACAAACTGGAAAAAGATAAACACCTTTTGAAAGATTGCTTCATGTTCCATGGAAGAAGCCAAAACTGAAAGCTAGGTGACTGGTTAGGTGACTTCTACAGCAGTCCTTCATGTGCTAGGAAGAAGGTGGGCCATTCAAGAACAATGCAAGAGGTGGAAGTGGGAGAACTGGACAATGTTGCGGGGGAAGGGGACAATGGAGAGAGTCAACGATGGCTTCTGGGACAAGAAGGTACTGTTGATTGTCTACAGTTTGTGTATTTAATGCATGTCTCCACTGGCAAAACCATAAACAATGTAAAGTACTGTTCGCCTCTTTGAGGTTATTTGAATGCCGCAGGTGATCTTTGGATGCTTGTTCGATGAGTTCGCTTTCCTGGTGGACTTCTGACTACCTCGATGTCCTGGACTGCAGTTGGCTAATGTGGGGTGGGTGTCATATTTTTGATGATAACGTGGACCAGGACTCCAAGCTACTTGGAGCAGTCTTGAGACAGAGTGACTCTCTCCAGTATCCTGCATAGTGAGTGACTCTTGTCCTTGACTTCAGACTGCAGAATTACACTTTCAGTCTCTAGAAAACCAGTGGCCAGTAGGCACCACCATTATTTCAGTCCCTGTAAAGCTGACTCTACTTCATGTATGGCTTTGCATTGTGTGAAGTCTACTAACACTTGATGACCCCTAAAATATTGTCATAGGATGCTGAGTGGTGGCAGTCATTCTTCTGTTGAGGATGGCCAAGAGAGAGTTTAGTTACATCTTGAGATTGAACTAGGCTGTCCTCTTCCTTAAGTGATTCTCAGCTGAGGACAGTTTCTTTCTCAGGAGACATTTAATAATGTCTGAGTAAGTTTTTTGGTTTTCACAACTGACTGGATGTGAGTACTGGCCTCTGACATCTAGTGGGTAAAAGCCAGCATGCTTCTAAATATCCTGCATTGTACAGCCCAGTTCTCTCCCCTGACCCTCCCCCACAAGGAATTCTCTGACCCTGTCTGTCGTAGTTCTAAGGTTGGGAGTTTGGATTAAAGTCATATTTTTCCGTATTTTTCACTCTCAATGATTGTGAATTTACTTTACTTGACATCTTTAAATAATGGCAAGTGACTCCATACTTAGTTGTGAAAAGAGATGTTCTTAGAGAAGTAATTATTAATCTACCCTTGATAATCAGAGTTTAAAAGTGAGTAAATAATGACTTCATAGTAGGATTACGATTGGTATCAAAACAAGAAATAATAGAACTCTTTTTAAGTGCTTCTTGTTTTGTTTTCATTTTGGATGGCATGAGTATAAAAGTTGAAGTTGAAGTTTGGAACAGATACTGTTTTGTTACTCCAACTTATCATTATCCTTTTAGTGTTTCCCTGTCAGTTCAATAGTTAAAGGAGATAAGTGTTAGATATTTACATGTAAATATTCCCAGATCAGGTTTGAACTGGTGCCCTCCATTCTCTATAGATGAGCTGCAAAGTTCATCAGAAATGTAGTCATTTTAAAAGGAGGGGGAAGGAAGTTGGTTTCTAGTTAGAAATCATTTGAAAAATTAACTTTGGGGTTGCATGAAGCATATTGTTGCTTTCAAATATGTGAAGATTATCTCTTGAATCCTTTGAAAATCTGGTAATGTTTTCTTAGTGCCATTTGTGAGGATGGCATGCCTGGGATGTCTGCCTACAGGGAAGAGAAGGAAGCAAAAAACTTAACTGTTGACTTGCTGTGCTGATGAACAGTCAATCCATCCCATGGTCTGGTGGATCCTGGTTCCGTGTGACTGGAAAAATGGGTAGACACTACAGCCACCATCACATTCAGGGCTTTTCCTGGGGCTCTGTCTGCCAGATCTGCAACCAGAGGCAAATATACACCCAGAGACTTTGCAATTATAGGGAGAATGACTCTACTGACCACTGGGACCTCACCTGTGAATCACATTTGAGCTGTTTTGCATGATCCTTCAGAAGAGAATCTTCTGGCGCACCATTTTGTTTTGTTCTTCTTAGGGCCATTGAACTGACTAAAGCCAAGTTAGGTCCCTTTTAGGCCAAGTTGTTAACGAGCTTGAGTAAGGTCATCATGTGGATTTTTATTCACCCACTCATCATGATCCTAGCAGAGCAGTGAGCAAAAAAGGCAAATTTTGATCCTTACATAAGCCGGTATTGACTTAAAAATAATTTTAAAACAAATGAGCAGAATTTTAAGAAATATTGAAGACAAAGTGAGATTGTGAGGGAAGAAGGGATCAAAATCACTCCACCCAGTTGTTTCTGTGTTTTGCTTCTTTCTGTTCTGACCTTGACTCCACCTCCCCTATGTATTGTCAAATATCCATCCTGTTACTTTACATATGTTGATATCATCATCCTTTCCATGTCACTATATACATGCTTCGATAACTTGTTAACAACTGTGTCAAAATGCTGCTTCTGCCTCTCAAAAACAAAACAAAACAGAACAAAAAACTGTGGAGTCATTTATATCAGTTCCTCTCAAAATTCAATCCCATCACCTGGGAACATAGTTTAAATGCTGTTTCTGATTCACTGTGACCTGGTCAGGATTGAGAATCTGGTTTCCCTCCAAATTCCCAGGGACTGCTCATATAGATGGTGTGTTAGTTTCCTGTGAGTGTGGTAACAAATTCCCACAAACTGGATGACTTAAAAACAAAAATTTTATTCTCTCAGTTCTGGAGGCCAAAAGTTGGGAATTAAAGTGTTGGCAAGTATGTGTGTTCCTCCAGTGGGTGGAGGGGAGAATCTCTTTTTTTGCTGCTTCTCCTGTCAAGGGTGTTGTATGAGTGGAATCATATCTAAAGCAACTATTTGGGATTGGCATTTTCACTCATCATAATTTTCCGGAGACTCAATTAGGATGTTGCGTGGGTATGAATTTCCCACAGTTTATTTAACTATTCACCCCGTGAAGGACATCTGCTTTGTTTTCATTTTGGGGCGATTTTAAGTCAGCTGCTAAAAACAGTCATTTACAGGCTTTGGGGATGAGCATGATTTTTCATATTTCTGGAACAAATGCCTAGGAGTGTAACTGCTGGGTCATAAGATAGTTTCATGTTTAGATATTTAGGAAACAACCATACTTTTCCAGAGAAGCTAAGTCATCTTGAATTCCCACCAGCAGTGTATGAATCAGCCAGTTTGTTTATTCTAGTGAACACTGCTGCTTTATTATTTTAGCCATTCTGATAGGTGTGTGGTGGTATCTCATGATTTTAATTTATATTTCCTTAATCACTGTGCTAAATAACTTTTCATATACTAATTTGTCTATCTGTCTTCTTTGGTAAAATGTTCATATTTTGCATCTGTCCCATATATGTTCTTGCTATTTGCCTATTTGTTTCTGGTATATTTATATTTATGATACTGAGTATTAAGAGTTCTTTATCTACTCAAGATACCTATTCCTAAATCTGTTCCTCATTAGATAAGTGGTTTGCAAATATCTTCTCCCAGTCTTTTCAACCTCTTAATGGTCTTCCAGAGGAAAAAAAATTGTTAGCTTTGATGTAGCCCAATTTATTGTTTTCATTTTTGTGGATCATGGTTTGGGGTGTCAAGTCTTAAGAGCTCTAACTCTAGATAACAAAAGTTTTCTTTTCTTTTGATTTACTTTTTTACTCTGCACATCTATGGGTGTTTGTGTGTGTGTGTTTTATAGTTTTACATTTTACGTTTAGGTTTGTCATCTTCTTTGAATTAATATTTGTATAATGTGTCAAGTTTAAATCGGGGTTCATCCTCTTTTGGCTTTAGATGTTTATTTTCAGCATGTGAGTGTTTTTTGTTTTTTGTTTTTTTTAAGAAAAGGTTCATGCAGGAATGAAGGTGAGTAGAGGCAGGCAGGAAGAGAGAGGAGGAAGAAGCATTTTTATTTCTTTTTTAGTTGTTCATCTTGATTGTTCTTGTACAAGCTGGGACCCTTGGTTCTATGTGGGCTGCACCCACCCTCTGCTCCACCAGGGTGTGCCTGTGTGAGTGAGTTTGAAGAGAGTTTCTTATAAATAGATTTTAGTTGGGTTATGTTTTTTTTAATCTTCTTTGTTAACATCTGTGTTTTAGGTGGACCATTTGCGTTTAATGTAATTATTGGCATTTAAGAACTTGAGTTTGGCTTTTATTTTGTCTTGCGTTTGTGCCTCTCTTATTCATTGGTTTTCTTTTTCCTACATTTCAGTAAATTATTTGAGTATATTTTAGAATTTTATTTTGATTTATCTAATGTTTTTAGTGTAACTCTTTATAGTCTTTGGTTTTCTAAGTATTATAGAACATATACATAACTTATCATAGTCTACTACTGTTATTTTACCAATGTGAGTGAATGAATTGTTGAAATCTTACCTGCTTTTAGATCCTTGTTTATGTCACTGTCTAAATGTTTCCTCCCTGTACATTTAGAACCATGTTAGAATGTATTACACTTATTTGTTTTTGATCATCATGCTTAATTTAGTAAGCTTTAGGGTAGTAAGATAATATATTGTATTAATTTATAATTTTGTTCTTGCTATTCTTTTAGTGCGATCTGTTATTGATAGTCTCTTACTTTTTCTGCAAAATGTCTGAATTTCCACTTTATTTCTGAAGGATATTTTCACTGGATATAGAATTCTGGAGGTGACAGTTCTTTATTTCCCCAGCACTTACAATATTTTATACCCCTGTCTTTCTCCTCTCCGGAGCTGCTGATTAAAAATTCGCTATCATTCTAATTATATTTTCTCCTCTAGATAGTCCTTTCTCTCACTGCTTTCAAGATATTTTATTTTCCTTGGTTTTCAAAAATTTGATTATGAGGTGCTTTTTGTAGATTTAAAAACAACTTGATTCTCTTTTGAGTTGCTTGGTTCTTTGGAATCTATTTATGTCTCTTGCTAAATTCGGGGAGCTTTCAGTTATTATGTGTTTAAATTTTAACCCTGCTTTCTTTCTCCTTTCCTTAAGGACTCTAGTGACACAAATGCTGGATATTTTGTTATACTTCCCTAGGTCCCTGAGACTGTTTATTTCTTCCATTCACATTCTCTCTTACTCAGATTGGTTGTTTTCTAATATTCTACCTATAAGTTGACTGATTCTTTCCTCTGTCCCTGCCGCCCCTTCAGTAATCTATTGAACCTTTCCACTGAGTTTAAGACTTACTCATTGTAACTTATTGATCTAAAATCTATATTTCTTTTACTTTCGTAGCTTTCTTTGTTGAAACTTTAGATGCTAGTTAATCTATTTCGTTAAATTAAGAGAACTTATCTATTTCTTTTGTCCTAAAAATATTTGTCCAGATAGTAGATTAAATTGCCAAGTAAACAATAATAGAGAGCTTTTCAAATGTTGTGCAGCTTTATGATACAACTGCTATTGTATTTTGATAAATGTGAAGAGGAACACCAAATAATAAAGAAGACAGACATAGAACAGAGGATTGAAAGCATTAGGTATTCCCCTACCTCTGCAAGGAGGGACTCTTTCAAATCCTTCCCGGGAAGTGAGTGGTTGTTGGGAAACTAAAAAATTATTTAAGAGTCCTTAAATACAAGGTGACACATGGAATTCTTTAACTTGACATAGTTCTTGAGGAAGTTCTCAGTTCAAATAACAAGGGTGACACTGACAGTACATTCACACACAAAGATCTATATCCTGAGAGAGAGAAGGAATTGAGGGGAGGAATCCAAAGCCTCCTGGAGTTGTTGGATCTATTTGTTCGTATTTTGGTGCTTTTAATGTGCTCTTTGCACTTTAAATTCTTGGTAGATGATCTTAACTTTTTTTTTTAAGGAAAGCTGCAGACAGGAATAAAGGCAGAGAGAGAGCTGAGGAAGAAGCACTTTTTAAAAAGTTTAGTTATTCACATTGGCTGTTATCCCTACCTCATTCATATCCCCTATCCTGGGACCTGGGGCTTAAGTGCACTGTATCCAGGGTTCACGAGACCACTAGGCCATCAGTGAGGTGCCAATTTTAACATTTCTGTCATTTCAATGTTGACATTTCATTTTTTGACTCAGGTTAAATTTTTTTTTTTCTCATTCTTGGTATGATGGGTAGTTGTCAATAAAAATTTTTAGCATTTCTCGTATTTTAAGACTGAGCAGCTTATTGAAATCTTCTGTTTTTGGTAGTTTAGGTTGATACCACCCTGGAGTGACAGGTTCATGGCCGGTTGGAAGTCCAGGTGCTTCCTCTTCTGCTGACATTTAGTGAGGGGAGTGGCTGAATGGAACGGGCTTCGCTTTCCATTCTTGGTTTCCACATCGGGTTGGGGAGGACGGAATCGGAAGGAGAAGGGGTTCGTTTTAGCCAAGTATGGTTGAAAATGCTGTTTTCATTTCCCCCAGGATTATCCTGACACTAGAACGAGGGTATTGATGTGTCTCGTTACAGCCTGGAGGGTGGAAGGCTAGGCTTCCTTCTTGGTTATTTCTGGATTGGGTAATGGTGGGGCCATAGTGGTTTTTTTGGCAAGGGGATTGTTTTGTTTTTTGTTTTTCTATTATGAAGTGTGCCAGGAGTAGAGCAGTTATTGTCTCAAAAGTTTCTCTTGGTAGTTTACCTCTGTCCTAATTCTTTAGCAAGAGAGAGAAGACTTTTGTTGCATATTTTGGGGAGGAATCTATACCCACTGGCATTTACTGGTGGCCAGCTTTTTCAGCTCCTATTCTAGGATATAGGAAGTGTAAAGAAATCCATAGAACTCACCTCCACACTGGGGTCTGTCTTGAGATTCTAGCTCATCTGCTTTCATAACTCAGAAATGTCTTATTTTACTGATAGTGTTCAAATGTATATGTTATTTACACATCGAGGGAGGAATGGGGAGCTGTATATCTGTGCCAGCTTCCCAGAAGGTGAAGTGTTACCCCTTATCCTTTTTTTTTTTTTTTGCAGAGAGGAAAGAAGAGAGGGAAAGGTGAAAGAATTGCCTTCATTTATTTAGTTGTCTATTTTGTTTCTTCACCCCAGCTCGAGGTCTTGAACCTGGATCCTTGGCTTGAGGTGGTCTGCACGCCAGCATCTTACCGCAGGTCCTCAGCCATCAGGGTGTGCCCTGCTCCCTTTACTTTTTATAGATAGCAAGGGCGACATTGATTTGGCTCTGTAATCTAGAGCATTTAGTAATGAGGACTGTTGAGTTGGCCTGAGATATCTGCTGTCAGCATGATTTTAGAGGAAATAATCATTACTAAGAAAACTGGTTGCCTGCATTTGTCCAGTTCTTTTCTTTCCAGCCTTTCTAACGGACTCTGAACTGGAAAGCACTGTTGGCAGGGCAGAGAGGTTGAAGAGGTGAGAGGCAGATAAACCGTCCCACCATCTGCCCTGCCGCAGTTTTGAAACTCATATGACACCTCCAAGTTCGTTCTCCTCTGCCTTTGCTTGAGGTGCCAAATGCTATATTTAAGTGAAGAGCTGATTTTGAAAATATTTTTCTGCTTCTGTTTTGTCGAGCATGTTCCTTGCCATATTATGTTAGGGCAGCAGAGCCTTCTGTTTCTTCAGGCTGGTTTGGCTTACGCAATTCAAACATTAGACCTTCATTTTGGAACAGAAGCCTTCTGTAGAGGTAGCACAAAGTGCATTTTTATTTCCAGCAGGTAATAGCTATCAGATGAGAGATGGAGCTTTTGTTCTTTAATTGTTATTCACTTATAGACGGAACTTCTTTTTTAGCTATTTCTGCTCAAGCTTGTTTGACTACATTTTTTTCTTTTCAGAATCTTTCTAATTATGGGAAGAAAAGCAAGTGTGAAACTAGTCTGTTAGCAAGGAGAAGGAAGGATAGTATAACCACTTTACTTTCATAATTGGATTTTGTTTGAACTTTTTAAATACCTGTGTAATTTCGGTATATATGAATGAAGACTATATACCAAGATTATAGATAGGTTGGATGTCTAGGTCATCCAACTTAAATATTTTATGCAAACTTTTGGTTTCTGGTGGAAGCAAGCTTTTTCTGCTAAGCTTAAATATTTTCAGTTGACTGATAGAAAAATTCTGAAGCTGTATATATGTATGTATTTTTCATTCCTTAGGAGTCCTTTGTTCAGAAGGCATGACTGTCCTAGCCTCCATATCTTTAAATAGTGACAGGCTAATATCTCATTAATGGAGACCAATGGTCCCTACCAGCACTGCGGGCTTGTTCATGATATGGGTGTGGCAAACAGCATCAGCTGGTGTTGGTGCTGGAAGAAACCTTTTGAGGTAGCTCATGATTGCGTGATATCTTGAATGGAGAATCTGTCAACAGAATAGTTACCCAATTCACAGCAAATATTTGAGTTGTGTTTAGTTTGGGGGAGACGTCTATATATTCTTTTTGTCTCCTGTAGCTCTTTTTACACGTGTTGGTGCTTTGCTCAGCTTCAGATACCAGCCTGGGGCGCTATTGAGACGTCAGTGTTATTTCAGTTTGGCGACCCTGTGTTCTCTAAGAAAACCCTTTCTCGCCTTGCTCTTTGTGATCGATTATAGCCAGGTGGACACCTTGATTTCCCCCAGCCTCTGCCCCACCCTTTTTATTTGATGTATGTTCTTCAAAGTAAATATAAGTAACTGGGGACTTCTCTCAGGAATTGGTGTGAAAGTGAAAGTGTAGCTGAGTCATAGTGAGAGACTTCAAAGTGCCGGTTACTGAGAGTCCCTCGATCCTTTGAGATGAAATTTTGTCCCAGATAATTTGAACTTTCTTCACTAGTCAGCACAGACAGAAACCCAACTTAAATTCCCGGGACTGTGACTCTAAGAGGGTGTTGGCATTATTTTTCACTTCCCTTTGCCCTTGATGTTCTTCACCACTGTCCCACCCTGTGCTCCTGGCTCAGTCTTTGCTTTGTCCTTTGAAGCCTTGGGCACTTCATCTTAAGAGATCCTAGAGGATGCTTTGTAGACAGAAGGTTCTATATAGATATTCTTACAGTTAGTGAGTCCACTGGGAGTTCACGATCTGAGAAGAAAGCAGGCTTAGAAACCTAGCTACACGCTAGTCACTAGGGGAGATAGGAGGGTCGTGAAATGCTTAGTTTCCACGGATTCTTAATTAGCCAAGGGGAGTGGGAGACATTAGGCTTTATTTATTTGTATATTTATTTTTAAGGATGCTAGGTGCAGACAGGAGTGAAGGTGAATAAACAGGCAGGCAGGAAGAGAGAGGAGAAAGAAATGCTTTACTTATTTTGCTTAGTCGTTCACCCTGGTTGTTCCCCCAGCCCTGGGACATGAATCTGGGTCCTTGAAATGCATATGAACTGTATCAACCAGAGGCAGTGAACTTAACTGCTACACCACCAAAACACACCAACTGGTATTATTTTAAATGTAACCCAGCCAAGTTTCAGCAAGGTTCTGTTCCTCTAGGTAATGCCCACCTACCACTTAGATTTTGAGTAACCTTGAGTAGGTGCCTGTAATTAAAACATTCCAGGGTCCAGGGAAGGAGCTGTATATAATGAGCTATCTGGGCAAGCCAACAAATTAAATTCTTTCAGATTCTCCCTCTTATTCGTCACCTTCATCATTCACCTTTCATAGAGACTTATAATAGAGCAAAAATTCTCCATTGTGGTTTCGCGTCTCCTTAGGTAAGGATAGGTTGGTTTCCAAAGGCATTAACATTTTTATTTAAATCATTGTACTTTCTAATGATAAGTTTGATCATGTTTGATTGAAAACAAGCCATGAAAATGCGGGTGTCAGAGGGTCTCAAAGGCTGAGGTGTTACATGTTTCAGTTTGTTCCTCTAACAAATGTTGGATCCTCTTCTATGTTTTGTTAACTCTAGAGTCTCAAGAACTTGCTTGCCTACACTGCCTGTCAGTAACTAGATTTATTGGCTCATTTGGCATCTTTGTTGTTGTATTAATAATGTTATTTTAGGAGTGGGGTGGGCTTCTTTGTATAGAAGTAACATATGAAGAGAAGCTGAGACACTTGAGTTGCTATAACTCCTGTTGTGAGTAAAAACTCAGACAACTTTGAATTGTGTTAACTATGTAGCATTGCTTCCACAAAGTAGAAATGAGCAAGCCAGAACAGGTTTATACATAGCAGCCGGTGTTAGAATTACTGCTGAGTTGATTAAGTAGGAGGGTGCTTTATCATTTTTCTCTGAGAGGCATAGCTGAATTAATTTGGAGAAGGACACCCCAGGGAGAAGGCATGGCTAGAATGGAAAGGTGAGACCAAGATAAGTATCAAAATTTTAGAATGGGAGAGACCTTTGGGATTTTCGAATTCATCTTATTCATTTATGGGTCTGTGAATTAAGGCCAATTTACTAGCAATCCCGGCGACATTCACTGAGCACCTACTAGAATACTGCATGCTGTGGTGGAGGTAGAAGGGGTCTCTAGAGAAACAGGAACAATATCAACCCATTAAAATAGATTTGTTGTGAGAAATGAAATTGACCTCCTCACATCATCTGGAAACAACCTAAGTGTCCATCAGCAAATGACTGGATAAGAAGATGTGGTTTATAGACACATCAACAGACTTAAAAAAGAAAAGGTGACATCTTGCCATTTGTCGCCACATGGATGGAACTAGAGGGGATGATATGAGGTGAAATAAGTCAGAAGGAGAAAGACAAATACAAGGTGATTCCACATGTGAGTGGAATATAAAGAAACTAAGCAAGTGAATGGACAAAACAAAACAAACCCTCGAATTCTGACAACAGAGCCGAGGTTGCCAGAGTGCAGGGGTGGCGCACAGGTGGGAACAAAGGATCCTGGGCGGGGCCATTGAATAGTGGTGGAGGGCCGTTAAAAATTTGGTGATGGGTGTGGTGTGATATTGTCCATGTGATGAAAAGGGAGTCTGCACTATTAGATTTTACACAATGATATAAACCAATGTTACCCCACAAGTGAATGAGTAAACACGATTGCATGAATAACTAAAACTGACTTCTCCAGTTATGGAGGCTGCAAGTTCCAGGGTCTGCAGTTGGCAAACTAAAGCCCTAGGTGATCAAATGTTATAGTTCTAGTCCAAAGGCTAACAGACTTGAGACTCAAAAAGAGGGAGGATATTTCAGTTTGTGTTCAAAAGTGGAAAATGTCAGTGTTCCAGTGTGAAGGCTCAGGAAAGAGGAATTCCCTCTACCCCTGGGGAGGTCAGTCCTTTTGTTCTTTCCAGGTCTTCAACTGATTGGGTGTGACCCAGCCATGTTGGGGTGTGGAACAATTTGCTTTACTAATTATAGCAATTTAAATGCAAAAAATGTAATATAAAATCATTTTCCTAAAACCACACAGAAAAAAATCTTTGATCAAATATCTTTGTACCCATGGCCCAGTCAAGTTGACCCATGAAATTCACCTTCATAGATGATGACTCCAAATACAAATGCAATGCGTATTTAGGTCTCAAATACAGATCTCTTGACCCTTGTCCAGACTTCTATTTCATCATACTGTTTTCGAACTCATCTGTAACAAATAAATAATACAAAGGTAATTTTAAAAATCAAAAAATGTGATTTCATCAGCAACCCAAACTTTGACTCATCGATAGATAGCATCAAGAAAATAAAGTCAAGCCTCAGACTGGGACAAGATATGTACAAAATATATTTTTGACAAAGACCTGGTATTCAGGTTGTATAAGGAATTCTTATGTGAGTATATTAAGAAGACACCTAATAAAATTGGTGAGCAATTTGAATAGAAGCTCCACAAATGAATAGACATTTCTTTATCAAGTGACAAGATGCTTAACAGAGGCACACCTTAGTGGCCTAGTGGATAAGGCCACTGGATAGAGTTCACATATATCCCAAGGACCCAGGTTTGAGAACTGCGCCCAGGGAAGCAACCAAGATGAACAAATCTTCACACTCTCTTCCTACCTGCCTGCCTGCCTATTTGACTTCATTCCTCCCTGCACTTTTCCTTTAAAAAAAAAAGAAGAAAAAAAAGCAGTACACCCTGGTGGAGCCGTGTCAGAGTCAACTGCCTTTGAAGGAGCAAGCCATATACTTGGATATGTCCTGGGTCCAGGGGGAAACAACCAGTGCAAACAACTAAATAAAAATGGAAAAACGAAACTGCTTCTTCTTCCTGGTTTCCTGCTTGCCTGCCTACTTGCCTTCATTTCTACAACTTTCCATACACAAACAAAATGTTTAACATCATTAGTCATCAAGGAAATCCAAATTAAAATAATGAAGCAATACTATACTATATATATGAATAGCTGGTGGAATAAAAAATGAATGTCTCATTCCCCGAGGATGGTGATGGGCTAGAGAGAAGTTGAAGGGCCGTAGTTTGATAACCCTGCATGCCCAAGTTCACACAGTTTTGGAAATCCTATCTCTGCTGGCACGGTGATCATACAGTGTTCTGTGCATAGAAGTGGGTGTGTGAAAGCAATCTGGTGATACACATAGATTTTAATTAATTTACAGTCTGGCAATATGGAAAGGTTGACTTATTTAACTTTTGTGTTTTATACTTTTTGTTGTCATTATGAATCTTAAAAAAAAAAATTCTCTGAGAACAAGCGGAATTCCAGTAAAGTTGTATTTGAAATATGTTACTTTTAGTCAGATGTTAAGGGAAAAAGTACTAATATTCATGCTAATATTTCTTGAGCATCACATTGCATGTTCTCATTTATTCTTCCTCACCTTCCTGTCTGGTAGGTACTATTGTCACTCCATTTTACTGATGGAGATTCAGTGTGATTAAGGAAGTCACTCAAGAATATACAAATAGCAAATGACAGATTCCACATGGGATCACAGGATAGACACTCACAAAGCTTTGTCTGAGAGGGTCTCTGCTGAGCCAGAATGAAGGTGAGCTCTAACCTTGGGTCCTGGCACCAAGCTCTGCTGCATCAGACCTGCACTAGAAGATTGCGTGCCATGTGTGAAGCTGTGCTTGCAAATGTATTAGCAAACTGCAGTCATCCTCCACACGGGCCATTTTGCAGTGTTCTTTTATAATGCACTCTAGGATCTTATTTTTAAAATCGGAAAGAAAAATTCATGTTAAGGAACTGTCAAACGATAGCTCTCCCTGATTTCCTTTCATTTAACTGTCTTCTGGGTGGGACCACCATACTAAGGTTGTCACAATGACTGGAGCACCTTTGGCATTTATATAGGAGCAGCCAAGGACTGGGATGCTGATGTCCATGGGAAAACCCATCTCAGCAAAGAATTGTCTGCTTAATATGCCGGTGATCCTGCTGAGACACTTGGTGAATCATGCAACAAACTTAAGCTTCCATATGTTGAAGTCTCTTGCATGGAGAGGATGAGATTTGGTCTCATCCTCTGGATGAGGTTTAAGATTTGGTTTGAGTTCTTTTGTTCTTTGATTTCATTTTTGTCTTTTCCATTCTGTGACAAAGCCCATGACTTTGACCGGGCCTACTTTATTATGTTCTGGGCTTTCCCTTCTGTTCTTTGGGCACGTGAAATGGCAAGACAGAAAATGGTATACTGAATTTGTTTTTCTTTCCTTGTAAAAATTGTAGCATGTTGGCTTTATGGTTTGCTCTCTAGTCAAGGACAAAAAGACCGTTCAGAGCAATGCTGATCTGCAACCAGATCGCCCATCAAGAGAGAACCAGCTAGCAGATGTGACAGTGTTGCCTTACATAGACCACCTTCCATTGCAGAGGCTGCATATGGCCAGTGAGTGGCCCAATTATTGAGTAGTTTTATAACCCCATTAATATAATGACTTTCGAATAGCAGCAGAAAAACTACAGTGGGATGGAACAAAAAGTTGTGTGAAAATGATGATTGCTTATGGAGTTATGAAGACTAGAAATGTATACATTAAAAGCTCTCTCAAATATTTTTAACCAGATACACTAGTAAAGTATCACATTCTCTAAAAATGAGAGCTGTTGACATGCCCTGATGAAGTAGAGGTTAGGTCAATCATCTCCAAAGGAGCGCAGGCCATATACCCCTAGGTGCAAGTCCTGGGTCCTGTGGAAAACACCCAGTGTGAACAACTAAATAAAAATAAAAATAAATAAAATGCTTCTTCCTCCTTTCTCTTCCTGCCTGCCTGCCTATTCATCTTCATTCTTGCTTCTACCTTTTTTTTAAGAATAAAAAATAAAATGAAAATGAGAGCCATGGTCAACCCAGAATGATTCTCTATTTTGGAATGCTTTAGATATGAAAAAGTTGCAAAGATAGAATTCCCTTAACTTCCTTTACCTAATTTTTCCTAAAGATTAACATCTTTCATAACCATATATTTGACAAAAGTAAGCAGTTAACATTGATTTGTTGCTGCTAACTTCACACCAGGTCTGAAGTCAGATTCACCCATTTTTTCATGCCTGTCCTTGGATTGAGTGTAGGACATTATCTTGTTTTTAGTTACCATGTCTCCTTCCACTCCTCTGGCCTATAGCAGGTTCTTAGTATTTCTGTGTTTTTCATGACCTTGACAGTTCTAACAACTATCCATACATGGTTTCAGCAAAGCAAAGTTTCACACTCATTGCTGAATTAACACCCTGCTTGGAGTCACACAGTGGCAGAGGGAAAGGCATGGACTTTGGACTTGGAACACTTGAGTTCTAATCTTGCATCTGATCACTTCAGCCCTGGGAGCCTCACTTTCTTCATGTGTGTTAAAGTGGGAATAATCCCACTGCTTACAGAGTTTTATAAGAATTGAATGAGATACTGTTCATAAAAGCTATTCATAACAAAGCATCAAGTCTACCGTCATCAAAGGGAAATTTATTTTTATTATGTATGAGATTTTTCTGTCCTGCCTATTTTATAAACTGGAGATTGATTGCAGTAGCAAATTTTTTTCCAAGTGTCCTTTGACTATCAGTTCTTTAAATATGTGAAATCATACTGTTTTCTAGAGGACTTGACGGCGGGGCGTAATTTTAATCTCCTAAGTGTTTTCTTTTGAAGAAGTGTTTTTATTTTACTTTTGTTGAGTTGTGCATCTTGGTTGTTCCCCACAGCCTGGGACACAAACCCAGGTCCTTGGGATGTACGCGGACTGCACTTGCACCCAGAGATAGCTGACCAAACCACTACTCCACCAGTGTGTACGACGCCTGAGTATTTTTGTGAAAACCCTTTTGGTGCAAACCATGACTTGTCTTTTTACTCTTTTTCTAATGACTTACACACCCAGAGCTAACTGAGCACACACAGATGGACAAACATGCACACCTCTGGAAATCTTAGGAAAATGTATCACTTTTTGCAGAGAGATGCTCTCCTTTAAAACAGGAACTCACAAACTGTAGCCTAGGGGCTGAGTCTAGTTGGTGACCTGATTTAGTTTTATAAGAACATTAGACTATCTCAGGTCCTCACTTTCAAGATGACCAAGAAAAGAAGGAACGATGGTCATGGCCACATGCAGCCTATTTGCTGCATCAGCTGCGGCCTATGTGAGCCAGAGAACCAGGCTATTGAGTAGTTTGTTATTCAAAATATAGTAGAGACCGCAACTGTCAGAGACACTTTCAAAGTATCTTTGACGCCTCTGTGCTTCCCAAGCTGAATGTGAAATTACATTACTGTGTGAGTTGTGCCATTCACAGTGAGGCCATCAGGAACCGTTCTCATGAAGCCAGGACCAAACACAGTTTTGACCTGCTCATGCCGCCCCACAACCTCCACTGAAGCCATGTAATGGAGCTAACCCTTTAAGAACTGAAGGAAACTTGTCTGGGAAAAAAATGATAAAGTGCAAATTTTACTTTAAGTTAAAAATAAAAATTCTATTGTCTAGGACTGATTTCCTGCTTTGAAAAAAAAAAGGCAAAAGCTTTTTAGTTTGATGGCATCCCAATTGTTTCTTTTGCTGTTGCTGCTCCTCCCCCAGAGATCTCTTTGAGGTGCAGGTCATGGGGTGATTTTCCTCACATTTTGTTCTATGTATTTTATGGTTTCGTGTCATGTCCAGGTCTTTGATTCATTTTGAATTGACTTTTGTACTTGATGATAGTGAATGATCTGGTTTCTCTTTTTTTGCAGACGTCTTTCTAGTTTTCCCAGCACCATTCATTGAATATTTTCCTTCCTGCATTGTATGTTCTTGTCACCTTTGTCATAGACAAGCTGTCCATGAAGTTGTGGTTTTATTTCTGGGCTCTCTGTTTGATTCCATTGGTCAGTATATCTGTTTTTGTTCCAGTACCAAACAGTTTTGATGACAGTGACCCTGTAATAAAATTTGAAGTCTCTAAGTGTGATTCCTCCACTGTTCTTGTTTTTTTTCTCCTAAAATAGCTTTGGCTATTCGAGTTTTTTGTGGTGCCATACAAACTTCAGTATTACTTGCTTCATTGAAAAATGTCCCTGGGTTTTTTATGGGAATTTCATTGAACCTACTTATTGCTTTGGGTAGAATAGCCATTTTTACTATGTTGATTCTTCCACTCCATGAACATGGGATATATTTCCATCTCTTTATGTGTCCTTTCATTTCTTTTGTTAAGGTGCTGTGGCTTTCCTTTTAGAGGTCTTTCTCCTCCTTGGTTAATTCTTAGGTATTTGATTGTTCTTGGTGCTATTGTGAATGAGATTTCTTTCTTAATTTCCTTCTCCTCTACTTCATTGTTCACATATAGAAATGCTACTGATTTTTATGTGGTGACAGTATGTCCTATTCTATCAAACTGAAAATCCTCTGCACAGCAAATGAAACCACCACTGAAACTAAAAGATAACCCGTTGAAGTGGAGAAGATATTCACACAACATATATCAGATAAAAGCTTAATTTCTAAAATATGCAAGAGCTCATATATCTCTATAATAAAAACGCAAATGAGCCACTCAAAAAATGGGCAAAAGAGCTGAATAGAGACCTTTCTAAAAAAGACACACAGATGGCTTACAGACACCTAAAAAATACTCTCCATTTCTAATTACTCATCAGAGTAATGCAAATAAAGGCTGCAGTGAGATACCGCCTCACACCAGTGAGAATGGCCTATATTGAAAAGACTAGAAATAGCAGGTGTTGGAGGGGCTGTGGAGAAAAGGGAACACTTATGCATTGTTGGTGGGAATTTAAATTGGCGCAACTTCTTTGGAAAAGTGTGTGGAGATTCCTCAAACACATAAAGATGGATTTACCATTTGATCCAGCAGTCCCACTCCTTAGGCATATTCACAGAGGATATAAAATCTCTAATCAGGAAAAACATCTGCACCCCTATGTTCATAGCAGCACAGGTCACCATAGCTAAGGCATGGAAATAACCTGAATGTCCATCAACAGAGGGCTGGATAAAGAAGCTTTTGTACATATAGTAAATGGAATTCTATGTCACTATTACAAAAATGAAATTGTGCCCATTGCAACAATCTGGTTGGAACTGGAGGGGATTATGCTGAAGGAAAAAAAAAAAGAGAAATACAGGATGGTTTCACTCATGTGGAAATACAATGAAATGAAGCAATGATCATATTGATTCCAACAAGAAGAGCAGGACTTAGGACTGATTATGGGAGGAGCGGTAATGAGGGGAAAAGGCAGCAGTAAGGGACACTGGAACTCTGGTAGTGGGTGTGGTGTGAAATATCGAATTTAGCATTGTGAACTAAAGAAATAAAAAAAGAGGCAAAGTTAAGTAGTTGGGATATAGACCTTATAACCTGCGAAAACTAAAGAATTATTCTCCCTTCCAGAAACATTTGGCTGCTGCTTCTCTAGAATCCCACTGATGGCTGAGATGTTTTTCTTCTCATTCTCAGCTCTCTGGGAGCAATCACATGTACTTGTGATTTTCCCTTTTATTTCCAGCTTTGAAAGATTTTTCAAGTGGAGTACTTTGTGAAGGATAGACTTTTAAGGATGCTGTGCCCTTGGAAATGGTCTCACCTTTTTAGACTCATCAAATGCTATGGATGTCTTTGATGGTCTCTGTTCTCATAATCCAGCAGAAGTTGGAGTGGAGTGTTCTACCGTGACCCTCTTTATATGAGATTTCCAGTGCGGGTCAGAGCACCTAGAACTCTGACTCCAGCCTACTGTTGCATGAATAACTTCAGATCATAGTGAAATACAGTTTGTGACCCAGATTATCCGTTCCTACCTGAGAATAAATTGGGGTGAGACTGGGAGGGTAGGAAACATCTGTGTTAATTATTTTGGATGTTCAGTGGTTTGGGGAGCTAGTGGGATCTCAGTTTGCATTTGCATTAAAGCATTTCACACATTTTACTTGTCAGTAGTGTTTTCAGACCCAGCAGTACAGGGCTTAAATCCTGAAGAGGAAGGAACCTTGCTCCCTGGATGAGTGTTTTCTCCAGAGAACATTCAGATTCAGACATCACACCTTTGATTTCTTCATATGTTGGGCATCCAGAAAACTACTGGGATATCTTTGCAATGTGCCAGCTTAGTTGTAAAGTCAGTCTTTGGTATTGATATTGAGAATCACTTAGATATTTTCCAGTGATATGGTGAGAATAACTGCTTTGGAGAAATAATTTTACTCTTTTTTCAGTTAGAAAAATGTTAAACTTATACTGCCACTGAAAGAAGAGTATAAAGTATACCCATACCCTCACCCCCCATAAATTGATCAGCTTTGAATATCTGACCATACATACCCCATCTTTCTATATTTATACATAATTCTATTTTACCAAATTATGTGAGTGGTAGGGCAATGTATGAGCCTTCTGTAAACAGGACTAGAAATAGTATCAATCATACTGGGTTGGAATGAGAATTATAAGGTTATCACTTAGCACACTGTGCCTGGTGTGTTTAAAGTGTTCACTAAATGTTTGCTGCCACCCATCAAGTCCACTAGGTCCCCTGGGGTGTCTTTTTAAGAAAGTGGAGTCTTCTTAAAGGAATCCCCCAAACATCTTCAGATAGTCTTCAGAAGGTTCTGAGTATAAAGACATCTATCTAACTTAGACTTTGGATAACATTTCAAATCTGTTTATGAGACATAGATTATGTTATTTTGCCACTGTGTAGCATTGTCTTGCTGCTCTCTCTATATAAATCTTTTATTTTTAATTTTTTCTAAACAGATGTTGTTCCACTATGCTAGTTTAACTGGAATAAATATGGGAAGCACAAAAGGCTGGAAATGGAGATGACAGAACTTAAACTTTGTTTTTCTCTCTGTGTTTAAATCATTTCTTCTCACTGTGAGATAACATTTGTCATAAAAAGATTCTTCAGGAGTTGGCACATCCTGGTGGAGTCATGGTTAGGTCTGCTGCCTCTGGTTGAGCAGAGGCTACATACATCTGAATGACCTAAGTTCCTGTCACCAGATTGGGGTGGGGGACAAAAACAAGATGAACAACTAAATTAAAAATTGAATGAAAGTGTTTCTTCCTCCTCTCTCTGCCTCCCTGTTTGCCTTCTCTCCTGTCTGTACCTTTCCTTTAAAAAAAAAAAAAAAGAAAGAAAAAGAAAAGAAATGATAAACAAAACACAACCAAAGAGATTCTCCAGGAGTAAAAGAACAGAGAAGGCAAGCAGGCCTTGAAGGTCCTGAAGATCTAGTAACATAGCTCATGTTTGACCACACGGGTCAAACGTCGTTAAACGTAAATGGTAGTTTCCAGAGCTTCATCAGCCTACATAGATCTGTCTGGCAGCCTCAACTTCAGGTTTGCCGAAGCTTTCTCTTTGTATGTTCGACAGAAACATGACTGAAAGAACAATTGTCATTGTACTAGAAGGGGGCTGGGTTCCATCTCTGCATGTTGGTTAGGTACCACCTGCCTGGAAAGATTGTGGTATACCTGTTATTATAAGGTGCTGTTATTAGCCCAGGGGACAAGTGGCAACCCGTGAGGTTTGCAAGAAATGGAGAACATTTGTGAGAAATAGGGAAATAGGCTCATTCTCAGAGCCTTACCCCCAACTAGGGGTCATGTGTTAGGAGCTTTGCTCTACCCCAAATTTAGCATCACCTGGAAGGCTTGTTAAACCATAGATTGGTGGACTCAAACGTTAGAGTTTCTAATTCATTAATTCTTGGCTAGAGTCCAGTAATTTGCATTGCTACAATTTCTGGGTATTGCCACTCAGGCTAATGTTGGCAATAGTATCCTCCACTTGTTCTCTAAGAACCACAAAAGAAGAATTGAACACATGGAGATGCTGGGACTGGCATTAGCCAACAATTGTTCATAGGCCGTAGCTGCTGCCTGTTTATGTAAAAAGTTTTTCTGGAAAAAAGCCTTGTTTCTGTATAATCTTAGGCTTTCATGCTATAAAAGCAGAGTTGAGAGGTCAGACCATTTCCATTATGTGTCCAAAAGCTGGAAATACATGCTTGTGATTTTTGGCTTTTTACAGAAAAAGCATACTGACCCATTGCTCAAGACCAGTGCTTCCTTGTCATTTGGAGAAAGGAACTTGGAATAATTTTATAAGGAACTTATACACTGAGTGCACAAGTGCTCCCAATTTCTGTGTTTTATTTTTGATCCAAAGGATTTGTTGTGTTAATTTTTATTTTTTTTAATTGAATATATTATTTCTCACCAGACCATTCTCCAAATTAACTTCCTCATTGGAACGAGCAGTTTCACAAAGTGAAGAGAAACAGTTGTACTATGCATGCTGCCTCTCTAATATGGTGTTGGCATCTGCTCGAATTATTGGTGAAAAATTTTGAAAATCATAATTAAAGGGTGGGGAAATCATGCTTATGTTAGCATTGTAATGATGAGATTTGTGATAGTGTGCTTCCAGGCTTTTATAGAATCTGGTGTAACCTTTCTGGGAAACAATTTGTCAACATGTGTCAAATATCTTTAAAATAATGTTTATATTCATTATTCTAATAATTACACTTCTAAGAACTTTTACCTAAAAATTGTATTAAGATTTTGTATTAAAGGATAGTAATAATAAGCTACTATAATAATAATAATAACAGTTTTTTTTTAAGTAAGGAAGACATCTAAATGTCTTAACATGAAACAGATATTATAATGAATCCACATTGTTATTTGGGAATCATTTAAAATAAAATTGGATGAAGGGAAGCTGATGCAATATTTTTGAAGGGAATTTGTAGCAAGAGCCTTAAACATTTTTTATACTTTTTGTCTCATTATTTCCACTTCAAGGATCATAAGACAATAGTCAGAAATACAGATAGATTTTTGTATAACAAGGGCAGTTACTGGAGATAATTCATAACTTAATTATTAGTAATGGTTAAATAGATTGTGATGGAATCAGAGAAAATGTTACGTTGTTATTAAAATCAAATGTTTGAACACTAATATATTGGAAATGCTTATGAATTATGGATTCACATATATGGCATGATTCTATATATTCCATATTTAATAGGTACCCAATGAGCTCTGTATTCTAGTCAAACCTGTCAGACATTTTTGACTTGTCCTTTGCATTTGGTGTCTTCCTTTATCACACTTTATCACCCCTCAATTCCAACTTTCAATGGTATCTTTCTGCCCTCTTCTACCCTTTTCCTTGCCATTTTTTTCAGGCCCAGACTTTTCAGGTCTTGGGTAATCAATTCCACTGACTCTATGCTTGTCACCCGTTCTACTCTTGATTCACTGCATGATGCAAAACTAATTGCAAAATTTAGACCAGGCCTTCCACCTCCATGACTAAAATCAGAGAATTTCTACTGCACTTTGAATAATATACTAACTCCATATGCTGCTCCTCAAGGCACAAAAACTCCTGATCCCTGCCTCCCTTGAACCTCAGTCTGTCCCTGCCCCTTACCTTAACTTTCCTTCTACTACTTTTCTAACAGACCAACAGCTTTTCTACTTTGAACCTTTGACACTTGCTTTTCCCTCTGCCTGGGTTGTTCTTTCCCCTGCACTTTGCACATCATCAGTTCTCTTTTGTCTTTCTCCGATTGTCATTTTAACAATTATCTCTGCCCAGAGAGCAGACACATCCTTACTTCCTATAAAAGGCATGTCAGTAATCTTTGGGTGCCATGTTGGGGTGGTCATATTGTATCTTCAGGTTCCACAGAGTATCAGTCAGCACCTAATAAATATTTGTGGCATGATTGAATGAGTCTCCACAGATGTCTACGAGTGTTGTCTATGTATGTCTCTGTGTGTCTGTGCCCACAGGGCCTCTGTACCAGCATGCTATTGGTGATGCAAATAAAATTTCAGGTGTTTCTCACTTTCTTTGTTGTACTTCATTGTATTTTTCAAATACTTTAATTATATTTCTTTTCTATTATGGTAAGCTGTATACAATGTAAAGTTGATCACTTTAACCATTTTTAAGTCAATAGTTCTTTGGCTGTAAGTAAGTAAGATTCCCCTTGTACAATCTTATCACCATTGATTTCAGAACATTTTCATCTTTCTCAACTAAAACTCTGTACTCTTTAAATACTAACTCCCTAATAATTTATATTTTTATAGTAGGAAACATGGATGGAAAGAAATATGAAGTATCCTTTTCAGATGAAGATCACTGAATTGAATTTTGGATTGTATGTTTGAGTGACTAGAAAACTAGCCTGTTTATATTTAAGTTCATAATTTTGTGTTAAAAAACCTGTCCTTCATAAATTTGAATTGCTGAACTGACATAGATAATTTTGCTGTAATGGCCCCACTGTGTTACAAACCACGTGTGTTACCTTAATAAATACACTCTTCCTTCAACTCTGATCCTTCCTTGAAATTGTGCACTAAAGCAAAATCTCCTGGGAGTGTGATTAGTTTAATATCTTTTTGCAAGTTTTTCTCAGCATTGAAAATTTGAAATGTATTTAAGTCTCAGTTTGAATTGTAGAGAAACACTGTTCTTTGACCTTTGAGAGGTATGTCCTAGAACTTGTATAACAGAGGGATAGTTGCTTTTTGCTATCAGAAGTCAGAAGTGGATGACATAAGAGGCCTCAAAAGTACTGTCTCTGGAAACCTGGTGTCCTGCCCATGAAGATTATGTCTCCTGACGAGCACTCTCCCTGAGAATCTATATTCTTGGAGATAGTGATAAGACTAAGCAGTCTGCTCATTAGTCATCACCTTGAAAATGATGCTTCTGGTTGAGTTAGCAGAAAACTATCTAGAATGTGAGAGGAAAAATTGGAGAATACACACAACTCATTTATGTTAGAGGATAATTTCATGTTTAAATAATGACAAGCACAACCTGCAACATAAATCATTGATAAAATAATCATATGCAGAATCTGTAAAGAACACTTTATTAAGAAGAGCAAGACATCCCATTTGGAAATTGCAGGAAGAATCTGAATAGGCAAATTACAGAAGAGGAAACATAAAAGATAAAAATAATATGATAGTATGATCAATGTCAGTAGTAATCATCAGTTGTAAGTTAGTACAACATCAACCTATTCTCTTATTTTTATTAGATTGGGAGGGCTTTAAAAATATGGACTGTTGGTGTGCCCTGGTGGAGTACCAGTTGGGTCTGCCGCCTCCAGCTGAGTGACGTTCACATATATCCCAAGGACCTGGGTTCTTGTTCTAGGGCCAGGGAGAACAACTAAGGTGAACAATTAAAATGAATGGATATGTCTTCCTCTTCTGTCTTCCTGCCTGTATGCTTGCCTGCTTGCCTTCATTCTCACATGCAGCTTTCCTTTAAAAACATAAATGAGCTATGCAGAAAGGAATTAATGACTGTTCATTTGAGGGCCTGCTTCTCACATTGGCTCTTGGAAGGCATCTGGAAGCATGGATTTCAGGGAGGTTCCTTCCATTCCCAGAACTGAGAAAAAGTAACTCACTGTGCCTGAATGGTTCATTCAAAAGATAGGCTTATGCTTTCCTCCTGAGAGTCCAAAGTTTTGTTTTATGCCAGGCAGAGGCTGCCTGTGTGGCCAGCTCCCAGTAAAATCTCTGGGTCCTGAATGTCCAGTTAGCTTCCCTGATGGGCAGCATTTGTGACACACGCTGTTACAACCCCTTGAGCAGGGAAATAAGTGTGTGACTCCACTGGGGAAAGGACTTCCGGAATTTCGTACCTTATCTCCTTTGGACTCTGTTGCCCTGTTAGCCTTTTTCCTCTGTTAATTTTGCTTGTAACCTTGTAATAGATCATACCCATGAGTACAAGCTACCTAGTGAGTCCAGAGATTGCTCCTAATAAGTCATCAATTCTGGCGGTGGTCTGGGGGACCCCTGATATACTAATAATGGTAAATGTTGGCCGAAATTGTTTGTGGAAAGAAATTGGCACAGTCATTTTGGAGAAGGGCTTAGCAGTTTGTGGTGAATTTGAAGATATCTTTGTCCATTTCCAGGTTTAAAGGGCGAAGAGAAAAACAAAATGCACACTTTTTTTTTTTTTTTTAAGCAAAGGTGCAGGCATGAATAAAAGTGAGTAAGTGAACAGGTAGGAAGAGAAAAGAGGAAGAAGCCTCTTTATTTTATTTTTATTTAGTTGTTCACATTGGTTATTCTCCCCAAGAACTGGGGCTCCAACTCAGGGTTATGTGTGACCTTGTGCTCCGTTGGAGGCAATTGATTTAACCACTATTCCACCAGGGTGCACCCACATTTTTTTTTAAAAAGGCACTGCAATGACATTTATCAAAACATTATTTTATTATCAAGAGCAATGTGAATAGTCTAATATTCTATGAAGGAGAAATATATTCTGGTATATTTTTAAAATAGTACAGAACATTTAAAATAATTAACAAAAATTGCATTGATTCACATGGTTAAATTTCTTTAACCTGGCACACCCTGGTGGTCTAGTGGATAAGACCCCTGGATTTAGTCCACATACCCAAGGACCCAGGTTCGAGGTGCAAGGCTGAGGGGTAAAAACAAGATGCACAACTAAATAAAAATAAATGCTTTTTCCTCCTTTCTCTTCCTGCCTGCTCACTCAACTTCAATCCTGCTTACACCTTTTCTTAAAAAAAAAAAAAATCCTCTAAACAAAATTCTATAGACTAAAAAAAAGTAGCAATTTTTCTTAGAAATTTAAGAGATGTTAAATTCCTGAGATAGAAATAAGATATGAAAATATAAAATAATGACAAATTTAGGGGAGAGCCTAAATCCTCCATTTAAGTTATAAAAGTCTTAAGAACTGAACCTTTTTTCTTGCAAAAAGTTCCATGTATTCCTGACTTACATTCTCATTTTCATTTGCAAAACAAATCTTGAATTTAAAGAAAGTGAAGATGCTATGACAAACTCCCTTACAATTTATTATATCATTGGCTCACTGCCCTTGATAATTAGGGGAAGAGTTATAGACATGTCCACTGAATAATTGGCAATTAATTTGAGATTAGATGCCAAAAAGTACAGTATTCTTAATGTAATCTGAAGGTTGAAGCTTTTCACTTGCAAATGTCATGGAACACAGAGTAAATGTTAACTGGCAGCAGTTAACCCTGCCCTTTTGCACATCCGCAGTGGAGAGGAGTTTTGGTTTGATGGTCATAAACTTCGGCTGCTCGGCTAGTTTTAATGTAAAGCTCAAGTGTAAACCAAGAATGCCTCTGACTTAAGAATGCTTTCCAATCTATATGCCTTCCAATCTCTCGTCTGTCTTGAAAGGTATGGTCTGTGATATGTAAAACCTCTGTTCTATATGGGCTAAAGAGATACTGTATCGACTCATTTTGGGGAATTTTGTTTTTGACTCAAGCAGTACATTTGGATGCCAGAGACATCAGGTGCAAATAATAATGTCAGTGTCTTTTTAATGTCTTGGACATTGAAAGTCTCCTAGGGGGAATTTAAAGCCCTAGATGTTAGGATACTAGGCAACAGAGATTTTGCTGGTGTACATCGTTATCTTTTTGGTCAAATTCCAGAGAATCTGATTCCTCTAGGTTGGCAAGTATGACTGTCAAGTATCATTGACTAGTTTACAAATACGATTTACAAGTGAGTTTCATTTTTCTGGACTTCAGCTCCTGCACAGTGCCAAGGAATATATTAAATATGCACTAAATGCTTATTAATCAATCAGTTTACATAGGTTCAGGCCATTTTATCACAAGGAGATTTTTATTCCCTTTGAGGAACTCTAGAAATAACCTTTCAAGTGAAACATCCTCCAGACCTTTCATTTGTTTTGACTTCTAGGTGTGTAGGATAGATTTTATGTTTATGCGCATTTTATATCAGTGCCCTATTTTCACCGACAAGAAAAGTGAGGTTTAGAGATTCCTCAGTGTACATGGACTCACCACTAATAAGTAGTGGAGCCAAGAGGTAAGCCCACATCTCTCTTAACTACCAAGCTTCACTCCATTTTTCTTAACTCTCTAATGGAAAGTTTAAAACTAAGCATTTTGAACATTTAGTCATTAAGAATTATGTCTATTTAAACTTTAAAGTCAATTTTATTTTAGTATAATTTACATAATGTAAAAGGTACCTATTTGTGTATATAGTTTTGAACTATTCAAAGCCCATGCCCCTTTTGAGGTGGGAGTAAGGGCCAAGGGTGCTTCATTCAATATTTGATGAATAATTAATATTTGTTGAGTGACCTGTTGGCTCCAAAATATGTAGTTTCCTTTTGGCCTTGTAAAATCTTAGATCAAACACAACTCAAAATAGTTCGTCATGAGGTTTTTTTGTTTGTTTGTTTTATTTGTTTAAGGAAAGATGTAGGCAGGGATAAAAGAAAGCAGAGGCAAGCAGTCTTGAAGAGAGAGGAGGAAGAAGTTCTATTTATTTTATTTAGTTGTTCATCTTGATTGTTCCTCCCTGCCCTGGGACACGAACCTGGGTCCTTGGATGTATGTGGACTGTGCTCTCAACCACTACTCCACCAGGGTATGTCCATATCGCATTTTATT
The DNA here is from genome assembly GCA_004363575.1 of Solenodon paradoxus. Lineage (NCBI taxonomy): Eukaryota > Metazoa > Chordata > Mammalia > Eulipotyphla > Solenodontidae > Solenodon > Solenodon paradoxus. The sequence continues at coordinate 87,446 of RJWH01002862.1, forward strand.
AGTCAATTCTAAGTGATGAACTATACCAGGGAATCCTGTTTTGCACAGGATATTAAAATAAAGATCAATAGTGTCCTACCCTCAGTAGCATATAGCATCATCATTAACTATCACCAGCGTCCTGGTGATTTTCTCTTTTTGATTGGGGGAAGGGATTATTGGCAGACAAGTATTTATGATTTGCTTCATTGTTTCTCTAAGGCTAGAAATGTTCTTTCTAATTTTTACCTTGTCTAAGACTAGAAAGACAATTTTAGCCTGGTTATTTTTAGCTGTCACTGAAGCATCTTTATTGATTAAGAATTCATGTTAGTTAGGTTGATCCACAAACCTTCTGATCATACTGTAGATCATCATTTGTGTTTATGATTAAAAAAAGTTTAAAAAAAAGTTTAGTCATCTTTCTGTGACAGTTTTGTAGCACTATATCTTTAGCTTTTGTTTTCTTCTTGTAAGTATAGAGAGTTAGAGAGAAATAAAGACAGATAACAATTGCTTAAACAATAAAAAAGTAGTATGTCTCTAGTGTGTATAAATTAACATAAGATAGTAAACTGTATCTCTTATCTGTCAATAAAAAGAAGGGTGTCGTTTCTACCTTTATTTTCCAAGCTCTATTCCTCCTCCCCCAAGGAAATTGCTGTTAAAACTTTCTGATGGCTCCTTCCATTAATACATGGTCTCTCCTTTTCACTGTAACTTTAGCACACAAAAAAGATTAGGCAGTTGCATTACTCCACCTATTTCCCTAAAGTATCAACACATGACGCTCTAGCACTTGCATGGTAGTTATTATATGGATGGACTCTGCTTTACTCTGTTGATCCCTGGTGGATGTTTCCAAGTTTCTTGTTTTTATTTATTTGCTGTTATAAAATGCTGCAGTAAGCAATACTGGAGATTTTGGCAGATGTTTGCAAGTATATCCATAGGGTAAATTTCTACCAATTGGATCCCTCATAAAGAGCATTGTATAATTTGTCCACAATTGCTGCTTGTCCTCTTTAGAGCTTCAGCTATTTACTCTCCTACTAATAGCATCGGCAAGTGTCTCTAGCACATATTTTAAATGTAATTGCCTAGTTTAAATTCTTTGTTATTTTAGTCTTCTGGTATTATGTGAAAAGGGACCTGCAAAGTAATGCATTTCAATGCTGTTTCATCTTCATTACATTTTTGCTAGCTTTTTCCCCCACAGAGGAAAACCTAAAATAAGTCCTCCAATTGAGCAAGGGTGACTGCCTAGAGTTGTTTAATCTGGCCATCTTGCACACAGCTCTAGGGCCAACTGTTGATGTGCTGTCTGTTTTGTATATTTCCTGCAGGAGGAAAGCTGACCAAGGACCTGCGGCATTTTCTTAATCAGCGGTTCCAGAAAGGATCTCCTGATCATGAGCTCCAGCAGACCATAAGGGATAACCTTTACCGCCATGCTGTGCCTTGTAAGTAGCCTGTTTGGGGCATCTTGCTGTAGCATCAATTAGTGGAAAGGGGAGAAAGAACTCCATGGGTGTTTGAATACTTGGTGATTCGCCAACAATGTGTGAGCCCATGTGTCTTGGGAATATGATTGATAGTGGTACATCAGTGTCATGTTGAATTGCTTGACTTTTGAGTCCTGGCTCAGTTGCGTTCTGGTAAGTTATTTCTCCTTTGTAAGGCCCAGTTTTCAAATCACTGAAAAGACCATCTCCATCATACTAGCTTCAGAGAACTAGTATGAGGAATAAATTGGAATGATCCATGTAAATGCATTTTGTAAAGTATTGTCATCGTATAAGCCTCTATAAGTGTTCACCTTTGTAAGTAATGGCGGGGGCCAGACCAGAGGCCTTTAGACCCACCTCTGTGGAGATTAGTGGGTCCCTAACAGCCCCTCCCATTCTAATCCTCCATTCAGTTATTCAGATTCATAAATCAGGATTTCACCTACCATTTTGTTTGAAAGAGGGATTTCCACAGATTTATTAAAGTCCCAAAGTCCCCAAATGATTAGATCAAACTGAATCTGAGAAAGCAAAACATAGAACACAAGGACTAGAAACCAGAATTTTTGTATTAAAGAAGGGAATGAAGGTGAGGAAGGAGGGAGGGAGGAAGGAAATCTACTTTCGGGCCAGATGCATTGGCAGCTCAGCTGTAGTGAAGTGCATTGTGTTCCTACCAAACTACATCTCCATACAGCGAACCCGAGGGCTGGAATCCCGGGAGGACATACAAGTATTGAATTTCATGCTAAGTAAGAATGATTCAGGTTTTTTTGCTTGGAAATTTTCTAATTTTCTTCTCTCTTTAATGTAATTCTTCAAAATTTTATGTATTTATTTTAGAAATATCCCCCTGGTTTTTTTTAAGAAGCAGCAGGTAGGAATGAGGGCAGGCAGGCAGTAGGCAGACAGGAAGGTCTCATGATCGTCAGATTGTATTGGACTGTGCCCCAGGCATGAGCTTAACTACTGAGCCACAAGGGTGTGGCAGAAATACCCCTTTTCAAGCATTCAAAGAAAGGAGGAATACCTTGAAGTTGAAAGCACCCTGCTTATTGCTGTATTTGTTGGCTTTAAAGGGCTATATTTAACCAAAAAAAATAGTATTTTGGAAGTGACATGCTAGAGTGCTAATGTTTTCTGATATTGTCACCAAAGAATGCAGAACTAATATGAGACATGTCTTAGGTCTGCAAGGACTTAGATTGTGAGTCTTGACTGGAACTTTTAGAGATAAGATTCTTGAATACCCCCTTGCTCTGCATTTTATTTGTTACTAAAATGAAGAATCCAGGAAGAAAAGAGGTTGACTGCAAGTAATATGGGCCAGTGGCCCACAGTTGCCTATTTTCTGCTGTGTGGCAGAGGCTGTATTGGCCAGAGAAAACGTGAGAATGTATTAATGTGAGTGTCTGGCACTCAGCTCTTTTTCAGCATTGACACTGAAAACTCAAATCATCATAATAATTCCCTATATTCAAAATAATAATAGTTCTGAATATTAATCTCATAGGTCAGACAGTAATTCTCATTCTATTTTTATAGATCACAAAATCAAGGCACCAAGGTAAACCAATAAAAACAAGCCTCAAGGTGACCAGGGGTTCAGGTCTCCTGTGTTCACCTCTGCCCTGCCTCTGATATACTCTCTGCTTTTATTCTAAGAATAACCCTTTGGAGTGGGAATTTTTTTTTTTTTTTTTTTTTTTAAGGAAAGGTGCAGACAGGAATGGGAGCTAGTAGACAAGCAGGCAGGAAGAGAGAGGAGGAGGAAGCGCTTTTTAATTTTATTTAGTTGTTTATCTTAGTTGCTCCCCCAAGACCCAGGATCCAAACGGATCCTTGAGATGTATGTGGATTGCACTTGGCTGAAGGTGGCAGACCTAACTGCTCTTCCACCGGGGCACACCAAAGTTGGGATTTTTAACACCGATTTTACAGATGATGGAACAGAGTTACAGAGAGCGGTCAAATAACCGAAAAGTGACAGACCCAGAGTTCTGGACTCTTGAACTGTCCAGGGCTGTTTCTGTAGCTGGACTGCAGTTGCCTCTAAAGTACTAGAACAGCAGGTTAAACACAATTTTGCTGAATTCAGTAATTGCAAAATCATGATTGTTCTCTGTGTAATTTTTCCCCTACTTAGATTCCAATTTAAGAAATGGGGAATGAAGCAATGAGCACACCATTTCTGGACGCATCTGTGGTGTTACTATGGTTACATTTTGGCTTGCTTTCCCATTTATTTTTTCACTGATTTATTGGACCTGACTGTAAGCTAAATGGTTTGATTTTAAGCTTACCCCTTTGTAAGAATTGGGGCATAAATGACCTCAGTCTTTTAAATAGAATAGAAAATACTGTTTTATGTTTACTTGGCATTTCATTTCTATGAAACCAGAAAATCGGGAATTTGGAAAATGGAAGTGATTGAGTAACATTCCATTTTACATTTCCTTCATAGAATGGGAAGGAAATTCAGAAGAGGTCTGTTTCCATGTCTGGTGCAAAGTATGTGCCTTTGGACCTGACTTGGGATTCAGTTACAGGTTTCGGTTACTCTGGTCACACTGGTGTTTATTTAGATTATGTGGCACAGGTGTGTGGTAAAACAGAACTGTCTACCAACCTTTGTGCTAATTGTTTAGGGAACCCTTGATTTGGGGAATGGCTCCTCCTTATAATGTTCTAATTGTGCCACAGAGAAACAAGCTTGTGTAACTGTATTTTCCAGAACTTTCTGCTACAGATATTTCAGTGTTTTGAGGAGGGGTGACCTCATGAACAGGTGTTTGGCAGTTGAGATAGATTTTTTTTCCTATACACTGTAGGAGACTCACATGTCATTGGAAATAACAAAATAAAGACCTTTTTATTCACAAGATATTTTTAGGGTCACCATGATGTCGTAGAGACTTTTATACATCACGATGAATTTTACCACTAACAATTCTGTTTTATCCTCATTCTTTGGCAAAGATGCTGTAGGTCATAGCACCCCTATTTTACCAGGAAAAAAAAGTGACAAAAAGAACTTTGGCAGAATCGTATCCCTTCTAAAATGTTATATTACTCACTTAATCATTCCGTTCTATTTTAAATTTTTAGCAGCTTTATTGAGATATAATTCATCTACCATCCAATTCACCCATTTAAAGTTTTCATCCAATGCTATTTTTTGCTACAGTTATTATTATTCTTCACATGCCTTTTATTTTGCCTTTATTAAAAAACTTTCATATTTTCACAGTATGAAAAAGGTCAGCATAGTTGGAATTTAATTATATTTACCACTGAAAATCAGCACCAAATAAAAAAGTATATCAGGAAAGAGAACTAGATGCAACGTGAGTCAGAAATTCTGGTGTGGAGTCGGGAGGGCTATTCCATAGCCGGGTCGCCTGGGGCAGTGTCTGTAACCTCTCTGAGTCTCATTTTTCTTTTCAGTAAAATGGAAATGGTCCTGCCTGTCGCCACCATCAACTCATCCAATACTGACAGCAACCCTGAGAGATATTCACTGGAGGAAATATAACCTCAGTTAATAGTTTGTCTAGGGTCATGTCTTTCATAATAAGTAGAGTGATGAGGGTTAACCAAGTCTCTAGTAGCCAGGCAGGGTGTGATTAATAACAATGTGATTATGGTGTGTCCTGGTGGAGTAGCCTTTAGGTCTGCTTCCTCTGGCCCAGGGCACAGTCCACATACATACTAAGGGCCTGGATTCATGTCTGGGACTGGAGGAACAACCAACCTGAACAACTAATTATAGAAAAATAAATACAGTTCTTCTTCCTCCTCTCTTTTCCTGCCTGCTCGCCTTCATTCTTGCCTGCACCTTTCCTTTAAAAAAATTAAAACAAAAAAGAAATCATTGTGATTAGAATATTATCCTATGGTACTTCAAGGATGAAAGAAAAAAGAGAAAAAGATTCTCACTGCTGACTTTGATATTTTTAGCTGTTTCAAACCACGGGGCTTTATTGTGGGGGGAGGCACTATGTCAGACATAGTGCTTTAAAGATAAGTACCTTCTCTCTGATTTTCAAGTAACTGGTACGTACAATTGAATTTTCATAATTACTTAATGATTATTCAGCTTTTAAAAATCATTACAGGACTCCCTTGAGATATCTAGATTCATCTTATTTTTCAGTTGATCTTCTCTTAGTCTATCTCTGGAATACCATCTTTGAATGAATGAATTGGAAATGCATGTGAATGTCATCACATTACTCACTTCTGTCATTCTTCAGAACCGTGTGGATGATATATTCTTGTCTCTGACCTTCCACTTTTGTGTACAGTCTTTTTTTCTTTTCTTTTAAAGGAAAGGTGTAGTCAGGGATGGAGGTGAGTAGGCAGGATGAGAGAGGAGGAAGAAGCATTTTAATTTGATTTAGTAGTTCATCTTGGTTATTACCCCTGGCTCTGGTGCGGGAACCTGGATCGTTGGGATGTATGTGGACTGTGCTTGACCAAAAGCGACTGACTTATCTGCTGCTTCACCAGGGTATTTGTATTCTTAACCCCCTCCCCCTCGGTGCTTCAGTCATACAAACTTCATCCATTCCCTGAAACACCTAGTGTTTTCTTGTAACTGCCAACATGATTTTCTTCTGTCTTCCTATCTTTCTATCTAACTACTTCTCAGCCTTCTTTTAAACTTTCATCTTGGTCACCTTCCTCCAGGGAGGCCGCCGGAGATTGAGCCTGTCGCCTTCCTCATTGCTCTCAGAGCCACGCTGTCTGATTCCTTAGGCCTACTTGCAGTGCCTGCTCTCCTATCTCTTATTATGATCTAATTCTTCTGCATTAGGTGCTATGTCTCTCTCAGTGACCAGCTCACATCTAGCTTAGTGCTTAGAGGATCTGTTGATTGAATGACCAGATGAAGACAGAGATAAGCATGTTCTTTGTTGTCGTTTTCACGGTTACTTAGCATTCATGAGAAATCACAGAGCAGCTTCCAGAATAAAAGGCAGCTGAGAGGTTTGAGCTCCCAGATGACTGATAAGGACTCCACTGATTACTTGGCTGGTAATCCAAGCCCAGAGGAAGAACTCCAAGATGCCATTGAGCTTGGAGCTGGGGTGACCATTCACAACTCCTTCTAATTGCAGCCTGGATGTCGCTGTACCTCTCGCGTTGATAGCCTGCCTGCTTTATGACTTCTTGTCCCAGCTGATGTGATAACATCTGCGATTCTTGCTTCGAAATGGTCCCGTTTCTGGTGAAGATAAATGTGTTACCTGACAGGGCTTGTCATTTACTATACGACTGCCATCAAAACGAGGTATAACTCATCCAGTAGTAGTGGGCCTCTGAAAAACTGAATAGCACCTTTCCCTTTTCTTCTCCCTTCTCTGGGCTCAACTCTCAGGAACTCATCTCTCTTAGCAAAGGTCATTTGAAAGAGGACTGTAACTTAATACAAGGCTGTGCCTGATACTGAGACCATTGTAACTGGTATAAGGGACATTGATCATTGATGTACGTGAGATGATAACAGGATTAAATGTGTATAATCTATAAGACATTTTAAGTTCGGTGTGGAATATACATGCATGATCCTGGTCTTTATTTATAGATGTACCACACTCAAACAGACATTTTAATATCTGCTACCAACATTTGGCATTGCTTATTAATCCTGAATGTGACTGTAATTTCAGGGCCATAAGTTTGGTATTATGTGAACCTCTGGGTTTCTCTTTTCCCACCCATCCATCCCCTTGCTTCCTAAACCTGACCTTTTCTTCTTTCTCCATCAGAACTTACTTATTCTAATTATGTTTTCTGTTGAGAATGGGCCTACATTCAACCCATTATGTAATTAGAGCTGCTGATTTGATCTAGACCAATATGAAAGGAGGCCAGGATAAAGAACTAGAAGTTAGAACATTGCTTCTCTCTTGGAATGTGCATCCCTGTGTTCAGACTGTGCTGGACACCAGTAGAATGCTTCCCACTGTGACTCACACGTTAGACAGGTCTGCAGGCAGTCCCAGGACTGATCAGTTAAGCCGTCAGAAACTTTCTTACTATGTTTTTGCCATTGTCCTCTTACCAAGGAAGTGCTGTCTAAGATGAAAGGTTTAGTCTAGGCTTTACCCAAACCTAACCTGTTGCAAAACTGTGACTAATAACAAGAATACTGTCTCCTCCTATGCTAGGTACCTTGCCATGAACCTTATACGTACATATTTCATCTCTAACTGTGACCTCATTGAGGACACACTATCTATTAAGCGTCTGAATGCAAGCCCACTGGTCACTTAAATCTTGGATCTTTTCTGTTTGATCGCAAATGTTGCCTCTAATACAATTCGTATTTGCCATCAACACTTCTCCGTTAGATCTCAACGCTCTTTCCCTTTCCCTTCTGTCCATCTGTATTTATCAGTGCTCCATCTTCCCTTGTGTTCCTGGCCTCCCACCCACCCATCCCCTTGCTTCCTAAACCTGACCTTTTCTTCTTTCTCTATCAGAACTTACTTGTTCTAATTATGTTTCATATTGAGTTATCCTCAAAGGAGGCAAGAATTAGAACAATGAGATAGCTAACTGGTATTTTGGTATAGGGTTCTCTAACCTCTGTGATACGTATGTTAGTGAGTTCAAATATGGTGCTTCTAGAAACACCCTATGTAATAGGATGTGCTGGCAATAAAGCAGAGTCATAGGCTGGGATATATTTCTGTCTTCTACCCCTTCCATCCATGGCTCAAGCCACTAAGGAGAAAGCCATAAATGCCATGGACCTTGGCTCGAGACCTGGGACCTGGGGGAGAGAGGCATAGAGAAAAATATCAGAATAAGATTTTTTTTTTAAGTGTATACTTTTGTTTTTGCATTTTTTTGCATAGTGCTTAGCACAGTGTTATGTGCTTTAAAGACATTTTAATCACAAAATTGCCTGTATCAAGGGTATTTTCCCCTCTGCTTGTTCTATCACTTCTCATACATAGTTTTCTATTCTACTAAGGCAGGCAAGTAGGAAAAAAGAAAGAGACACTTCATTTAAATAAAATACTATTTGTGTTGCAAAACGTAACATAATAGTCCAAGGAGTTTTGTGCTAAATTAAAAATCATGGGGTTATAAAAAAAGATACTTTTTGTTCTGATGGAGTCAAGAGTCTGGACTCAGATAACAAATTTTCTGGCGAGGCTTTTAAAGTTTGTACGGGAAGCAGGAAGATTGTTATTCTAGACTTGCATTCATTGAAGAATGTATAGGACATTGTTTAGCTGAGACCACCCCAAACAAAGCGTCACTTCTCATTTCTACAGTGCCCCTTAGGAAGCACTGATGGCACTAGCATGGCATCTGTACTGACTTCTCTCTGCCAGGGGAGAAGGGTTGTCTGGTCAGTGAGTTCATGACGAAGACTTGCATGTTCCTGAGGTGGATAAATTCCTCGTCTTCTTCTTGTGACTAGAATGTTCAGGTGCAAAGGACTTTCAGTTATGGTGGACTGGAGAGACTGGGGGGGGGCGTCTACCACTTACCAATTTTGTTCACTTGGGCAGTTCACTAAGACTTACTCTCACTCCATGTTTTCATTACCATTACTGATGTTTATGAGGGAGAAAAACACATTGCACTTCCTAGGTCTGCTATTGAGATCATTCTTCTTTCTTCCCTTCCGTTTTCACTTCCCTTTCTAATGAGACTTCCCAAACCTAGCATTGCCTTGTTCTCTTTTCAAATTCTTCTTAGGCTTCATACCTTAATTGTATTGTTTTATTTTAGTGATTTTTAAGATGTATTTGATTCTTTTGGGGTGGGGTGGACAACTAAGTTAGAAAGAAATGATCCCCAACATTTATAGAGTAACAGCCCAACACTAGGCAAGAATATAGTGATGATTAAAAATTGGATGATTTAGCCAATAATTGTCTTGCTTAAAACAGCATATTCTCTGCATAGTCTCAGCCAGCATCAGCTATTTCCCCAATGCTCTTTTTCTTTGTAATTCTTATTATGCGTTGTTAACCCTAATTACCACTGCATATTTGCTGAGTGGATAGAGCCATCGTGGGAGAAAAAAGAAAAGAAGGAACAAACTATGAACTTAAAAATTCCTAACCTTGAACTTGATGTGTATGTGTCTGTTAATGGACTCATATAAGCCTGGTTCGGCTGATGCTCCTTATTTCAAGGTTCTCAGAGGTATGGAAAAAGGGAAAAGCTTAGGAGTTTAGACTTAAGTTTAATTAGAGTCGATGTCATTTATAATCTTCTTTTGAAAACATGTTAGACCAGATCTCGCTGCTTAATAATAATATGTATCATTAATCAAGAGCTTGCTGTATGTACCAGGCACTATGCTAAGTGATTTACAAGTTTTCTCTTTTTAACCCTCTACAGACCCTGAAAGGTTAAGTGTCATCATCTCTCTGTCATGAGCGATGGTATGGAGGTGTGGAGTGCTTAGGTAGGCAGCTTGTCCAAGGACATGACAATGACAGAATCCAGATTTAAACCCAGTTCAAACACTTGGTTTATTTCTCTGGGTGCAAGTACTTTAAAGACCATTAAAAAATTAGCGTATTGGATTTTAAAAAGAATCTTTTCTTAATAACATATGGATTAGTCCTTGGCTGGGTCTAGTATACTAATATATCTATTTGGCAGCCAGGTTAATTTATTTAATTGCTTTATAATTTTAGCTGACATTTTTCATCAAGATTTGTTGCAATTATAAAGCAATTTCCACAGTGCTTTATGTATGGGCAGGGACATTTTCACGGTATCTGTACCATCTATTATTTATGTTAAGAGAAAGTTTTTGCTCAAGTTTTAGCCTCTCAAGAATCATTGAAATCAAGAGAATCGAGTAGGATATCTTTTAAGTATATCTCCTTATATCAAACGTATTCAATAAAAATATGTACAAATACATCTTCCAGCTTTTTTAATGGTTTCTGTGCAGTTATGATAGGATGCAGATGAGGATACTTTACCTGTTATGCTGACTGGCTTACCTAAAGTCCACATGGCATGAGATGCCCAAAAATGATTGCCTCAAATTTAAACAAGAAAATGTCACTAGTGTCATCGCAGCAATAACAAGAATAAAGCAGACTTTATTAACCACTCAATGACATATTTTTCTATTGTATTTAAAATGAGTCAATTACACATCACTATTATTAGGAAATACTCTCTAAAGTATTTAAGGGTAAAGGGCCATAGTGCATGGAACTTACTCTTGAATGGCTCCAAAACATTAAAATGCTTAAAAATATATTACACATATGGGGACTGAGGGAGAGAGTGAGAGAACTAATGGCAAGCAGGTAGGTTCTGATGTTAATAATAGGCAAATCGAGGTGAAGGGTATATGGTATTCTTTGTATTCTTCTTAATCTTGCAGCTTTATGCAAATGTGAAATTATTTCCAAATAAAGTATTTTTAAAAAACAGGGAAAATAAACCCTTGCCAGCCCACCTCCAAAACAGGGAGGGAAGATGGAGGGGAAGATCCATATAGTTGAGGAAAGGGTATTGATTATATGTGACTATTCACTTTCTGTACCCCCCGTACCCCTTATTAATATCCCAGTGTTTTCAGCCTAGAATTGAGATTTTGTCAGTTGTTTGACAGGTTGTGTCTATTAAAATATAGACTAGTCTGAAAGACATTGTGCATATGTTAAAATAAAAATCTAATAATTAAGGAGTGCCAAGTATATGCCAAATGTTTTCATTATAGTTTCTCATTGAATCCTTGTGGACATCCTGTGGGGTAAGGACCACTGTTATTTTCTTTTACAGATGAGGTATGGAGACTTAGCAAGATTAGATTACTTGCCTTAAACTAATGATAATTCCCATGAATACCCCTCACAGTTTGTTTTACTCAGTCTGCATGTGTGCATCTTATTTAGTATATAGATACATAAACACCAACTGAATAGATTTAGAAAATAAATTAGAAAAAAAAATTAAAGGTAAGGTACAGGCAGGAATGAAGTCAGGGCAGAGACAGGCAGGTAGGAAGAGAGGAGAAAGAAATGTTTTATTTAATTTTTCATCTTGGGATGTATGTGGACTTTGCTCAACCCCTACTCCACCAGGGTGCACCAAAAAATGTTTTAAGTGGAGCCTAAATATCTGCTAATGGGCTTTTAGATTCATATAAAAGTACAGTAATAAAACTTTTTAGTGCTATCATTAACATATCTTGAGCACTTTCCTATGCCTGGTTTTATTCTATATGAACATAATAATTCATGTAATCCTCACAGAGGTGATGTGATGTGGGTGCTATTAATACCTACGATCAAGGAAACGGAAGAAAAAAGGTTAAATAATTTATTCAAGATTTCACATCTAGTAAGCAATAGAGCTACAATGTGTTATTCTAGAAGTTTTCTTCTCCTTCCCCCCACCCCTACCCTGGTCTTGAACCCAGATCCTTGGACCTTACATGGTCTGTACCTGTGCTAACTCAGCTCCCTACGCTGTATGTGGTTGGTGTGCTCTAGTGGTTTTATTCTTAATCACTGGTTCATGCTGCCTGTTGTTTTTAGCTCTAGAGAACTCTTTAAAGGAACAATGCATCAATATTTAAACATCTTTTCTTGAGTGGGGGGGATGTATCTTTTGTTATTCTCCCTAATATAATTACTTCCGTTCAGACCCCCATCAAAGTCAGCACTTCATACAACTGACAGGGCTCTATTCTGTTTATAATCCATGTGAGTGGTGCCCTTGACCTTGGGCAGTACCCTGCCTGCATGACTTTATTGCATTGCTGATTCCAGTAGCATATACTCAGCTAGAACCAAAGCTGAAAAGAATCAAAAAGTCATTCTGTTCGAAGGTATAGGTCTCAATCACGCTTTCCAAACATGGCAGGGCACCGCCTGACTCTAGTGAAGGTAATAGCCATTGGATCCCTGATCAACAGAAGCCTAATCAAATCCAGTTACAAGATCTCTCCAGTCTTAACTCAGCTAATTAGAAGATGAAGAGAGTATTAGAACTGAATTTTATTGGGTAGTGACTATTCTTTCTTTTTTCTTTCTTTCGATTAATTGATCCATCTACTCACTCAGCCATTCTCCACTTACTCCATTAATCTGCTTATTCAACTCACAGGTGTTGCTTACCTTTGCGGGCAAGACACAGAGACAGGCTCTCAGCATTTAGGGGTAAGCTGGGGACATTGCCTGCTCATGGGGAACATGCAGCATAGTGCTGTGTGGAGCATGGCAAATCCATGAGAGTAAGTTCAAGACTGAATGGTGTCCTAGAATGGGTACTACACTCAATTGTGAGACCCCCAAATCAGTGTGACATGGGGAAAGCAGTAAATATGAAAGGAGATACTAAAGAAGAAGCAGGATCTCATTTCCATGGGGAACCAGGAAATATCTCCCCTGGTGACCCCAGGCAAGTGACTCTACTTAACATCTCCAGGCTTAATCGTCTTTGAAAGGAACCTGCTTAGGAGAGGTGTGATCAACACATGAAGCGCCCTAATCTCCAGACCCAGTCCCAAAATAACATGTAGTCCTGTGGCTGGAGCTTGCTCCTTAGGGCCTGTTAAGTATTGTGAACCCACTTCTGAGTTCTTGACATATTTAAAAAGAAGAAGAACAACAAATAAAACCAGTGCACAGCAAAAGTGAGGGCATGGTTTTCATGTTTGCATTTCATTAGTGCTTTTAACAAACACATAACAACGTCGTCGTATAATTGGGCTAATCACCCATTGCAAGACGAATAAAACATTAACTCTAGGTGTACTAGAGGCAATCTAATCTGGTAATAGACCTCATGTTTAAATACCTTTCCTTCCTTTTAGTGTATCTTTGTAGCTATCGTTCTAACATTATTTAAAGAGAATACTAAAAATGAAAGTCTAAATTTGATGCTCTTTGTGAAGAGGTGATCTGGGTGAAATTACTGCTTTGGTCCTCCTCTCCTGGACATTGTTGAAAGGTGTGCAAGGCTCTGGGATGATGCTTTTGTGTTTCAGACCCATTTTGTTAAAGAAAGAAGCTGAAGCAGTACTTTCCCAGGACTGCCAAAGCAAGCAAGATGGACCCCGAGAACCCCAAGCTTACCTGGGTACAGCCTTGTATTACTCCTCACTCCTGTCATCAGCAGGAAAACTTCTTTAGTCCATTTTTTCTACAGTTGCATGTTTCTAGATGTGTGGGCCTTTCTTATGATCTGCTTATTAGTCATTGGACCAAACTATTGTTTTCAGTGCTTTGCTTTGAAAAGTGAGAGAAAAGTAGGTTATACTAGATAGGAAGTCATTGTAAGAGATTGATTACTTGCAATTTCTCATGGTGGTTTCTATACATAAATGAACTTGACATTTTTCTCCTTCTCTGTCGCTTAAGATTAGATCATTACAGTCACACCTTGTTGGAGTAGTGGTCTGGTCAACTGCCTCCACCAAAGTTCAGGCCACATACATCCCAAGGACCTGGGTTTGTGCTCCTGTCTGGGGAGAACCATGATATACAACTAAATAAAAATAAATAAAGTTCTTCTTCCTCCTCTTTCCTCCTGCTGCTTGTCTACTTGCCTTTATTTCTGCCTGTACTTTTTCTTTGAAAATATATAAAAAGATAAGATTATTACAAATAGACCAACAGAGCTTAAAGGATTATTAGGGATTGCCATTTATAAAAACTTGGTTTTCATCCACAACTGACTTGAGAAAAATGCATTCCCTTTTTCCTTCTTTATGGTTTTGTACAATCTCATATACACTTAATGAGTGATTTGGGAAAAAAAGAAAAAAAAAAGCACCATACATCTGTTCCTGTGGAATTTTGAAGAAGAAAAACTCCTTATGTTGAAAACAATAGTCTTTAAAAATATGAGATGACTTCAAAATGAGATATCAGATGAAATCATCAGAGGGACTGAAATTTGTCCGAAGTTCTGACAGTGTTACCCTGTTGACTCTTGCTAATTATAGGACTCTACATTCCCCCCACCCCAGGATGTAGAAACTTCTGGCTAATACAGGGTGGATTTTCTGGTTTGCTGATCAATCTAATCCTCCCATAGACCAGAGACTACCTGTTGAAAGATGGACATTCAGTCTCCTGCATTACTTTTGAGTTAGACACTCCATGCAAATTCACTGCTGTCTGAGAATTTTGCTCCTTCTCAGTTGACTGTAGAAGTGGATCATTTCCAAACTGAGAAATAAACTGTCAGATAACTTAAAATATTGCATCTCTAAGGAAGATTGAGTAGTTGAAAAAAGATAGCATGTTGATATAATACTTGATGTTTTGTTCTAAACTCATAGTATATGCTTCAGGGCCTGACACATCAATCTTTTCTCTCCCTTCATTTGTTCTTTCTTCCCTCTCACCGCTGTCTTAATCCTGCAATCCCCTTCTCCCTCCACCGTTTTCCTCTTTCTTTCTCTTTCTTTCTTCCCTTTTACCACACATTGATTCATTTCTTCCCCTGGCTCTAGACGCTGCTCTAGCACTGTGGTACACAATTACTGGAGCTAGGCATATTTGCATTGTAACAGTCATTAAAAAAAAAAAAAGTAAAATATAGATAATAAGTTATATAATTTCAGGTGTATAGCTTGACACGCGTATGCACATACACCAAGTGGCCATTTTCCAGGTCAACCTGCAGAGCATTGAGGATTCCAGCTGGTTTCCTCGTGCCTCCTCCCGTTGAATACTTCTCTACCCTCCCAGAAAGGAGAGGACACTGACTTACCAACCTCGATGACTTTCACTTGTTCTTGAATTTCCTATGAGTGAATTATATAAGGTAAATTCTCTTATTTTAACTTTTTTTAGTTAAATTATTATTTCTGTGAGATTCACCCATATTGCTTTCTTATAACAACAGTTTGATTTTTTTTTCTTTTTTTACTGTTTTGTTGTCTATCATTGTATGGACATATCATGATCTCTTTCTTCTGTTAATGTGAATTACCTCCAACTTTTTGCTTTTTTTTTTTTAAATGATTGTTCCATTAGTTTACAATAGATGCCTGAATCAAGCTGGTACCTTTTGAGGATCAGCCAATATGTGTTGCCAGTGAAAATGGTTGATTTCCGGTTGTTATAAGAGTGAAAGTGACTGTCACAGGAAAGTTGTTTAGTTCACTAGGTTGTGACAGTCACTCTGAATTGTCTCTGCTGGGAACTTTCTTATCCAAGTGGCCATATGAACTCAGCTTCCACTGAGGAAAAGGGTTGCTTGATCCTAGTGTTGGTGTATATTTAGCTTTAGCAGCTACCGTCAAATCGTTTCCAAAGTGTTTGCACCAATTTGCACTCACACTGACACCATGTGAGAGTTCCAGTTGCTCCTCATCCTCACCAACAATTGCTGCTGTCAGTCTTACATTTTCATCATCCTGGTGGATGTGCAGAAGTGTATCATGGTGATTGTAATTTGCATTTTCCTGGTGGAGAGTGATTTTGAGCACCTTTTCAAGGGCTTATTGTCTATTTGGAGACCCTCTTTTGTGAAATTCCTTTCAAGTTTTTCCCATTTTTTTTTTTAAATTGGGTTGTTTGTCTTTTTCTTGCTGATCTATAGAAAAAATTGGGCTTTTTCAAATTCTGACTCTGCTACTTATTAACTGCGCTCAGGCAGGTTGCTTGACCTTTTTGAGCTTTATCTATGGAGCCTGGTAGCTTGTGGTGAAAATAACACGAGGAAATGTTTGTTAATTGGTAAACATAGTTGTGAGCACAAAAAAAGCCGCAGGGGCATAATATCTAGATTTTAAAAAATAGATTATTAAAAGAGCAATCTATTAAGATACTCGAATATTTTCTCTTCCTTCTCTTTCCCCATGTCCTCTTCTCTTTTTTATTCTTAGAGTACAAAAGGAAAGATAGTGACCACAAGCATAATACAAAATAGGCTAAGGTGACTGATTTCTTTAAGAATTTCTGAAAGGAGCACTGGAAGTAGTATTGATTTTCCTACAAATTTTGTTCTTGCAACTGGCATAACTGAGAAACAGAAGAGATTTTCTAAAAGCAGAGAATACAATTAAATGTGAATATAGGACCTAATGAAAAAAAACTGCCCTCCTGGGTAGTGAAGGGGAGCTTGTCTTTTATCCCCTCGTCCTTCACTGTCATTAGCTTTCCAAAGCAGGGAAAATAGGAATATTTACAAAATAGGAATAACCAGATGTCACTTAAAGGGCTGCCCTGAAACCTGGTGCAGTCTTAGTCGCCTGTAAGCACTTCCCATCTGGAAGGAGCGGGCTGACCCTGGTCATGGTGCCGGTGGTGGTAATGCTGTTAAAGATGCTGAAGGTACCTCATGCTAATAGACATGCTGCCAACCCAGTGAAAAGCTGAGTTAGGAGTAGGGGTAATGACAGTGTCAGGGAGTAGTGTGACCGGCAGCTGCTGGGGGGAAACTCAGAAAGGAGCATGAAATCCTGTGCTCTGGGAGGAGCCAGTGTAAATAGCACACTGTCTGACTTGGGGCCACTGCTATAGCTGTCCCCTTATACACATACTTCATGGATGTTAGAGATGGCCTGGCTGTCTCAAAGCATATTGCCGAGAGTTATGTTACTGTGATTGATTATGTGTCTCTAAGATATAGAGACATCCACATGAAAAACAAACCATGAGCAGTTATTAGAAGTTGCCTTAAGTACCCTTATCAGTACTGACCAGAACCTGCGTTTCAAGAGAACTACCTGGAGAAGCAACTTCTTCCAGTTCCAGGGCCCTAAGAGACACAGCTGTGGTTGATGAGTAAGTATGGACTTTGGATATGGACAGACTGGGTTTGACTCTCAACCCCTCTATTTTCTGGCTTTGTGATCTCAGGTAAGTTACTTCCCTGAGGTTTCCTAATTTATAAAATTGGGACAATAGTATCATCCACATAGAATTGTGGTAAGAGCTAAGTGACAGCATCCCTGAGAAACAAGGAGAGAGATCCTCTATTTATGTATGAAACTAGAGAAAGATACTCATGTAGCTGATGAGTAGACATGCAGACCCTGTGTCCTCCTCCTTGGCAGCTCTTAGTGGGCAAAGTGGACTGATGCAGAGGAGGCAGAAAGTGTCTTTTCCATATAACCATCTGCAGTGCTCTAAGATTCATCTCTAGACCATATCTCTGTGTTGTAGGTAAAAATGGGCTTTATTACAAGTCTGGTCTCTGTAAATCTGCCACCAAAATGCTTAATGTTTATTAGAGCAATTGCAAATGAGATAAATCTGTTCTGTATCAAACCCATTGAGGCCAAGTTGGACAATTTCCAATGTACTAACATGGCACACTGATGGGCACATTCATATGGCTAGGACAACGGTTTATATGTATTGGTTCTTTCCTCCGCCTTAACTCTGACCTGTGGAAAGCCCTTTGGCATGGTCTGATAGTAGGATAAGCACTCTAGAAGGATCTAGTTGGGGCTGGTTTATCTTTTATTGCCAGCTCTTGGGCACACAAAGATGAACATTCCCTACAATGGTGCGTGGCTTCCAAAATGCACAATAGCCTTTCACACCACACCCCCTGGCAAGTGTCAGATCTGTATTTCATGCCTCATTTATTTATTTATTGTGACCGATTGATTCATAAATTCTTTTGGCTGTATGTAGTGAAAAATTCTAATAGGTATACAGTGAATATACTGTTAGGAGTCTTTAGAAAACAACAAGAGTCCAAGACACACGCACCCCCACCCCCCCACCCCAATGATACTGTAAGTTCAATATAATTTGTTTCAAGGATGGAGAGATGTGGACTTATAAAACAGATCGTTTTGTACATGCAAATTCAAAGAGTCAATTCTTATTCCTTGTGCAATAAAGTTTGACTTTTCTGGAACTTTCATTTATGATTATGCCATTACAGAATTGTTCTCTCATTAGCTATCGTAAGTCACATATTTACAATTCATGAACCATTTGGGGGCATAACAGCCAGAAGTTTGCTTTTTCTGCATTTTCTTGGAAAACCTCTAAAAAAAGCTGAGTATTATTCTGCATTTTCTTGGAAAACCTCTAAAAAAAGCTGAGTATTATTCTGCATTTTCTTGGAAAACCTCTAAAAAAAGCTGAGTATTATTCAAGAAGATGGTCATCTTTCACAACTAGAAGAGAAGCAATGTTAGAATAGTGACACTTTAAGATAAATGCTTCATGTTCTAGTTTCATTTCTTGTTTAAATTTACAGCTGTAGGAATTCTCTTTATTCCTTATTTGTTGTTTAATTCTCCAAGTGACTAAAGCCAAAGAATTGTCAGTGGAGTTGACAATAGCATCTCCAACTATTTTTTTGTTTTTGTTTTTAAGGGTAGAAATTAGCCATTATTATGTGAAAAAAAAAATATTCATCTCTGGGCATAAATCACTGGAAAATGATTTATCTTTTATCTATGACATATGCAAATCACATTCCCTAAACCAAACACACATGAATCATCTACCGTCTGAACTCCAATATTATGTTCTTGTTATATATAGATCTTACATTCAGGTCTCTTGGTCAGTTAAAACATTCTCAGACTCATTAAGATATTTTTGTTTTCTTTCCTAACCAACGATTTTTTTTCTTAAATAAACCACAATATTTTTATTTCTTAAATTTTAATTATACATTTATGTCAATGTCTAAGAATCATTTTCAGGAACACTTTTGCTGCAGAATCCCAGTAACACAACTTGAAATGTTACCATTTGAAGAAAGTTTTTCATTTCCATCAGTCTCTCTTGATCATATTTATTTCTTAATTCCCAGGCACACACATTTTTTTTCTGCATTTGGTTGTTGTTGAACATAGAACATTTTTAATGTGATAGTTTTCTTTTTTCCTAGAAAACTTAATTCAGAGATATATCATGATTAACAACATCTTAGAACTAAGAACATTTTGGTAATACAAAAATTACCAGGCTAGTCTGATTTGTTATCTCAGCTTTGACTTCATGTTGAGGCTTGTAATACAGTATTAAGGCAGCTTTAGTTTCTTACAGATTTTTACCTACAATTAGAGTATATTGCCATTAGCTGGCCCCCTCTTATCTACTTTCCATAGTTCAGCTAATCAGACAGAAAATTTATTCTGAATTTCCATTGAATATCTGAATTATTTTAACTGAAATTAATTTTGCATGTAGACTATACACACTACAGTTGTTTTTTTGTTTTTTGTGTTTTTTTTAAGGAAAGGTGCAAGCAGGAATGAAGACATTATGTAGGTAGGCAGGCTGGAAGAGAGAGGAGGAAAAAGCATCATTATTCTATTTTATTTTTATTTAGTTGTTCACACTGGTTGTTTCCCCATACCCTAACCCCCACTTGGTACTCAAACCCAGGGGTATGTGGCTTGTTCCTTAGGAGGTGATTCACCAACCACTGCTCCACTAGGGCACACCATACTAGTTTTTAAATTAAAATTGAAGCATCACAATGACCATCCCATTTGACCATCCCATTCTCATGCTGTGTTTTCTTTAGTTTTCTCTACCATAGTTCACCATTTAAAAATAATCCTCTGAGATCTTAATCTCATCATTCATAAATATGGACAAACCATAGAAAACATAATATATAGTAAAGAGTGTGTGGGTTAGCATAAAGGATGTCACACACTTCTTTGAAGCCTTAGTAAAATCTCTCCATGAGACATTCTAGCCTGGTACATGACTTGTTTTTGTTTTTGTTTTAGATTCCCACCCCTCCTTTTATGTAAGCTAGTAAAAGAGAAGGGAGAGTTAATTCTTTAATTTCATTTCAGTTTGGTTATAGCCATTGCTCTACTTAGGATTTTTACTTCTTCTTGAGATTATTTCATTAATTAGAAAATGATCCAATCTATTTAGATTTTAAAATTAACTGGTATAAAGTTTTACATGGTATTTTCTTGCAGATAAAACAAATCTCTTGTATATTTATAGTGCCTCCTTTATTCTTACGAAAGTTGATTGTGATTTCTGTTTTCCTCACCAATGGTCATATTTGCCAAAGGTTTTTAAATTTTAGTATTCCTTTTATTGAAGCAGCTTTTTCTCTTTTTTTTTTTAACTGTCTACCATTATTTATCTATAGTTCTACCTTTTTATCATTATTCCCTCTTTCTGTGTTGAAAAAACCTTTATCAAAATATAGTTCATACACTAAACCATTCACTGATTTAAACAATTAGTGGTTTTAGTATATTCACAGAGCTGTACAGCTGACACCACAGTCTAATTTTAGAATGTTTTCATTGCCCTCCCCCGCCCCCCTCCCCCCACAAGAAGCCCTGTACCCATTAAGAGTTTGGCCCCATTTCTCCCGATAACCCTAAGTAACCACTAATCTATTCTCTGTTTCTATTAAATTGCCTTTTCTGGACATTTCGTTTTAATAGAATCATCCGTCTTGTAGCAAGAATCAGTATTTCATTCCTTTTCATTGTCAAATAATATTTCCGTATATGGATATACCATGTTCTGTTTACTGAGTCATCAGTTGCTAAACATTAGGATTGTTTCTACCTTTGGACTATTATATAAATAATGTTGCTATAAGCATTCACATACACCTTTTTGTATAGATATGTATTTTCATTTCTCTTGGGTATATTCCTATGAGTAGAACTGCTGGATCATGTTATTATTCTGTTTGATTTTTTTTTTAAGGAGCTACCATACTATTTTCCAAAATGGCTGTACCATTTTCATTCCCATTTCATTCCATTCCACTCATATGCTATATTCCATTTCGCTATCTCATCTATTCATTCATCCTATTCCCATATATTCTCATAGAGTTTCAGTTTTCCACATCTTCACCAGTGCTTGACTTTTTAGTGATAACCAACCTAGTGTATGTAAAGTGATAGCACATTGTGGTTTCTCTCTGTATTTCTTTAATTACTAATTATGCTGCACCTCTGATCATGTGCATTATTGGCAGCCTGTATATGTCTTTGGAGAAATGTCTGTTTTGGTCCTTTACATAATTTTCATTTGGCTATTTATGTTTTCATTGCTGAGTTGTAGATTATTTTTTACATATTCTAGAAACAGTTATCAGAAATATGTGATTCAATAAATATTCTCTCCCATCCTAGGGAGTGTCTTTTCATTTATTGGTAGCATTGTTTTCAGTGCAAAACCTTTAGATTTTGATGTAATGTAATTTTCCTTTTTCCTTTTTGCTTGTGCTTTTGGTGTGTTTGCCTAACTCAAGGTCATTTACTCCTAAATGTTTATTACTTTTAAGAATTTTATAGTTTTAGTCTTCCGTTTAGGCCTGAGATGCACTTTGAGTTAATTTTTATGTATGGTATGAAGTAGGAGCAAGGTATGTAAATCTTCAGGACCTGGGGCTAGAGGAAGAGGAAAAGGCTTTTTAATTTTTATCTTCTAGCTTTGTGAATAGAAAACAGAAATTATTTTCTGTTTTCTTCTCTTATATACACATTTAAAACTATAACTTCCACCCTCGAGGAGCAGCAGTTAGACCAGCCACCTCTGAATGATTGTAGTCCATGTACATTCAAAGGACCTGGGTTCGTGTCCCAGGTGTGGGGGAGAACAACCAGTGTGCATAGGAATACAATAAAATGCTGCTTCCTCTTCTCTCTTCCTGCCTACTTGTCTTCATTCCTGTCTGGACCTTTCCTTTAAAACACCAAAACCAAATAAACCTGTAACTTCTTCTCTGTAGGAATTTGGATATATTCCACAGATTTTACATTGTTCTTATTGTTAATTTTTACCTTCTTTTTCTGATAATTTCTATTTTCATTTACTTTACTCTGTGAGTGTGACTTATATTATGCCAGGTCAACTTATTATTATGGAAGGATTATTCTCTTAGAAATAACCATGAAGTCTTTTTTCAGTATATAAACAGTGCTATGTACTTGGTATATGTTCAATAAATATTTGTAAAAAGATATATGCAAAGCAACTTTTTAGAGAAAATCCACGCTTAAATATTAGAAGTGACAGGCATGGCAATAATAACTAACACTCTTCTGTGGGCCAGGCATTCATCTAAGTGTTCTGGCCTGTGTTTTCTACATCTTCAGAACAATCCTGTGAAGCAGGGATTCACTGTTCCCACTTACAGGTGACAACGTGGATGTGCAAAGTGGAGTCTCTTACCAGTGACTGACCCAATGAGGTGTTTGGCCCTGGATCACCTCTCATAGTTAGTGTTCTGCTGCTTCCTAATGTCTTTCCATCACATCTACTTGGTCTGATTCCTAATCAGCTCTCTAATTGCCTTGAACGTATTCAGTGGAGGAAATTCTTGGCCCTTTTCTCATGATTTTGTTAAAATTTGCTAGCAAAGAAGTGTCTATAGTTTGCAACTTCTCATTTTGCCCTAAGATAATGCATAACACCACCTGAAGATCCTAGAGTTAGGCACCCAGGAGGGCAGGCTACCCCAGGCTCTGTTGCTTTTAATTTTCGTGTGTGACAAAGAGTTGAGAAGAAATGTAAGTAAGCATCTCTCCTGGCTTCTGCTGGACTACACACAATCAGAGAACCTGTTTTGAGATTGGGTGTGTACTTGGATAAAAACCAAATTAATTTTTATGGACGCTTTTTCTTGTTCTTTGCTTGTACTTAGAGAAACCTGGTCTTTGGAGTCCTGATTGAAAATAATTTGTTATTGTTCAGAATATTTCCAAACCAAATGAGGGCTATTTTTCTCCTTCTATTGAAGATTAGAAAGCTGCATTCTTGAATACTTATTGAATAAAAGTTTCCTTCTTTTTTTTCATAAAGAGAATGGTTTTTGTATTTCTTTTTGTTCCCTTTGGTGTGCAGTCTCTATGCCGCTTCCTTACAAAAAAAAAAAAGCAATTTAATTTGTTCTGCACAATCATTTTCTTGTGGAAAACTAATAAAATACAAATTCCATTTTTCAGCATTAGGTGTGGCTAAAGGCTTTTGGAAGTTTTATGTAGAATCTGCTTTTCTTTTTTCTTCTTTGGTGGTGATCAAGAGGGGAAATGATGTAAGTGTTCTTGTGTATGATGTACATGGATGATAAACTATTCCCTTAAGTTTCTTGTTCCTCTCACACCAAAAATCTAAGCTAATACTTCACATTCAACTCTCAAGGCCTTTTCACCATCCTAAAAGTAGATGTAGAGCTAGGGTGAAGCAAAAGCATCTGGTTTTCTTCCAAGCCTTCTCCTTCACTTTTCCTGACAGGTCAAGTGATGTCCAGGGTGCTGGTATATGCATTTCCCTGCTTGAAGTCCTGGGGGCAGTTCCAGTGTGTAGGTCCCCATGGAAAATGCGGCTGTGCTTCCATTGTGAGGAGACACTTCGCATGAAAATAAAGTCATAATGACAATAATGTCAGTAACAGGTGACATTAGTGAATATCTTTTATGTGTGGTACACCGTGCCAGGCACTTGGTATATATTCTCATAACAATTAGTTTTTGTTCCTTTTTTATTTTAAAACAGACTCCTGGGTCCAGGGGTGGGGTTGGAGGGGGGAATAACCAGTGTGAACAACTAAATAAAAATAAAAATACTCTTCCTCCCCTCTCTCCCTGCCTGCCTACTTGCCTTCATTCTGCCTGCACCTTTTCTTTAAAAAAAAAAAAAAAAAAGTTTGTTCAGGAGCAGATGGTCTCATGCACATTTGCACATTGACTGTTGACTAAATAACAAATGTGAAGAAACAAATTTTGTTTTCTCATTTGCTGGAAAAATCAGCTGATAACTGCTTTTGAGAGAAAGAACGATGTTGCCTTGTTGGAATGGCTTCGCTGCCCCATGACCCTCCCATTGCCTGAAATTTAATCCTCTACCCAATTTGAATTTCCTTTCTCACTGCTCTTCTCCTTCCTCCAACCCTGGAAGAGAAAAGACCTATGTTTCCACCCCTCTTTTCCTATTTTTTTTTTTCATTCTTCACCTCAGAGTATTTTTCACCCACTTTTTCTCTTCCTCCTGCCTGAACTGTGGGATAAAGGATTTGTGGAGGAGGATTGCAGGTGACTATAACTAACTGTATCTGGACAGCCTCACTTCTCCCTTTGCCTTAAATCAAGGAGCAGCTGTAGCCGAGTCAAGAACTGACCATTCAGTGATAGAGAAGATGTTTCTCCAAAGCTGAGTAAAGTTTTCAGGGTTGGGGGTGTAGAAGAGAGATTCTTCCCCAGAAACAGAATGGAGGTAGTATCACTGGACTCTCACAAATTCTTCTAAATGACAGAGAGCAGCCATAAGGAAACAATTTGATTCTGAATCTGAGTCTACTCTTGAAAGTTGACTCTTCAAATTAATATCCTAAGCCTCTCCATCCACCTTCATTTTAAGTCCAGGAAGTCCAATTTCTAAGATGAGACCTATCAATGACATTCTCTCTGGAGTTAGAAAGAGGCCGTGGGACAGAAATTGGTCCCACCAGAAAGCACTTGGAAGCCTTCTGCCCGGTGCTCTCCTGGAAGTCAGTTGCACCCCCAACTAAAAGTCACCACCTTCCTCTGCCTTCACCCACCACCCATCCACCCAGCCTCCGGAGACTTGTAAGTGAAAAACTCCACTTCCCGCCTTTCTTCAGGCAGGGGCTCCCCAGGGCCACACGGGTGAGGACCTGACTTACCAGACAGGCATGGAGAGGCCGTGCCCCTCACTTGGCCCCCACCAGCCCGGCAGGTGCGGCCCTAATCCCCTGGCCTAGATATCCAGCAGCCTCTAAGAACCCGGGCTCTGTGATGTAATGCTCTTTTTTCACACTCCCGGCTTAAATACAGATGGAAATTGTTGTCATGTGTTAGAAATGTCGCCAGTAATATAAAAGGCGCAAGCCTGGGCATCTTCTCTCCCTTCTCACACCATCAGCTGCTCCTGCTGCCAGCTCCTTCTTCCCTCGAAAAACCTTCTGTGGTCAGGTGGCCGGGGCGCCCCAAGCTCGCCTAGGAAGGGGTTCGGATCCCACCCTCCCACCCCCGCCTCTCTGTACAGCCGCTGCAGAGCCGAGGACCAGAGTGGTGGAGGCTCTTTCCGGCTCACAAAGGGAAGGATTAATCTTGGCGATTGGGCTGGGGCTTGCAGGCAAGTACAAGTGGTCCATGATCGCCCCCCGCCGCCCCCTGCCCGCTGCTGGATTCGAACGCTCCGCTGCCAAAGGAAGCCTGGGGACAGGCAGGCGGCGGCATAGGAGCCCTGCCACCGAGGTTTGCGCTGGGGGTGTGGGAACATCTATGGAGGTGAAGATGCCCTGTGTGGTGTTTGGACCAGGGAGGAGGGACGGGGAGAAACCAGCCAGCTTGGGAGGGCCAGATGGCCGTGGCTGCGTTTTAATTCACCCGACAGGCCCGTTGGGCCGGGCAGGGAGGCAGCGGGCGGGGGAGGGGGGGGTGGGGCGGTAGGAAAAAAAATGATCAGGGGTCAGTGGGTAGGGAGAGGCCGGGCTCTGGAGCAGATGCCTAGCGAACAATGGGGCTTTTGAAGGGGATGCTGGAGGAAGTGTGGCGCGCGCTTTGTATTGCCTCCTCCGCATTGCAGGTTGGAATCGGGCAGCTAAATTTTAATGAAGTGCATTCCAAAGTGTGCTCGTCAGCCTTTGCTTTCGGAGCGAGGGGCTTGGCTGAATGGGGACTGGGGGCGGGAGGAGGAGGGGGCCGGGGAAATGAGTTCCTGATGGATGGTAAAGGAGGAGATGAAAGCCCGCTCTGTGTAGAGGACAGGGAGGCGTGGGGGGATTTGGGGGGAATCAATACTTCCCCATGCATATTAATAGGCTCCAGCAGGTGTTGGTAAATGTATGTTGCTGCATTGTTCTGGCGCTCAGGCTGGGGAGGGCCAGGGAGAGGATGACCAGCTTCTCCCAGGCGTGGTGGGCAAATGCCTTTGCACTTTGGAGGGCTTTGCAAGCTCCCGGGAAAATAAAGGAGAAAAGAGCTGCAATCCCTCCTCCCTGTTACCCCATTTTTAAGAGAAAGAATGTACTTGCAGAAGGCTTTTTAAGTTTGCTTCCTGGAAATTAACGAGTGTATCAGAGCCCTGTCTTAGCTAGGTAAGATATGCATATCTGTGAACATCCAGGAAATAGAGGAATCTAGAATCTGGCTTGCTAAGAGCTTGGGAGCCAAGACGCTGTTCTTCCTATCTGGTTCTTGTAAGCAAATAAGCCAGGGCAGGAAGACTGAGGGGGTTTTTAATATTTTTAAACACTGCCCGCCCTGTCCACTTCCCAAGTCCTAAGTCTCACTGAACTGAGGACCTGACTGCAAGCAAGCTGTCATGTTCATAGTATTAGTACAGGGATTTTGCCACACACACAAAAGAGTGAATCTGTGCTTGAGTCTATTTATTTAGGGTGTGTGGTGTTTCTTTAGAAGCATTAGGTCTGTGATGCCTCTTTCCTAGAGTTTACCATGCTCAGAGCTCTGTCAACTGAGCATCTTTGGGGAGAATTCTTTAAGAGGGTCTACCAGCCAGATAACCCTCTCTGGTATTTGTTATTTGCTTGTTTGTTTGTTAGACCCCTCTTGAACAGATATTCAGTGCTTTCAAAAGATGCAGACATATTGCTGAGGGTTCAAAGAAAATTGGCAGCTTTGGAGGCTGGTCAGGGCTAATGAGAGCATTCTGACTTTATATT
Organism: Solenodon paradoxus; assembly: GCA_004363575.1. Classification (NCBI taxonomy): domain Eukaryota; kingdom Metazoa; phylum Chordata; class Mammalia; order Eulipotyphla; family Solenodontidae; genus Solenodon; species Solenodon paradoxus. The sequence goes on from RJWH01002862.1 coordinate 114,520, forward strand.
AAACTATTTAAATGTGAGTTTATGTACGGTGCACATCTGTGCACTTGGTAACCCACAGAATAACATAATTGTCTTTTTGGGTCTGGGAAAGTCCATGCATTGCTCAGTTGAGAAAAGCTTGTCTTTTATCATCTGTAAAGATCACACCTTCTGAAAATCGGTGTTCTATGATAACAAATATTGATTGGATATGCTCTTGGGTTCTTTTTGTGATTTGACTTGCACTGTAAGTCATCAGCTGAACAAAGCTCATCACTTGCCCGTGAATTTCAGTGCTGTTGAGAGCATTAGATTAATGGTATCAACAGATACTTGATTCCTCCATGTCTCAGATGAACAAATAGAAGCAATCTGTTCATTTCCCGACACCTGTCCTCTTTGGGGTTTGGGAAAGGGAATAGGTCCCAGGGGAAAGAATCCCTGCTGAGTGCACTCCTCTCTAACTCTCATTCCTACCCTGCTAACCCCACCCGGTTAAATGCTGAAGACTCCTTTGCATCCTTATGTAGTTTCTTTAGTAGGCTGCATCTTTCAAGTGGTATTTCTGTGACAGCATTTTTTTAAATGTTGGGGTTTTGGCATTTGGATTTGTTGTGCTTGTGATAAAGAGATGTGGGATCAGTGGGTTGTTCTTTTCACATATTTATGACTCTTGAATGGTCTGTTATTACCATTAGACTTGAGACTTACCTGCTGCTTCTTGCTGAGCCTAAGCTTGGGCAGTTGTCTTTATTATGCGACCTCCGACAGGGAGAAGAGACGGTTTGTGAAGTGGCTTACAGTGTGTCTGCTTGAGCTACCAGTCCACAGAACCCAGGTTCTTTAAATTCTTGCAGATACAATTTCATGTGGGTTTCATTAACAGAAAGGACCTCTTTGAATGACTGTTTGGTATTTTTTGTTAGCCTATGTCTGTTTTGGGGATATACAGCTGTAGATTTTTGGTACTCTTGTGCACAAAAACAGAAACTATACCCATGCATTAAAGGTAACTTAAAAGCAATGACTATAGCTTATTACTACTGAGACATCTTGCAGAGGCTTTTGATAATGCACTCCTCTCCTGCCCAGTTTTCCATTCACACTTGGCATGTAGATGTGCGCAGAGAGGAAGAAGAGGATTGAGAAAGAGAATGAATATCTGTATCCACTCAGGAGCCAGCACCTTGATTGACAGTACCAATTGACACTAGTTTTTGATCATGAATTAGAATGTGCTTGACCCTGTTTCATGTCATATAAAGGAGGTGATGTGATGCCAACTGAGATGGCATAAAGGATAATCCCAGTAAGTATATAGACCATGTGCTTTACCGATGTTCTTCTTAGAGTTGCTCTGTGGAAAAGAAGTCCTGAGACAGCGATAATTAAAGGTAGAAGGGTTTTTAAAGTAACGATAAAGATGAGAAGACTAGAAACAAGCTTAAATCAAACGACCCCTCCCATTAAAAAACAAAAACTCCAGATATTTTTTTCTCTGCATCTATATTTTCATTTGCAAAGAAAGTATATTCAGTTAGTTTGGTAATTGCCATTTTCTCAGCATGTTTGTTTTTTGCTTGCGTAGGAAAAACACAAAACATTTCTTACATTGATAATCAGACCCCAAATATTTGAATGTAAGCACATCCTTTGCCGTCATACTGACACCCTCTGGCACCAGAGAAACTGTCATAGCATTTTTTTTTTTATAAGAAGTCTGGTTGGAAGAAAAGGCAGTAATGCCAACCATTAATTCAGTAACTCAGCTGATCTCTAGGTCTGACAGCGGTTGGCTTGTGCTAACTTTAAGACTTTTGAAGGGTTATAAGCACTAACCACAAAGATCTTACTCTTGTCTCTTGCTTACCAGGCCTGAATGACAAGTTTTTGCCATTGTCAGCCACTAGTATGCCTATAGGATTAATTTAGGATGCCCACATCCTGGAAATGATGCCTAAACTGTGCCTCTAAGAGTGTGAGGTACCATCTTCCATTGGTAATTCTATTTGACATAAAAATGGCACTGAATCTCTTTGTTCCCCAGTAGTCTAGTGCGTTGAAGACTGAAGGCTGCCTGGATATCTGTTGGTGTTTTTTCTTTCCCCTCCCTGATAGTTTTTTAACTGTTATTGCTACTTGTGATTCCTCTACCAGTGAGGATGACATCCTTTAAAATTCCAGCTGACTCTCAAATTCAAGGGTGAAAACCCAATGGGGAAAATAGTGCTTAACTTTTACTAAGATGTTTGAGAGGATCTTAAGTATGAGAATAAAGGGGCAGTTTAGGACTTGAAATTTAATCACTGGGTTGAACATTGTTCTTGAGTCAAAAGGTTTTAAAAGTTTTAGTGTTTATGGTTATCTGACCAGAATAGACAGTAAAACAACAACAAAACTATAGTGCATTTAACTGTTTTGTGAGTCTTAACACTTTTGTAAGCAGAGAGTTTTGCTGTTTCTCTCTGTCTTTGTTCTCAGCACACTGATTAGCACATATGTGTCCAGCACATATTCGAATGAATGGATATATTGAAAACTTTGACTATTCATTTTTAAGAAGTCTGAGCTATTTCTGTGAGTGAAGTTGCTAGTACCAAAACTGAGTAAAAAAGAACAACTCTGAGATCTCATTTTAAAAATAGAAAAAGAAAACAGTTCCCTTCTGTATTTTCTAATACTCTTATTCACAAACCAGATACTTTATCCTGTATTTCTACTGGAAATATATATATACATATTTCTACTCACTTGATCTAAAAAGTTAATGCTATTCTCCTGATTAAGGAATCTTCTTTCCCCATACCCTTTCCCACTCTACTAGACCTTGGGTTTGAATTATTGCACTGGGTATAATTCTTTGCTGCAATAAAGATGAGATCAGTGGGATTCTACAAATTTGACAACATTATGAAATAACTTGCCTATAAGAGAGTAAGTGCCATAATTTTCTAATTAATTGTGGAGCAGTGCCAAAGAGACTTGTTTTAAAAATATATAATGGTTGTAGTAGAGACATGAAAGAGAAGCAGAAAAATCTACAGCATTTAACTCCTTTTTATGAGGCTTAATACTCTAGTTTCTGGAAGTTTGGGGTTTTTTTAAATATTTTTTTTCTAGCATTTTTAATTCTTCAGTCATTGCATGCACTTTTACATGGAGGTGAACTTATGTTAGAACTAACTTTATAAATATTTGAGTGCCTGCTGTATGATGGTCACTTTTTAGGATTTGGGTGTAGTGCGGTGGGTGAGCAAAATAGACAAAACCCCTACCTTCTTGGCGACAGTGTTAGAATTCATGTTAATTTAGTCTTAATAAGATAGGGGAATAGGGAATAAGACTGAAATGATTAGTTAAGATGAAATCTTTTAGCTGAGAAGCCTAAAAATTGCCAAAATTTACTTGATTCCCTACAAAAAAGTTATGTACAAAAAGGAATAATATGCTATAATATTACACATTAGCCTTTCATTCTCCCTATAGCCCCACTCCTCAGAAATAACACACACACACACACACACACACACACGCACAACGCAAATTTTGGTTTCCTTTCACATTCAACATTGATAGATATATTAATAGAGCTCTGTTTTTCATTTTTCTTTCAAAGAAAATGGTATCATCCTGTTCAATCAGTAGGTCACTTTTTTCCATTTGAAATTGATATCTTATTATGATACTTCAAATAATCTTATGAAATATTCTTAGTGTCCCAAGCATAGGGTGAGGGTATCATCTAACTGTTACCTGGAGAGAGAGATTTTAGATGATTTCATTTCTAAAGCATTACAGACAATGCTATAAGAAATATCTTTGCATATCAATTCAGCTTAGTTTTTGTCATTATCTAAGTATGGGCACCTTCAACATCAGTACGTCTTTGTCTAGCTCATTCTTCCTCATATTTATTTGGTGGCTGCTTGCTAGGACTGCTTCATTTTGTTCTCACAAAATATCTAAGATGTGTTTATTCCTTTAGCAAATATTTGTTTAACCAAATTTGTGCTAGGAGCACATCAAACAAAGCCAATAAAGGTACCTCATGAGGATTATGTTCTAGTCAGGAAGATAGAAAATAAGCAGTAGAGGAAATAGTTAAGTAAATTATTCACTATATTATAAGGTAGTAAATGATATGGGGGCAGGAAGCAGAGCAGAATAAGGCTGTCAAGATTATGGAGAAAGGGGTATGCTACCATTTACATAGGCTTATCATGGTAGACTTCATTGGGAATGTTACATTTAAACAGAAACTTGAATAAGTGAAGGAAAGAGCCTATCGTGTATCCAAGTAAAGTACAAAGGCCCTGTGGCAGAAGGAGTGCCTGTACTGATGGAGTGACATAAATAGAGAGCAATGGCTAGATCTGTGGGGAAAGAGGTCAGAGTACATGGAGAACAGGCCAGTCATGCCAGGCATTTCCAGACTATTTTGAACATTTTACTCAGAATGAAATGGGATCCATTGCAAGGATTTGATTGAAATAATAATGTCTCAGTGGTCATTTGAAAAGTCTCTTTCTAGGGAATATAAGTGAATTTGGAAGAGTGGAAGCAGAAAGTGCAGTTCAAAGGGTGTTATTGAAATCCTGGTGCAAGCTGGTGATAGCCAAACCAGAGTGATAGTAGTAATAAAAGTGTTAGAAGTAGTTGAATATGTTTTGACAGTACACCCAAAAGAATTGCCTGATGGAATTAATGATGGGAGGGCAAAAGAAAGAGGAGCTGGAGTAGGTGTTTAAACCAGGACAGCCGGAAGATTGAATATGTCGTTTGCTGGATGGTGAAAGCTGATGCTAGGTTATCCTTTGTCCTTTTACTTAATGAGTCTATTAGTCGTCTACTATAAGATCTCAAAGTAGGCTGCCAGGATACAGGCAGTAGGCACAGAGCATGGAATCATGGAGAACATTCTGTACCACAATTTAGGGGTCATCATTCCTCAGTTTTTGAATGCTAGAAATAATGCCAAAGGGACCTCCTTCCACATAAGCTGGTTACTGAGTTGTGAACTTCCCTGAAGTTTATACTCCTGAAAGTGGCATCGATGAGTTTAAGAAATTGTGCATTTTAGGATTAGAAAATACTTCCAAATTATGTAAATTACCCCCTCCCCCCCGCCCATGGACATGCACAGAGGTATTTCTTGTCCAAAACTGAATTTATAGTCTTTTTAACTTTTGCCAGTTTGATAGGTGTCAGACTCTTCACAGTCTTTATATGAGCTCATGTGTCCTCTGTCCAGCTTCTGGAAGACAAAGGAATGTTCCCTGCTCTGTGAAGGTTTGTCCGTCTTGGATACAATGGTGACATAGGTCATATTTGGTAGGACTAACTAATTGCTTGAGGACCTAGCTCTCTGCAAGAGTCTGTAACATATTCAGCATTGTTCAAGCAGCTAATTTAAGACTAATGGGGAGACAGCTAAGTAGCAGTTTTAAAGTACATCTCCTTTAAATGGATAAATTTTGAATTATATCCTAAGAAAGAACAGTTCATTCTGACATTTGGGCAACTTTTAATAGCAAGTGTTGAGTTAACATCATTGGCATAACCAAGTTTGTGAGAGCACTGAGTGAATTTAGAATTCTTTAAAGTTATACAAGGTTGAATGAGCACCTAGTTAGAATTATGATTTCTTAAACAAACCAATGAAACAAATAGCTGCTATGACCCAGATATGTGCTAGATATTATACTAGGTCCAGAGGACACAAAGATGTGTAATACACAGCCTTTCTTCTCATAGAGAGTTCAAGGGAGTTGGTAGTGGTGGAAGACACATATATGGCCAGTGATGGTCCAGTGTCACAGGGGCTATAAAAGATATATGGAAAGGTGCTTGGTAGACTGCCTGTATTTCCTTGAGACAAAAATGGGACATTGGGATAGCAAAAACAGGGCATGGTTATGTGCTGGCAAGGGGAGGAGGCAGAGCCATTTAAGCAGCAGCAGAGCAGCCAGACCTGTAACAAGTAGTACTCTGTGATGCCCATCAGTAATTGCAGAGTAATGGCTTGTGGTCCAGTGGGATTTCATACAAACAGCCAGGGATGGTGTAAGGAATATTGGCACCTTAGTCAAAAACCAAATTTGGCACCCCTGTAAGCCCAGTTCTAAATGTCCTTCCTAAAACACATGCTACTTCAACCAACCCAGTGACAGAAATGCTGAATTATGCCCACAGTGCCAGAGAGAACCCCTGTAGTATTTATCTACTGCTCCACCACAGTGTAGTCTTCTGCTCCCTTTGGAAAAGCAGGTGTGTGCACATGTGTGCTTGTTTGTATGGGTGGTGGTGGGGAATCCTCTTACCCTACAGTTCCTATTTCCTCACAGGGGCAAGAACAGCAGTAGTGGGTGAGGCCCACCACGGTCAGTTCTGGCAAGGGCCATCTTTAAGGCAGGGGAAACGGGGAGCTGTTTTGGGCTCCCTCATTAGACTGGTCTGGGGGCAACTCAACTACCCCTTTTCTCCCAAGTTAAAGATGACCCTGGTTTATTAAAAATGGGACAAAATTGACATTTATGTTAAAACAACAGGATGGTCCAGAAATATGAAAAAAAGATGGGGGAGAGGGGAGTTTATAATGGTATGTATGTTTAGCCTTATGTTTGGGTAAAAGACACTCGTGGGACTTTGTCCAGAATTCAGATCAGGAAAGGTTTTCTGAAAGATACATTGTTTGTGGGTTTTGAAAGACGGGAGTTTGCAAGATGGAAAGTGGAGATGTTCCAGGAAGAGGACCCAAGGATGTGCAAATCATGAGAGGAGAGACCGATACTTACGGGAACTGTCAAGTCATTGGTTGTTGAGTGTGCAGTCGTAAGAGTTCTGAAGCATAGGCAGAGGAGGGACAGCACATGTGTGTCCTGCCAAGAAGCCTGGAACTTAACCTGAGAGCATTTTGAGTCTCAGAAAAATTTGGGCAGGAAAATAACATGATCCTACTTGTCTTTTTTGAAAACCATTAGGGGCACTCCCTGGTGGAGCAGCAGTTGAGTCAATCACTTCTGAAGGAGTGCAGGCCACACCTCCTTGGATTCAAGTCCCCGGTCGAGGGGGAAAACTACCAGCATGAACAATTAATAAAAATAAAATGCAATGTTTCTTCCTCTCCTCTCTTCCTGCCTGCCTGCCTATTCACCTTCATTCCTGCCTGCACTTTTCCTTAAAGGGAAAAGAAAAGAAAAGAAAAGAAAAGAAAAGAAAAGAAAAGAAAAGAAAAAACCATTCCAGTAACCATCTAAGGCAGGCATCATCAAACTATAGTCCTCAGTCCATTGTTTTTGTTAAAAATATGTTACTGGAACAATGTCATTTTGTTCGTGTATTGTTTATGATTGTTTTTGTGTGGTGATTGCTGTGTTGAGTAGTTGAGACAGAAGCTTCATGACCTCCAAAGCCTAAACTGTTTAATCTGACCCTTTACAGAAAAAGTCTGTATTCCTGATTTAGGGATGAAATCAATGCAGGAGTGTCAATAAGCAAACTATGACCAAAGTGAAAGCCAAAGACAAAGAGTTGGGGAGAGATCCTGAAAGTACTCTGGAGAGAGACTTAGTGGCAGAATAGTCAATCTGTGGACAAGTGAGGAGCTCAACAAGGCACACAGGTCCTGGGAAGAATGACCAGTTAGGGTGGTCATAAGGGGCATCTATATGGAGATGCACAGCAGAGTATGGGTATGTGAGCCTAGGAGCAGTCCACATGGATGTTCAAAATGGCAAGTTTAGGTTTGAACCTGTTTTTATAATATGTTCATACATGAAAGTCCAGAAGGACCATATTCCACTGTCCTCTCTCATACTCTGTTCTGGAAGTGAGTCCCCATCTCCATCATTTTTAATCTTCCTTGACCAGTGAAGACTTCAGGTCCTTGCACCTTAGGAGACTTTTCTGAAGATTGTAAGCTGTGTTCGCTTTGACCTATCCCTGCTCTTGACCCTTGGAGAGTCATAGTGGAAACTTTTTACCACCTAAGTGGGTCTTTTCTCAAGCAATCATTTCTTGTTTCCTTGTCTTAAAATGTTAAGTTCAAGAAGACATTGAGTATCTCATACATTTTTGTATGCCTCCCTCATCTACCATGAAACCATAGTTTAGGTGTATACATATTTATTTCAGACTTACAGAACTTGATAGTCAAGTGATGGAACAAGACCAGTTTCTCTTGACTCTAATATCACTGAGTCATTCAGCAAAAAGTTTTTGAGCACATCGTGTATGCCGGGTGCCACAGATAGACTGACTGCCTTCATGGAACTCATATTTTAATGCAAGAAGACAGACAGCACACTGTCCTCCTCTGACAACTTTGCAGGAGAACACTGAGATTTGATTCTTACTCATTTTCTTGTTGTACAGATGTTTACACCATGTAGTGATAGAACTTGAATGGTCATCTCACTCCTAGGTGGTGAGGCATTCATTTCTGTTGTGCAGATTGAACGTGGTGATTTGCTTCCCATTCTTGAATGATAGCTCTTTGTTTTAATGAGCCTTTATATACAGGGAGTTACTTTACCATCATCACTCTGGTGAGTGTCAATTCCGAAGTTTTGCTTTTTGCTATTCCATACAAAACCTTAGTGGAGTTGTCTTTTACCGTGCAAGTTCTACCTTCATGGGGTCAAATTTCGAGAGGAATGTTTCACCCTGTTCCAGTTCTTATCTCTTGTAACATGCTGTTATCTGTATTCTTGAACATTGACACCGAAAATGAAGGAACACAGAGTCTCTGGCAGCTCCCCGTTTTCATCCTTAAAGGAGTTGAAAGCATCAATTTTCATTTCATGCTTTGATTTGCTTGTAATATGGGTTTTTAGACAGTCTTTGGTAGGCAGATTAGCCAGAGCTTTGGGTCATTCATGAAAGGAGCCTCTCAGGAAAACAAGAGAGAAGGCTCTGGAGCCCTGCCTGGGGAGAGTTCCAGCTGGAGAATTAACATCCAGATGTGTTTGCTCTCCCAATACTGCCCAGGTGAGCTGCTCTTGGGTTTGCCACACATATCATAAAGTTACTCACTGAGTGCTTCTGTTTGGTTTCTTACTGTTACAATATGCCATGCAAAGAAGTGGGAGTGAGGGTGTGGTTAATATTCCAGTGACTGTAAAAAGGCAGCAAGGTAAAGAGAGAGGTTGGAATCCAATGTTATCTTACTAGAGAATGACAAAACATGTCAAAAGAACTTTAGCCATGATTTCCTTAGCAAAGCACTTACCCAGCAGTAGATTATGACAGAAACTCTTTGGGCAATTGACCAGGTTGTTCTTGGGAGGTGGGGGGGTGTGCATCTTCTTCAATGGGAAACCAGCAAGCCTGTGGAAAATTACAGCTTCTTGGCAGTTTCTCCTCTGTGTAAAGACACACATTTGTGACAACAGATTTTGTGACTTATTACAAGCTGAGGCAAAACTCGCATCTCCCATTCTAGAACTCCCTGCACCATGTTTGCATCTTTCTGCGTGCAAAGCGAAGGTGTGGGAGCGAAATGTTCTGCTTGCCAGCCAGAAAGAAGGTGTGAAAACAAGGGTCTGTTTCTTGCCAGTTTGAAAATATGTATATTCCAACATTTGTCATTAAGAAAACTTCTTCTCGTTTGAGATGCCTTTAATTTAGATGACTTTTAAATATTTCAATGTCTCCTTGAGAGAGGTGTTTGATTTCTCACGTGAAATCACAATTTTTGGAAGTGAATTTTATTCACGTTTTGAATGAACTTCAAATTCACTTTCTGTGTAATTCTCAGAGTTTTGACAAATGCAGTCATGTAACCACCACCTCATTCAGGATCAGAAAAGTTTCCCCAATTTTTTCTACATACTCTTTTGTTGTTAAACACTCCCCACTCCCCAGCTCACCCCAGGCAACCACATCTGTTTTATGTTCCTAATAATTTTGCCTTTCTCCAAGTGCCATATCAATGGAGTCTTATAGCAGGATGCTTTAAGATTTAACTTCTTTTACTGATTTATGAAAAACCTGAAGTGTATTTTTGTTTTTTTTGTTGCTTATATCATTAGTTTGTGCCTTTGTATGGCCACGTAGTCTCCACTGAATGACTATATCACAGGATGCTTATCCATTTGCCCAACCAATCACTAGTTGAAGACCAGGTGAATTGTTTCAAATTATGGGTATTAAAGCAAGAGAACTAACTCAAAGTTAGGGAAAGAACTAAATGTGTACTGGAGATGTTTTCTTAGGTGTAACATACCCTGGAGTGAGGTTGCTGGAATTTAGAGTATGTTTAACTTTATAAGATACTAACAAAGTCCTCCCAAACTTTAGTACCATTTTGCATTCTCCCTTAATAACATAAAAATCCCAGTTGTTCTCTGCCTTTTTATCAGTACCAAATATTTTCAGATTAAATTTTTTCCTGGACTTTCTATTAGTATGACGATATTTCATTGTGATTTACATTTATGTTTTCCAAATGATTAAAGTTATTAAGCAACTATTAATGTGTCTATTTGCTATCTATATGTCTTTTTGTGTGTGAAATTTCTACTCAAATCTCTTATCCACTAAAATTTTTCAATCAAATTTTAATGGAATGCACAAACGCTTAATCCCAATAAACATTAGTTTTCCTGATACATTTAACATACCAAGATGATACTTTTGCACATTAATTACAAATAACTAGTTTTCAAACATTAAGCTTACAGTAGGAGTTAGACCAACCTCGGCTTACACCTGGCTCTATCATTCACTGTCTGGATGACTGGGCTAAGTCATTGACCTCTGTCAGACTCATGTGCCTCATCTGTAATAATGGTCTTACTATCTAATTGCTGATGGTTTTAGGATCAGGCGAACCCAACCCTTAACAAGCATTTACTAAATGATAATTCTTGTTAAAATGTTATAAATATTACACACTCAAGTGAATTTGTGTAGCTAAATCTACCTTCCCCATAATAGACATAGAGGGTCTATAAAAGCAGATCCTTGTTAGGCATCTGTATCAAGCACAGGATTCAGTGCATGAAAGTGTTGAATGAGCTGACTGAAGGAGTAAATGCTTGAAGGAATACTGTTTATGCTTGACTAACCAAGAATATCACAAATACAGTTTTGGGAGGCTCTGTCCTGAACCTATGAGTATTTGTTGAGTTATACCTGTGTTGCATTTTCCATCAATTGTTGTACTGTAGTTACTATCTTTTTATCCAGACACTTCACATTTATTTTTAGGAAGTCTGAAGGCACATGTATTTGGAATGCCATGGATTTTCCTTACTCTCTCTGCTTTTATGTTTTTCCAAGGTCCAAACAGCCATGACCCCTTGACTAGGTCCTAGGTTCTCCTCCACTTGAATGTGATCTCTTCGAGTAATTGTGGAGTGAATTGGTGGTTTCCAACTCTCAAACACTGCTTGTCAGTCATTGATAAGGTTGCTGCCAATGATTTTTTGGCTGTTTAGAAGATAGTGTGTTGTAGACTGGCCTTTCCTTTCTCTATGAAAGGCAAAAAAAGAACATTTATAGCATCTGGGTTCCTACAACCTGACCCCATTTTGAAGAAATTGCTGACTCTGGCAGGCTACTTTCACAACTTCACCAATTCCAGTTTGAGTCTCCTGAAAACCATTGTTCCAGCTGATCTCTGCTGAGTCAGCTGTTAGAACTGGGCCAGAAAAATCTCCTTCTGTAGGCTGAGCAATACTTGAAACTGACCTTCCACCAACAGGGAAATAGCTAACTCTAAGCCAGTTTTCTTCCTTTTGTAAAAGGAGCTATTTGAGGTCATGGGTAATGGAAGAAAGGGTAGAGAATGTCAGCGTCTGGATGCCCTGTGATGTGTTCATGATTTCAAGTTCCATCTAGCTCTGAACTTCACTGTCTCTGTGGAAGGTTCTCTGAATTGAGCTGCCTTTCATATTCTGGGAACCCATTTCACCTTTGGGATGCTGGTAGAAGCAATCATCTCATCTTCAAGGAGAAAATGACAGAGCTCTTCTTGGTGCAGATTTTAAAAGCAACTCCCTTACCTGGTGAATTACTGCCTACCTGAGTATGTTTGTAGTTCCTCTTCATTAAAAACAGAACATTAGAACATTCCTTCGAGTCCTTAATGAGGCTTGTTCTTCTTAAGCTTCGTCTTGGTTACATCTATCAGAATACCGAGAGCTGGCCTATAGGGGTACAGTTATAATGAGAGGGTAAATGCACTTGAACTTTTCTCCTGCTTCTAGCCTTTTTTTCTCTTGCTGTTCAGCCTGCTGTTGGTTGTTATTGTTGTTGGCCTGGGCATTGTTGTTGGCCTGGGTGTTAAAAAAACAAATTTGCAGTCAGCACCCACTTGCCTGTCGTTAATAAAAAACAGTATAAGAAACATAAGTCAGGAATTTCAATGAAATGGGTCAAATTAGAGGTCAGAGAAACACACATATGTCCAAATAACAGAGACAGTCTAGCTTTGTTATAACTAGCAGCCTACCTCCTGCTGAAAGGCACTAACAGGAATGAGGGCAAGTAGATAGATAGGACAACACAACAGGAGGACGCATCTATTTTATTTTTATTTAGTTGTCCCAGATTGTTTACCTGTGGACCTGAGACTCAAGCCAGGAGTATGTGACTTGCTCCTTTGGAGGCAATTGACTTTACCGCTGCTCCACCAGGGTGCGCCACGATCAGCCCTTTTACACTACAGTATTGCCTCATTTATGGTATTGCCTTGTTAGAAGCATATTTTGAAACTGAGAATAATGAAAGTGATGTCATTATAGGTTAGAAGACTTTTTAAAATCAGTTAGAAGATCTTTAAATGGCATTAGTCTAAGGGCAATAACAGCATCCAGAAAGAGAAGGGAATTAATGTCTAGACATACACTGTTTACTGATGTGACCAGTAGCTACCTGTGACTGTTGAAGTATTCCTTACAGAGGCAGTCTGAATGGAGGCTTTCTGCAAGCAGGCACTGGATTGTGAAGATTCAGTATGACAAAAATCAGGTCAAATAATTTTTAATTAATTTCATATTGAAATTACAGTAGCTTAAATATATGAGTTAGAGTGAATATATGACTGAATAAATTTCACTCGTTTCTTTTGAATGTTGTATATGTAATTTAAAATGGCTTGTGGTTCACGTTATGTCCTCACTTGAACACTTCTTAAAGACTGTGTGTGACAATGACCTCTATCATTCCAAAGGCTGTAGAAATTGAGGTCGTATCTCATGGCATTTTCACTTGCTGATCAGGCATATTCATCTTTGGGAAATTTATATTCATGGAAGCAATGCTTTGCGAGTTGGGCATTTCAGAGGGGTTTAGTGTAGATGATAGCTGAGGTTTCTTCCATGACTACTTGAGCTGATGGTGCCATTAATGTGAAGTTCGAGATAGAAAAATGAGGGAACAAGGTGAAAATGCAAAGGGAAACCCCAGCAATTTCTCTGGAGAAGCTCCTTTTCCACAAGAGTCTCATTTGACCTCATTTTCCTGCTCAGAATCCTCATGCATGTCAAGTTGATGAGCTTCTCTTTTGATGTGATGCACCTAATAGGAATACCAAAGGGCAGCCCTCTGAAGTGAAGTGTTTCTGTAGCAGGTTCAAAATCATCTCTTTCACAAATATTCCCGAGAATATTGAGGGGAGCCCATTTGTAGTGCTGTCAACTGGTGATTTTTTGTTGTTGTTTAGTCTATTAGGCTACACTACTGAGCTTATCCAGCCTCTCCTCTCCTCCGTCTGTGTGCTAGGTATCAACAGAAACTTAAAAAGCAAATGCAAGTTCTATTTGTTGCTCAGATTGTTTACTTATTCCCTGCATATCGAGTGCTTACTACATGCTCTGTTCTGTTCTAGGGCCAATGATGTGACAGCAAGTAAGCAGACTAAATTCTCTGCCTGTAGGGCACTTACGTTCTGGTGGAGTCTAAAGCATAGTTTCACACATTCATTTGGAATGAATTTGTCAGCTGAAGCTTGGCTGGGGACTGTGTATCCCAACTTTTATTTAACTAAATAAGTCATTTTACATTTTGCATCTATCGTAGCGACTAATGCAATGTGGACTAGAGAGTAGGCACCAATGGTATATACTCATTTATTCAGCAGATACTTATTAGACAGCTGCTATGTTTTGGGTCCATTTCTAAGTGTTGCAGATATATTGAAGGAAAAAAAATGTAGTTCTCAAGGAGTGGAGATTCCATCCAAAAGTGAGTGATGGGTTATCAGACTATGGCCATAAATTTATAATTAAGTTATATGGTTTATATGAAAATGATGATGACCATGAAAGGAAAGGGAACGGTCATGGGAATTGCTGATGGGAGATGAGTGTGGATTTTTAAGTAGAGCCGAATTGGGAGGGTGATATTAGTGTAAGAGTAGGAGTGGAGGGCACTAACCTTGCAGATATCTTATGTGGAGGTAGAGTGTGTGGGCACATTCCCTGTAAAGGGAAAACTCAGTGCACAGTCACTGAGGCAGAAGCATGCCTCATTTGTTTAAGTAGCAGTATGGCTGGACCAAAATGTGCAGAGGACAAAGAGTATTTGAAGATGAAGTTACAGAGGCAATAAGGAATCAGATCACATGGGAATTTATATTTTTAAAATTTATTTCTTTTTTTACCACACACTACAATTCTCTCATTGGTGTATGTATTATGAGCTCTCAAAAACAGACTCAGTTGTGTAAATACTATCCCAACTAAGATGCAGACTCATTCCATCCCTTGACAAGACTCCTTAGTGTTGTCCCTTTGTTAACTGAACATTTTAACAGACAATTCTGGATGCTCTGCAGATATTAGACTATGAGAAGGCCAACTTGGTTGCAGGAAGACCAGTTAGCCAGTTCATGCAGCTATCAAGGTGAGCATTGATGGAAAGTTGCCCAGATTTGGGATCTGTTCTAAAGGTAGAAGTTTCATGGAAGGTGTGAAAGAAAGAGAAGAAAAAAGGAGATCACTGTTTTCACACTGAGCCCAAAGAAAAGCTGAAGTCATCACTTACTGTGAGGGGACAGGTTTCAGGATTGAAAGGAAACATTGCTATTCAGCTGTGGATATTTTGGGTATCACTGTCAGAAATGTTGAGGGATGAGTGTTAAATAGAAAAGCATGATCAGTGTTTAGACACCATCCCACACTGTAAGAGAAGCAGTTGATAAAAAAAATCTGTGACTTCTATAGGGACCATTTGTCAGTCTATAGGATTCAGAGGTGCTTGAGTAATCTGATACCCAAGATTATTACCAGCCACATCCTTTTTATGGTCCTTCAGCTCATTTCTTCATCTGTTTTCTTCTAGGATGCCATATCATTATACTTTCATAATTAGAAAAAAAAGAGTATGTTAATGAAGAAAGAATACAAGTGAATTTGTCTGGTCTCATTGACTTTTTTTATGTACCAGTAATGAGTTTTTGTTTTTATTTTTCCATCACTCTCCAGCCACATTGCTCCCTGTTAACCTGTCAGAGGCCCCAGGAGAGGGCATTTGTGGCTGTGACTCCTGGCTGCACTTCTGATGGGGTATCTTGTAGTAGAGGGAGTCCGGTCTCACTCCTCTCATCAGGGGCGGGACTGCCTCAGGCCTGAACATGGGCCAGCAGAAGGGTGGGGGGCGGTGGGGGGCACATAACCTACCATAGGGCAACAGCAGACTCTGGTAGCTCCTCTGGAAAGTCCCTGGGACAAACTGTTGGAATCTGATATTCAGGATTGACACAGCAGTGGTGATGCTGGACAGTGCTTCCTTTGAACTTGAGGCATATTTACCTTAGCTATATTTCCATGGACATAGCAATCCTACTTCCCTTCTGCTGTGGGAGACTCCAAGCCAAGTCCATATTTAGTGTCAGTGACCCAAAAAATGGAGCTGATTTTGGAGAACATGCAGGGAATATTTGTTCTCACTGAGACACTTGGATCAGGAAGATTTTATCCCCCCCCCCCCCCGCGCCCCCATGACTATCTTGTCGTGCAGATTTAAATATATTTAATGGGACTGGCATCTAGCTCTGTATTAGTCAGAGACTGGCTAGACGCCCTAAAAGGGAACAAAAAGGAATAGGGAAGGATATTTTATACCTCAAGATTTGGAACCAGCATGAAACATTATTTTTTCTTGTTTCATATATTCTCTGTACTGGATTGCATGGCCAGTTGAGTTTTACTCTCCTCTATTTTCCTTTCTTTTTGTGTGAAAATGTTGATATGGTGACTTCTTCTAATTTTATCAAATACAGTATGTCCAGAAACAAAACAGAGCCATGTTTCCGCGTGTGATTCCTGGCAGAAGTGTTGCGATTTCATCTCAGGATAAAGCTGTGAATTTGTGGGAAGCAACATGGTATGGGAGCTTAGGGAAAGCAAAAGGAATACACAGCCTGGCTGCCAGCATTGCCTTGGTCTTGGCGGCTGAAGGAAATCACTACAGATTTGTGGAAGCTGTGGCTCCTGGGCACAGTCAGTAGGTCAACCAGGAGTCACAGTGGGCGGAGCCAAGGGCAAGCGGCACCACATTTCCAGGACACACACATTATTTATGCAATTGTACAAGTCAAGTGAGGTGTGTGTGTGTGTGTGTGTGTGTGTGTGAGAGAGAGAGAGAGAGAGAGAGAGAGAGAGAGAGAGAGAGAGAGAGAGAGCGCAATAGAGCAACAGACTGAGAGAGTTTACACACAAGAATGAAAGAAGATAAAGACGAATAAAATCATGTGGTCGGGGCCACCTGCTTTGGAGGCTGTGCCTGAAGTAAGGGTGACACAGGAGCCATGCTTCTATTCTTCTCCATTTCTAGGAACCTCCACAACATCAGCATGTCACTGAACTGAGTGTGACCTGCATAACATTTTGGGCTCACTTCTGCTGCTCATGGCGTAGGACACACAAAACCTAAGGAAGGGGAAAAAAAAAAAAAAGACATTTTGTATATAACACCACTCCTTAGATATAAACTAACTTCTTCATCCAGGGCTCACCTGGAGAAGAAGTGAGCTTACTCAGCCCTGGAAACAAGCTGCCTGGGCTGAATTTATTGAGAGCAGACTACTGATTTTGTGGATAGTCTCAGGGATTTTTCAAGGGCAATTTTGACTGCCCCGAAGGGCAAGGATTAGGGTAAGTGAATTAGGTAACCATTTGGGTCACAAGATTTAAGGTTTTAAACAAATTTATAAATCAAGAGAAACTGCATGTGAGTGTGTGTGCATGCTAGCATGATTTTTAAAAAACTTTCATTGACATATCATTGGTTTATAACATTATGTAGATTTCAGGTGTATGACCTTACTAATGGCCATCTGTCTGTATATACTGCACGATGTTCATCTCTAAAACTCTAGGTTCCATCCACCATCACAGAATTTACTCCTTTTACCTGATTTACACACTCCTCTTCCCCTCTTCCCTTCTGCTAATCAGTGTTTTGGAGAAATATTTAATGCAATAGTTTTTAGAATAAAAATTATTTAAAAGAAAGATAGGATCAAGTGACTAATTTTTTTCCTTTCACCTTAGGCTTCAATGTGGTACATCCTGGCAGTGTTAAGTGACCTGGTTTTGTTACATTTATATTGTATAACAATACCATTTCTCTTGATTATTGAAGGGTTTTTGTATGTTTTGTTGTTGTTTTGTTTTTCTTTGGTGACATTTCCTTTAAATTTGCATCCCAGGATTGTGCCTTATTAACCTTACTCTGATTGGCCTCTGTTCACTCTATTTTCATTAATTTCTAACTTCGGAAGCTCTGAGGAAAATATTCAAGAGGATGAAAAAAGCACCTGGGGTAACTGTCTTCTAGAAGCTTAATTCTGGGCACACTCTTGTGGCTCAGTCATCTGAGATGACTGGAGTGTGGACCATGTAAAACCCAAGAACCTATGTTTGAAAACCGGGGCTGCTGGTAAAATTAAAAATAAGCAAGTGACTCAGTAAGAATGCTTCTTCCTCCTCTTCCTTTCTTCCCTTTTTCTTTGAAAAAAAAAAAAAAACCCTCTATTTTTATGTAACGTTAACTATGTGCATGAGTTGAACTCTTTTCGGTGTGCCATGCTATGTGAAAACTATTTATATATTGATTTATTTAATAGCTACTTATTGAACACATACTGTGTGCATGGTGCTAGGGGTACAGCAGTGCACACATGAGGCAAAACCCCAGTATTTGTGCAGCTTACACCCTAGTGGTTACCATTCATCATCTCTAGTTCTCACAATAACTCTGTAATACAGACATCAGTTCCACCATTTTACAAGTGAGAACAGTGATGCTTAAGAATAATCCTAATGGCAGAGAATTCAGTATGGTATTGTCTCGTATAGAATCTGTGTTGAAAAGATTCAGTGAAAGTAGAGTTATTATGACATGGACTGTGTCAATAGGAAGTTTCCTAGAAAGAGTGCTATTTGGCTCTTAAAAGAGAGCATTTATAAACACATATAAATGCAAAGCTAAATGTAGGAAGCAGTACAAAGCCTATTTTATACCTTAGTTTTGGCAAAGCAATAAAACGGCATAGGCAAAGCTAGGCAAAAAGTTGAATATAGAAAAATTCTTAACTTCCTCAGTCAACAGCATCCACTGGGCATTTGGAATGGCAAAGAGGGTTCACTTTGTTTTTAACTCCAAGCTATTAGAATTGGAATCCTTTATCCAGGCTCCAAGGGGAAGAGTGCAGTGATTGATTAGTATTGTCTGCATGGGATTGCTGTGATCATCACTAGTCTCATGCTAGCTTGTCACATTCATCATGTTATTGGTGTCACTATGTGGATTATCCTAGTGCCCTGAGCTGAATGTCAGAAAGCCAGTGGTAGGACACGTAAAATTATTGAGTGAGCTCTAAGTAATTGTTCCTTGATTAATTGGAGAGTTTGTCCATTTCTACAAACACAGTATGATGGAATATTTTGCAGTTTGGGATGACATTGAATTATATAAATATAGATCAGTTTGGGGAAAACGGGTATTTTAAAAAATAGTGACATCTTCTATAATCTCTCCCTAAATAAAATTCATACAGGTCATTCATATTTCTAGTCAGATTTGTTCCTGAGTAATCTTAAATTGTCGATGCTATTATAAGTGGTATTTTAAATTTCTGATTACACATTGCAAGTATACAGAAATATAATTGATTTTTCTATATTAATCTTGTATTCTGCAATGTTATGAAACCTGCCTCTAGTTCTCCTAGTCTTATTGTAGATTTTATTAGATTTTCTACATTATTAGGAGATAGCAAACTTTTTCTTTTTCTTTCTTTTTTTAAAGGAATAGTTCAGGCAGGAATGAAGGCAAGCAGGCAGGCAGGAAGGAAGGAAGAGAGAGGAGGAAGGAGCATTTCACTTCATTTTCACTTAATTGTTCACACAGGCTCTTACCCTCCCGGTCCTGGTATTCAAACCCAGGGGTATGTGGCTTGGGCTCATTCAGAGGCGACTGACATAACTACTGCTCCACCAGGGCACACCAGCAAACTTTTTCTAAACAAAACAGATAATAAATACCTTAGGCTTGTGGGTCTGAAGGTCTCTGTGGCAACTACTTAATTGCCCTTAGCAGGGGGAAAGCAGCCCTGGACAATACAGCAGTGATCAGGCATGACAGTGTTGCCATAAAACTTTATTTACACAGCTGCAGCTTGCCACCATTTCACATAAATCATTTTGCCATCTGATAAATAATATAATTTTACATCTTTTTTTCCAATCTGTTGTCTTTTTTTTCTTTGCTTGCTTTATTGCACTGACTAGAACTGCTAGTAAAATGTTGACTAGAAACAAGGAGAATATATCTTCATCTTGTTCTTAATCTTAGAAGAGAAGTGTTCTTACTTACACCATTTAGTATGATATAGGTTTCTCATAGTTTCCTTTATCAGGTAGCAGAAGTTCTCTGCTATTTATAGTTTACAAAAGATTTTTATCAGGGATCAGTGTCGGAGTTGATCAGTTTGCTTTTTCTGTGAGTAGTGATATAGATCATATGGCTTTTCCTTTTAAGTTTATTAACTATGGCACATTATAGTGATAAATTTTCTTATGTTAAACTGATCTGGCATTACTGGGATACACCCCCACTTGGTCATGATTATGTTTTCCATTTATTGTTGGGTTTAATTTGTTAATATTTTGAATTTTTCTATCAGTGTTTTTGTGACATATTATTTTACCTTATGTTTAGTTTGATTCTGTTTTGGTAAAAAAAATAAAAAAGGAATGAATCTCTTATATGTGTGTGTTCATATGTTTATCAAATTTGTATAAAAAGAGGGAATATAGACCCCAGGAGGTTTACACTGGTTATTTTGGGCTTGTGATTAGGAGAAGGGATAGGAATGTTAACTTTGCTTTCATGTATTTGTAACATTTGATTGTTTTTGTTTTTTAAAGGAAAGGTGCAGGCAGGAAGGGAAGCAAGTAGACAGGCAGGTGGGGAGAGAGGAGGAGGTACCACACTTACCCCTCTACCACCTGGGCCCTTGGGATGTATGTGAAGTACATCCTGTGGCTTTATCCACTAGGCCACCAGGACATACCTGCTTATTTTTGTAATTGTTGGGGGGAAATGTGCAAACCTAAATCAATACTGGGTAGGCTAAATCTTTGGGAACTGTAAATTGTAGACAATCAGGTGTTGACCAGAGATTTATTCTTTCCTAAAACTGTTGAACAAATCGAATATTTCTATGGTCTGGTTGCTCCTTTAGGAAGAAAAGTAGTGTAATGGGCATGCATTTTTTTATAATTGAGAGGTTTGACCTTGAATCCTGATTGTGTTAACTGACTTGCTATTGGCATTTGATTTCTCTGTGTTTAAAGTGGGCATAAGACAATGGACAATAATACTATAAAGGTAAAGGAATGATATAAGGGTTCTAGCAGATAGAAGATTTTCAACAGGTGGTAACCTCTGCTGCCACTATTAATACTGCCACTATTTATAGGATTGAGGTTCATGGTTGTTAAACTTTACGTTCAGTGCCTGTGTCCTGTCTACCTATTTGACAGGTGATCTCTTGACTCTGTTTCAGCAGTTGGTAGCACAGATTATCATGTCTCTTAGTCTGTGCTCTTTCATTGTAATGGTCAGCAATAACTGTCCAGCTGGCTGCCTAGCTTTCCTTTGTCTTGTGTCAAGTGCCATGCGTAGCAACCTGGGCCTTTACTCTGTCTTTCCAACACCATAACTGGTTCTTAGGGGATTTGCATTAACTGCTCTCTTAACCTGGTAAGTAAGTCTAGCTCTCCTCACTTAACTTCATGTGGCCTTGGACTATGCTTGAACCTCTCTGAGTCTGAATTATCCATAAAGATGGTATAATGGTGTGACCTTTGTAGGATGGTATTAATGAGAAATTACTTACATAGTATTGAGGATGGTGCCTGGCACATAATAAATGCTCGGTGACATCAGCCACACTTGGTCATACTTGGTTCTCCTTAGTCAAAATTAAATAGGATTAGTACTTTCTTTGTTTCTTACATATCTTCTCTGTTAAAAGATAATTCCTTCCTCTTTTTTTCTCCTGTTTTTAAAATAGTTTTTACATTCATGCTATATTTAATTTTTTTTTTTTATCCATCCAGAGAAATAGGATTTGGTTTTGGTGTTCAGTCTTTTCTTGTGAGGTTGGATATATTTGCCTAAACTGGCAAAATTATTTTTAACTCCTTCTCTTATACCTCAATTATCAACACTTAAAGCTATTTTTGATCAGCATGCCATTTGTGTTTTCCTTTAAGACATGAACATATCATTGAATAGGACAAAGTCAAATCTGGAGACTGATGACACCAATCTCAGGCTATGTCCCCATGATCATTGCTTGGTTTTGAAGGGTACATTTAATAAACTTCTGTTTAATGAAAGTCTTCTAAAATTTTAGTGAGGGATTCAATTAAAGATTATCTATATGTTCCTATAAATAACACTATACAATTTTCTTTGAGTGTGAGGTCTTCATTTTATACACACACACATATTCATGATTTGAAAAGACATTTTAAGAACACTTTTTTCCTTCTACATTTTCCGAAGTTCAAATCCAGTGTTTGCCAAAAGATTCCTATTATGTATTTGCATTGCTTTGTATATAAAGTTATGCAAAAATACTGTTACACATACAGTTGACTAAAGAGGGAAAAGATGTTCTTCATTTCAACCACTGCAATGTTTAAAATGAACTTTCCAAGCAGTTAATCCCTAATGTGAGTGAGTGCATTTGGGTTTGTCATTTGCCGGAACATATTTTAAGTTTAAAATTTTAATGAAAAACAATAAAAAGCAAACTGGTTTATAGGTTTCTGGAAAAAGAGATGACCTTTCTGTCTGCTGTCTTCAAGATAACAACATTTGTAAATGCATCTGATTTTTAAAAATACTTAACCTCAATTTTCTATAGATGTATTTAACAAAATTGAATGTTCTTTTCAGTAGTTGACGGTTTGTTTTGCTTGCTTTTTAAAAAGGTAGTTTAGTCTTTTGTTTTTGTTGTTTTTTTTTTAACGATCATTAAAAGAGACACCAAAAAACTCAACAGAAAGAAATGGAGTTGGGGTACTAGGTCAAAAAGATTTTAATCTCTAGTCATTATTTATTCAGTTTTCTTTTTCTTTTTCTCTCTTTCTTTCATCATTATCTACTACTGTAGAAAGAATGGCATAATAAATCTAGATATAACTATCACTTTGTCTTACCAGTCAACTCTTGGCCAATCTTGTTTCATCTGTACATCCATTCTACTTTACTCCCTGTCTCACTGGATTATTTAGAGACAATCCTAGACATCATATAATTTTGTTTGTAAATATTTCAGTGTGTTGGATCTGTTATATCAGCATTATAGATAAAGGACATTCCCTGGTGTTTGGTATTCATTATTTTTAGTACAATTTAAAATTTCTAATTAATTTATGTGTTAAATTTTTAATCTGATCTGATGAATATGTATTCCTTAAGAAATGCTGTAGAAATGAGAAGAGCTCACTTAGGCATGGAGAAAGGATACAGCCTCTCTCACCTTCCTTCTCAGGTGTGGAAGAGTCAACGTTCACCACATCATGTTTTCTTGAACATTTTTAATCTTAAAGCATTCTTAAAATAAAAAATCCTGAAGTGATAGTAGTGATTATTGTTTTTCAGTTGGGGAGGGATTTCTATTTCTCTTACTACTGGTTTCCACCATGGATATATATTCATTTCTCTAAATGAGGAAGGACTTCTTTTCCTTTTTATAACTTTCTTAGTGTGGTAAAATATGTAAAACAAAATTTACCATTCTAGCCATTTTAAAAGTATATGATTCAGTTGTATTAAATGCATTTAAACTATTAAGTAACCACGACCACCACCATCTACGAATTTAATCTTCTTCCCAATCTGAAACTGTACGCATTAAGAAACAATTCCCTATTCCCTCCTCCACTCAACTGCTAGCAATCAGTTTCTTCTTTCTGTATCTGTGAAGTTGACAATTCAAGGTACCTCATATAAGTATAATATGATATTTGTCTTTTGTATCAAATTTGTTTCACTTTGTATATTTTTTCAATGCTCCTTTTGTTTTTAAAGCATGTATCACAATGTCCTTCCTGTTAAAAACTGAATAATATCCCATTATATGTATGTACACACAAACACACACACATATATATATATATATAACATTTTGTTTATCCATTCATTTGTTGATAGACATTTAGGTTATTTTCATAGGTTATTTTTTAAAGTGACCCCATAGATATGTCCTTTGTAATTTAAAAAGAACAAACCCCTCTGAGAGTCATATATTTTAGTGTGAACCTCCAGAAAACTTTGAAGGTGAACAGGGGTCATCATGAGAATCATTGCACACATGTGGCAACATTCAGAACATTCAGAAAGGTGAACACGGGCACCTTACTTGATGCTGGCCCTTGGGACTCCAAGATTCAGGTGCTGATTTTGTATGCTGGGTCACATACTAAAAGGCTTACAAGTGCCAGGTAGTTAGCAGGAATCCACTTGGTTTTCTCTTTCTTTAATTTGAGGACCTTACTGGTGGGACAGTTCCACTGTGTGACACTGTCTTAAGCATTAGAGATTATTTAACATCCTTGCCTTGCACATTAAATGCTAGTAGCACCTACCCATTGGAATGTGACAAAAATATCCACACATTTTCTAATTGCTCCTTGGCAATGGTGGGGAAATAGTGGAGGTAGTCATTACCCTCTCTGTCACATCTTTTCAGTCTAAGATCTGCAAATCCCTTTACATTCAGGGCCTGCAATGAGATGTAAAATAGTATAAAAACCCAGAAGTCACCCAGCAGTCAAGTGACTGCTATTACATTAGATTCATTCAATACAATACAAAGATAACCCAACATAAAATTAATCTACCTAAACTAAGTTTTTCTATTAATACACGCCACCCATATATTCCTTGGGGTGTGGTTGAAGGCTAGAGGACATTTTCTTTAGATGGGTGATTGACTCTGAGATGAGGGCTCTGGGCAGAATGAAGTCCAAGCCTCTGCTCAAGGAAAGGCTGGACTTCACAGGGTTAAGAGGGTGGAGGGCTGCATTCATCCTGCAGTGAGACTGAAAGTCATTGAACTATCGACTTTCAGGGCTTTTCATCTCTATTGAGTCCTAATAATATAGACTCAGTTTCTGCTATTGTACATTCTGACTTTCTGACTTCCCTCTCTCTAGTTTTAGGCTTCATGAATTCTAAAGTCAGGCAACTCTAAAATACTGGTTCTGATAGATATGCTCCCTGGACACATCTAGCTCTTCTGGGTATTGAGAAGGAGTGTTGGCGAGAACTGGGACTTGGTCATGATTCATGCACATAGCACTGTACACACATCTGTTGGGCACTCCTGACAAGAATACACGAAAAGTGCAGATTGAAAGGGGAGACTGCAGGGATGTGGGAGAGCTCGAGCACATATGGTGCCATCTCTATTCTGCTGCAGTCAGGCATGCCAGGCAGCAGTGTGGGCTCCAGGTGCAGACCCTCCCTGTTTTTTTAAGACAAGCTGGGGATCTGAGTTTGTTTTTCCTGTGACTTATCCTAATATTTAAATATTGTGAACTAATCATTTTTAGTTGTAATACATGCAGAGATACAGAAAACATGTCATTTACCATCTTATTCATGTCTAGGTAAACAGTTTGGATACATTACTTCATACTAAATGTGCAATAGTGTGAAGTGCAGTCACACTGTTGTGCAGCCAATCTCCAGGACTCTTTTCTTTTTGCAAAACCACTAGTCTCTACCTATTAAACAACCCTGCAAACCGCCTCCTCCAGCTCTTGGCAACCACCATTCTAGGCTTTCTGTCTGTGAATTTTAAGTAGCTACGTAAATGGAATCATACAATATTTGTCCTTTCGTGACTGGCTTATTCCATTTAGCATAATGTCTTCAAGGTACATTTATATTATAGCCTGTGTTCAAAGTTCTTTCTTTGTTAAGATTGAATACTATTCCATTGGAGGTATATTCTACATTTTGTTTATTCATTCCTCTATTGATGGACACAGGTTATTTGGCAACTAATTTTTTTCTTTTAATTGAAAGCATTGTGTGAGCCAGCCAAAAAATTTCTCAGCTAGTCTGATTTTAGCACATGGGCTTCCATTTTGTGTCAACTGCTCTAGATGGATAACAAAATTACACAAGGACATTATTATAAGTCATTGCTACAGGTCGTAGAAACCTTGGAAGCAGAGAGGATAAAGTAACCCCAGAAATCATACTGATGGAACAGACCTCCTTCTACTTAAAGCTTGACTAATGCAGTAAGTGAAATTTATGGAGCATGATCAGAGACTTTTCAAGATGCCCTGCACTAATATTTAATACTCAATGTGGTTAAAATGCTAAAGCAAACTTGATTGCGGCCCTCCTCCCTTGGGAACCAGCAGTCAGCACCTTGCACAGAGCTTTGCCCAAAGCAGGGGCACAATGAGCACAGAATGACAGAATGCATCTCAGACCCACGTCCTGCCATCCTTATTATCCCATACACTGCAATAGAAATTAAATCTATTGGTAAACCAGCCAACCTGAGCAGAGCATGGGTGTAATCAAGTCAAAGCCCCCTGCTCCTGTGTGATGGCTCCCCAACTCCACGCTTCACTAAGATGATTCCATTCTGTGCCCTGGTTGGATTATGGTGAAGGATTTACCTGACAAACCGGAACAAGGCATCACTGGATCTTTCCAATGGACTTAAC
Source organism: Solenodon paradoxus (assembly GCA_004363575.1). Lineage (NCBI taxonomy): Eukaryota > Metazoa > Chordata > Mammalia > Eulipotyphla > Solenodontidae > Solenodon > Solenodon paradoxus. The sequence continues at coordinate 140,724 of RJWH01002862.1, forward strand.
AAGGCTTCTCTAAGCTCCTGTGAACAACCAGCAGGAGAAATGCATGTGTGTTTTCATAGCCAAAAATTCTTTGCTTTTCATTGCCACCCAACTTGGGATCTGAACTGGGGAGTGAGGGGACATGAGGTGGGGAGGGAATTTTCTTTCACTTCCAACAGGTGTGCTGCCTGCCACTTACCCAGATGTGTGAAGAGTTTATGAGGAGTTGGTTCTAAAGTGGGTGGCTGATCCTTCAACAATCTTTCACATTAATTGCCCCTCTTGTGTCCTTTATCTGGTAAATAGGTTTCCATAGGACTGATTTTGAGGGTCTCTGTGTTGGTGTTGCCATGGATGCTGATATCAGGATTTATCCTGACACCCCTTGGAAGGAAGCATTCAGTTGCTAAAGAGATTTGCTAGTGTCATGTTCAGTCTAAATTAAATGTAAAGATAACACACCTCCTCTTCCTTTTTAAGTAGCCAGTAAGTTTTGATGAAATCGTTAAGGACACAGTGATAGGGTCTTCCACCCATGCTTTTGGTAATAGGACATTTAACATGCTTTTAATTTTTAATTTTTGTAGCTGGCCTTCTGTTGAGGCATTTTACTCTGGTAGGAGGGCAGGGAAGGACTTTCCTTTTCATACTTCTTATAGGGTCAGCGTGTATGTAACCTGAATAGGGAGCAGAAATGGTCTTCAATCTCAATTTCTGATGTCATCTCCCCATGAAGGTTGACATAGCACCTTACAGATAGAGTCACAAGATTTTCATTAATATATCTAAAGATATAACATCAATTTTAAACAATTTGTACTGAACAAACCTAAGTGTCCTGGACCTCTTCTTCTCTTAGAGGCTCTGTCAGTTTTAGAGAAGTGCTGCTGATTAAAACTCTCTTATCTGGGATGCTTTTTGCTAAACACCTTAACTCTTGAGCATAAACTTGTGATCCACATTCTCAAACTTATGATCACACCCACTAACATTGATCTGGGAAAATTGACCTCTGTGTTAACCTGATTGTTTACTTCTTCCAAAACCTGGACATTTACTGCACCAACACAAGACCTTGCACATACACATGTAATACACTGGCCTTAGTTTTCGCTATTGTACATCCTAGCTCTAATGTCTATCTCTCTAGTTTTAGGCTGCATGTGTTCAAATGTCAGGCAACTGGTAGATGTGTCTTCTGGGTACATCCAGTTCCTGTGGGTATTAGTAATGTTCTGGGGAGAACTGGGGCTCCATCGAAATCTTTAGCCCAAGAGTTAAGTAACTTCGGAAACAAATTTCTCCAGGTTATTAGTATGGAGGGTATACTTTTTGCCTTTGCAGTCATTTGTAGTTAATAAACCTCTTACAAAGACTTTGTTCGTTATTGACATTAATACAGATAAGCAAAATGGGGGAAATGAAAATCACTTTGTGCTCTCCTGCTAGTGTTCTGGTGTTGATATCCTTTCTGTCTTTTTTTTCTATGAGTATAGAGATGATAAATGTAGCTATGCAAATGCTTATCTATATTAACCAAAATTGTTTCTTAACTTTGTTTTCTAACTTAAAATGTAGAGACATCTTTTTCTTCCAGTTTCAATAACTGCCACATAATTGGTAAGTGTACCCACTGAACCCACCGTGTGATAGATTTTTACTGAGCAGCTTTTGAGCTTCTAGGTTGTTCTGTCAATGTTTCTCAGTCAGAAAAGTGTTGCCCAAACTGGACCACATTGTTCATTCCAAGGTGATAGTCTGAAATGTTAAGTCAAACCAAAACACTTTGACCTAAGAATCATGACTATGCACGTTTTGTGAAATATGTGTTGTTGATGACTATTCCTACATATTTTTCTGAATAGTATTGACATGCTAGATTTGGCTACATGTTGTGAATGAACTGCAGGGAAAGTCATAGGTCATTGATAAATGTATTTCTTTTCTATTAGAGGTAGCCTGTATCTAATAGAGACCGCACCATTTGATAATGAGAAAAAAAGGCAAAAAGAACCCTAAATCATACACCTTTTTTCTTGTGCTCATTGGTCACTAGAGATGTGTTTGACTCTAGTTAATTGCTTTTGCACACAAATGTGTATATGTCTATGCAGAGGACATTGTTAGTGCCCGTCAGTGAGTGTCCACGTTTGGGAAGAAGCAGTTCAATAATCTGTATTGTACCTTGGCACTTCATCTGGCCTTGATGGAAGGTCTATTGTTTCTATTTTCTCTGGGGAACCACTATTTGGATATATGGTCTGCTGGCTTGACTCTATTTTTAAATTGTTGTCCCACTTGGTCTGAAGGAAACATATTGTGTTTCTGCCATTGATGAGTTAGTTGGCAGTGAGGGTCCAGTAAACTTAGTCTCTCATGAGCATTTAATGACAATAAAACATTAGTGATGCCACTTAAGAGCACTTTCGACAGGTAGTCCCTCTGCTAAAGACCCTGGCTGAAAGTTAAGAATATTGTTAGGCCATCAACATACTAAGCAAATAAATCTTTAGATTGCTTCTGAATATGAGACAAGTTTGAGGCTATTTTTAATTTCCCAAGGGACTCAGGAATAGCCATTACATGGCCCACTATTTTTTGTTGGCTCCCCCCCTCCCCATGTTGCTAGTATTGTAAATTGGATGACAAGTCTTATCCACAGTTATTTCAAGATTTCTGCAGGGAGATATTTATAAGGGATTAAAAAAATCTCATTCATTCTTATGCCATCTAATTGTCTCTTTGCCTTGGCTAGATCTATTCAGCAAACAAGAAAAATCAGAATTAGATGTGGAAGGAGGCCAAAAGCAGGGGCAGAAGATAGCAGTGGAAATACCAAAATCAGGGCATTTGTGGAGCGCAATGTGATTGTAAAAGGAAGGAAAGAATCTTTAAAATAGATTTGTTCTGCCTTTTTTTTTCTTTAAAGATTTGTTATCTATTTTTATAGCCTTGTCTAAGGCAGGGGAGCTGATCTAGGATTCATGAGGTCACATGCCAGCCCTGTACTCCTTTCCATTTTGGTGTTTTAATAACCTAGTCAGAAGGGTGGCTTTGATGGGAGGGAAGGAATGGAAAAGGGTAAATGCAGGCGCTCAGGTGGTCGCTGGGCCAGAGGACACCAATGTCTTGTTTCCCAGGAGATCAGCCTCTAGATTCATGAGTGTTTACTGGTCATATGTACTTTTGCTGGAAACTACATTTCTTGAGTCCTTCCCAGTGCCAGGCATGGTACCTAACATAGTAGGTGAGAGGATGAGGACTGTGAAGGCTTATTGCTAAGTGATTGAATATAAAGTCTTGGCATAGTGGTCTACATAAGTAAACTTACTCAGGAATGATTAGCTGTTAGCCATTTACGTATTTGTAATATGTGAGAACTCAATGAATTGGCACAATTATCAATCTCATTTTATTGATGAAAACATTGAGTCTTAGGGAAATGAAATACCTTGACCAAGGAGTTCTAGCTAGTAAGTCTATGTTCAAACCCAGGATGGCTTTATTATAAAATATATACAAATAAGCAGTGAGAATATTAATGATTAGAACCATTTATGTGTTAGGTGTTTGCTGTTTGTAACTACAATGTAGACAGACATTCTTATTTAATCTTTAGTGTGACTTAGAGATGTTGGTCTTTGTGACTTTTTTTTTTTAAGGCAAGGTACAGGTTAGCATGAAGGTGAGTAGGCAAGCAGGTAGGAAGAGAGAGGAGGAAGAAACATTTTTTAATTTTTATTTAGTTGCACATCCTGGTTATTCTCTCTGACCTCAAACATGAGCCCAGGTCCTTAAAATGTATGTGGCCTGCACTTCAACCAGAAGCATTTGACCAAACCATTACTCCACCAGGGCAAGCCAACTTAGGTAACTTAAAAAACATCACATAGCTTGCAGGAGATGGGTTCGAGTTGGAAATTCAATTTTTGAATCTACCTTCTGTGCTGTCAGTAATTTCAGTCCAGTAGTCCAAGGAACTGAAGGGTTTATTGTCAGTGTTTTCACCAAAATTAAACTCCTAATTTTGAGTTGGAGTTCAGCCCTGGTCCTCTTTTCAGTTCTCCCTGGCACCCTCTCCGCCTACCCTCCTTTTCCCAGTTAAGTTGGCTAGTAGTTAGAGGGAATCCACCAGTTTCCCAGTAACTAAGCCATTCCAGTGCCCCTGCTCTCACCAGTGTTGAAGGGAGAAAGGGTCAGAAGAGAAAGCATCCATGTGTTAGCTGTCCATTTTAATGTAGAGCAGAGAAAAAAATGGGTGCCCTGAAGTCAGGATGATTATATGATTTGAGATAAGTTCTTAATCTGCATAACCTCTTTCCTTATATTTAAAATTGGGATAATATTTTCTTCATAAAAAATGAAGTATATTTACACATGGGGACCATGGCATCTCTCTTTCTCCTTTTGCCAGTCACAACCTGCCCTTTTCCTTCTGTGAATTTTGAGTAATTCATAGAAGGACAAGTTTGAGGTCTTAAAGACCTGCTTAACCTAAAATAGGACCTCTCAAACTAGGTCAACCTACTTTTGTATCTCACAAAGTGGATTTATTTAGGTAAGCCCTGACCATGGCATTTACATAGAATGCCAGAGTGTCTGCTAATTAATTTACTTTGCATACAAACATGGACTGGGTTGGATACTTTGAAGTGTAAGTGTTAATTTTTCTGGATCACTTTTTCCTTGCTTCTTCTATTGCTGTTTCTATGCCATTAAGAAACAGATTTGCATTGGGTTTCAGAGACCCACTCTTCTAAGCCTGTCTAGTCCATAGGATGATCTCTCCTCAGTGTAGAACTTTGGAAGTGCTACATGGTACAAGAAAAGAGGAAAGCAAGCAGGACTGAGGTTCTTGACTGGAAGCCACTTGTAGACATTGATGTAGGGCTGTGGACTCTGGTTTGCCATCACAAAGCCTACAAGTGCAGGTCATGAAGGATTGGTCTGATTGTTTGATAACCTCTTTTCTTCCCAACTTCCATTTGGGGGCATTGCTCATTCATCTTCAACCCAACCCTTTTTCTTGCTGGTGCTGTTATCACAGCCACTTAATTTATTGTTCAGCTTTGGCTTGGTACCTTATTGGGGAGTTAGAGAAAGAGACAAGGGCCTCACATAAGAAAGGATATGTGTTAACCTCAGCAATGAAAACCCAGAGACTCTCTCCTGAGAAACCTCTACTTACTGGACTTGCTGTTCTGAAAGGTGCCTTCAGCCTACTGATGCCCCATTGACTGTATTAGTTAGCAATTCTATATGACAAACTATCCATGGCACTTGGCATCCCTCCAGTTAGAGATCAAAGAGAGATCAAGTTGGAAATTGTAAGGTCTTTCATGATCTTACCTCAGAAATCACACTTTGTCATTCTTTCACTCTCAGGTCAGCTCTAAGCAGGGCCTGAATATCTAGAGGCAGGAATTGGTGAGAATGCCGCTGTAGGAATGGGTCTATTTACACATTCCTCCCATTCTGAGTTGCATACTTTCCAGTCATCTGTTTTTTTTCTCTAATCTGCTTGTACCTATTATGTTGTTACTGTAATAATACAATTTAATTAAATATTATGGAATATAAGTGCGGAAAAAATAGAGAGCTACTGTTAACCCTGAAAACTTATTCGAATGCTTTAGGAAGAAATAATGAACGTTGGTTGCTAAATAAGAACTATAAAATACAAAGAAAAGTCATAAAATAATCCATTGCGCTCAAACTAATATATAAGTGTCTTTACATTATTACCCGATTTAAAATAAACTAAAATTAGAAATTGTTGACTCTGATTTGTAAGTATGATTTATATCAAGAAAGATCCTAAGGAATCCCAGAGTATTGAAGTTCAAATTTTTTTCTTAATATACTTTAAAAATGGATGAAAGACTGAAGAGTTTTAAGATCCGATACTTTAGGTGTGAACACATTTATATTCTTCTGTTGTCCAACTCTTTTGATAAACTCATCTTACGCCAGTCTCAAATAGAGGAAAACGTTGGAAAGAGGACTTTTAATGTGTGAAATGTTCCACAGGCTCTTTCTTACTATTAATTATTATAAAAGAAAGTTCACCACATTTTGTTCTTACAGGAGTCATATAAATCAAGCCATTACTTTTTCTACAATATCCTATTTCATCAATTCTGAGATACATTTTTCTGTATTTCAATGAACGAGACCCATTCTCTCTTCAGTGGCATGTTATAATTTAATTGGCAGCAATTTTTCTGCCTTCATAAAGTTATAATTATTGCCTTAGATTTGATTATGGCATGTTTTACGATTTTATTTTCTAGGAAATATATTAAATACACATAAATTGTTAGAGCTGAGGTGGTTATACCAATTTGTGGTTCAGCTGAATTTGTGTAAGTTTATTAATAAAGCTTTATAAAGCAGTGACTTGATTTAAAAAGTGAGACATTTAGGCTTACACTGGTGGAGCAGCTGTTGGGTCAGTCACCTTCAAGGAAGCAAGTCACATACCCCTGGGTTCAAGTCCCAGGGCCAGGGGGAAACAACCAGTGTGAACAACTGAAAACAATATGAAGATACTTTGTCCTCCTTTCTCACCCTGCCTGCTTACCTACTCGCCTTCATTCCTTCCTGCACCTTTCCTTGGTGGGGCGGGGAAGGGAGACACTCATTTATCTTCTTTGAGTGAAAGTGGTAATAAACATCACAACCGTACCTGTTTTTTCATGTGTAAGATGAGAGAATTGATGCAAATTGTATCTTAACTCCCTGTCAGCTTGAACATCCTAGGGTTTGGAGTCTTTTTCCAGAGCAAACCAAAGCTTAATTCTTGATGTGTTGGGGGTGACGGTGTCTTTTACAATCGAATGGAGTTCATCAGCCTTCTCCAGCCAACAGTGCCTCTGCGGGCATATTCCCAGTGTTTGCCTGTGATTTCAGTGGGGCTGTGATTCTAACCCCAGCCCTGAAATTCAGAGATTCTTTCTGAACATCTCAACAACCTTGGACCTCAAGCTAATCATGTCCTTGAATAACTTTTGAATTCTTCTGAGTTCATAGGGACTTAAGCCTCAAACTTCTGACTGAATTCCTTACTTTACTCTTGCTAAGAGTCCTTAGTTTTCATTTTTCTCAGACATATTCTGTCTGATAGTAGGAAGCAAATGCCAGTTTGGAGGGCAGGAGGGGTGGAGGAAGCTCTCTGATTACTTATCTCTTTTCTGTGATTCAATATGCTGCCAAATAGGGAAGAATTTTTAATAGATAAAACAATCTTTGTTATATTTCCTGAGTTTTCTCAGTAGTGTCTAAAGATTTATAAAACCCCCAGATACAGAGTTCATTAAAGAAATAGAGAGAACATCAGGTCTAGCACTAAAATGCTTTAAATCGCTTGTTTTTATCTTTTCTCTGCATATCTGCTGTACTGGTTTGTTGTGTTGATAAGGATTACTGCAGGAAGGATGTACTGGCATGAGCCCAAAAGTGGACTCCATTGGTACTGATGCAGAAATATTATCTCCATAGGTCACCTTCTCTTCTTTTTTTTTTATTTGAAATGAAATGTACAGGCAGGAATGAAGCGAATAGACAGGTAGACAGGAAGAGAGAGGAGGAGGAAGCATTTTATTTATTTTTAAATTTTAGTCGTTTATCTTGGTTGTTTCCTGTGGCCCCAGGACTTGAACCTAGGTCCCTGGGATGTATGTGGACCATGCTCTGTCAGAGGTGGCTGACCCAACCACTACTCCATGTCACTTCCTTGATGCACTAAGATCAGTAACTTTAGCAGTTTCCACCTGGATTAAGCACTGAGCAGTCTTCATCCCAGACATCCCCATGTTAGGAGATTCCCACATGTCTCTTGTAGTCTTTAGTAGGCAGCCTAGCACGAAAGCTTCCTTCCTGGGCCAACCTCATCATTGTGATTTTGAAGGAGATGGCTTCAAAAACTTGGTGGTTTTGCCTTTTCCTTTGCAGCTCTATCTCTTGCATGAGTTCATCTTTCCATATCTAGTAACAGATGGGACAGGACACAGTTCACTTTTCTTCTAATCCTATAAATTAATTGCAGGTGATTGACTCCTTTGGAATTCAAAATGGTCTTTAGAATTTGGCTTAGCAGTCAGTGGCAGTCACTCCTGATTAAAGGCTAAAAGAAGGCATTTTTCAGTGCGCCATCCTAATAGATACTTAAGAGAGACTGATTTAACGGCAGTAGGGTGTCACTTCTGGGAAGTACTAGAAAACCAACACAGATATGTACCAGGTAATCTTCTATCTCTTCAGACTAAACCAATATTTTTAATGTCTCAGTGGGAAGATGTTACTCTCTACATATGGTGTTTGATATTTTGGCCCCCAAAACAAGCTTTGAAGTGAGATTTGTTTTTTACTTTTTTCCTCCAGATTTATTGTGGTATAATTGACAAGTAACAATTGTATATATTTAAGGTACACAACATGCTGCTTTAATTTACAAATACATTGAGAATTGATTACTGGAATGAAATTAACACATTGTTCTCTTACATAGTTACTGTCTGTGTATGTATGATGAAACTTTTAAAAATCTACTTTATCAAATTTCAAGTGTAAAGTGTTATTAACTATAGTTATTATGCTGTACATTAGATCATCAAAAAGTACTTATTTTATAACTGAAAGTGTGTACCTATTGACCAACATCACCCTTTTTCCCCTCCCCCAGTCCCTGGCACCACCATTCCACTCTGGGTCTATGGGTTTGACTTTTTTCAATTTCACATGTAGATAATATTATACAATATTTATGTTTTTTGTCTGACTTATTTCCCTTAGCATAACAGACTCAGGTGTTTCCATGCTTGTCACAAATGGCACAATTTCCTTCTTTTTCATGGCCGAATAATATTCATATATAAATATGTATGTATATTATTTGCTCACATGTATGTATGTATCATATTGTGAACATGGGTTTATATATACACATACACACATATCCTCTTTATTTATCCTTGTGTGGACACTTACGTTATTTCTGTATCTTTTATTTTAAAAAGGAAGGAAGGAAAGGAAAGGGAAAAAGAGGGAGAGAGAAGCAATTTTTTAAAAATCATTTAATTGTTCATTTTTTGTTTTTTAAACCCAGATACTAGGTCATGAATCTGGGTCCTTGGGCTTTATATGGTCTACATCCAGGCTCCAGCTTAGCACCTGTTTGTTGTTTCCATATCCCGGCTTGGGAATAACTGCACTGAATATGGGAGTATAGATAACTCTTTAAGATAACTGATGTTGTTTCGTTTGGCTATTTACTGAAAACTAGGATTGTAGGATCATTCAGATTTGTTTTAAATCCTGGTTGATCACTTAAGAATCATGTGAATATAAACACCTTCTTTTTTGAGGGGTTACTTCTCTGAGCCTCCATTTTCTATAAAAGGGAAAATCCCCTCTTTCAGTTGGTTTGGGGCAGATTCAAAGAAGTAAAAGGCTAAATTACCCAATGTAACGCTACACTAAAAACCAACACCAGAACATTAGAGATATTTTGACAGAACAAAGGGGAAAAATTAAAGAAAGATAAATTTAAAAAATCTAAAGTAGTATGTAGACATATTTTCATATAGATAATTGGTATTTTAGAAACTGAAAATATTATAGAAGCCGCCAATCACGGGAAATATTCCTCTACTTTTCAGAAAGGTTTAATTAAAGTAGCTTCAAGGTGAGGTCAGAAACAGTTTCTGGCATATCCTGATGGCTCAGGTGTTAGGCCTGCACCCGAGGCAAACTCCATATACACCCTAGGGTCCCAGGTTCAAGGCCTAGGACTGGGGGAAACAATTAAAAAAATGAACAACTAAATCAATAAAATGTTTCTTCCTCCTCTCTCTTCCTTCCTGCCTGTTGCGTGCCTGATGTTTTTATCTTTTCCTTCTTTTTTAAAAAAATAAAAAATAAATAAAAGATACTTTAAAAAAAAATCAGCATGCCCTGGTAACCTAGTGGGTTAATCCACTGTGGCACAGTCCTCAGACATCACCTGGTCCCCAGTTCAAGAACTGGGGCTGGGGAAACAACTATATAAAGAGCTTGTCTCTTCTTGCCTGCCTGCTTATTTGCCTTTATTCCTGCTTGCACCTTTCCTTAAAGGAAAAAAAAAAAAAAAACCTTAAAAAATGCAACCTCGCCCCCCAACAGAAATCAGTAGTTTTTTTCTTGAACCCTGACAGAATAAGAAAGGGTAGCTAAGAAAAATATAAATATTATTCTGTCTGCTGCTTGGAACACAATTTATCTATTTATTTATTTTTAAAAGAAAGCTACAAGCAGGAATGAAGGTAAGTAGGCAAATAGGCAGGAAGATAGAGGAAGAGAAAGCTTTATTTTATTTTTTATTTAGTTGTTCACCTTGGTTGTTCCCCCGGCTCTGGTCCAGGACCTTGGAATGTATGTGGAACTGCTCCCAGGTGCACTAGACCACTAGGCCGCCAGGGTGTACCGAACACAATTTATTTTTATAGTGATAGGTGACATATAAAAACCTTTCTGGTAACTTCCCTCAAATGCTCACCTTCTGAAGGAGCTATTCTGAACTGTGACATATCACAGTTGGTTCCTTATTTGTGAGTTCACTCAGGAAAGTGAACTCCAGAGGAGAATTGCTGTTTTAATTGGCATATGATCTTTTATTTTTTCCAGTCCCTCAAAAGATATGAGCTCTCAGGTGAGTGGTGTGTATAATTTGGATTTTTCAAATACTGTGTGATAAACCTAATCTAGCAGAGTAGTAGTACTTGAAAATGAAGTCCTAGAGTTTGTGTGTGTATGTGATTTTTATTTATTTATTTATTTGCTTTAAAAGGTCCAGTGTTCTCAGTGTTCTCTCATTTGTATTACAGTGAATGTGTGCATTTGTGAGATCATATCCCATTATAGTGGAAATGGTTATAGGTCACTTTGAGCTTTTATGAAGTCACCACCACAGTTGAAAATGTTACTTCAAGCAAGAAGTCTTGGCTGAAGTCAGCCCCTTGAAAGCATTGACAAAACCCATATACTTCTTGGAAATGGAATGTGGGTTCTTTCTAACCATAAGGGGTTAGAAATTAGAAACTTGAATTTAGGGAACTGGATGAGTGACAATGGTGTGCAAGGAGAAAATGAAATCAGTAACAACTTTTATTAATATTTTTTATTATTTCTTTTGTTTACATTGTTATATGCATTTTAGAATATTGAAATCACATCTCAGTCTGTGTGTATTTCACACCACACCCCCCACCAGAGTTCTAGTGCCCTTTACCATCATCTTGTTCCCTCCTTGATCACCAGCTTTGACTAAACCCTGTGTTTTCATGGTCTATCGGATCTCTTTGTGGTACTACTGGCTGTATTTTACTTAGAAAATGATTCCATTTGTGACCAAGGGATTTTAATATGACAACTGCAAAAAAGTAGCTGTCACTTATGAGGAATAAAAAATCGACCAATTAAAAATAGAAACTTATAGACACTAATTGGGACACTTAGTCCTTTGGTTGGGTGTTGATAGCTTCTACCTGTATTACTTAGGAAGACATTGTTGTTAACATGAAGAATGATGATAACTATGCTTCAAAGCCAAGAAAGCTTATTAGTGCCCTGGACTTTCACCTGTAAGACAGTGACAGGACAGAGACTGAAATATGGCCAAACTTGGACCACCTGCTTTTTTACTGTTTTTAATAGACTCTTAGGTTTGGCAGCAGTGAGGGCATACTACCGTCACATTAATGGTGGATAAGGCTGTGGTTGGGAGACTTACCTACAGGGAGGGTCTCACCTCATGATTTACTAATGTGGGTCTCATGTTCTGTATGATGACTCCCTTCCCAAAGAAAATCTAACAAGGTGCTTATATGATTAGAGGGAAGTATTGTCAGACTCTGAAAATGAATCCCCTCATAATTTTGAGGGCACACTTAGTGTCTGGCATAGATTTCTGGGAAGAGCATTGCAAAATGGAGAGGCAGTCTGATGAGGAAACTAACAGTGATCATTTGACTTCACTCAATATATAATTACCAAGTGAGATACACATAAGAAAGGAGCGAAATATTTGGCTGTGAAGGAGTTTGACAGTGGCATCAAGCCAAGTGTATTTATTATCTGTTGCTGTGTAGGAAATTACTCTAAAAATTATCCCCTAAAACTTATCGACTTAAATAACAAACACTGGTGATCCACACTGTTTCTGAGGATCAGGAATTCAGAAGAGGTGTAACCGATCAAGGGTCCCCTTGAGGATGCAGTCAAGTTGTTGATTGGGGCCACAGACCTCTGAAAGCTTGTGTATGCCTGAAGGAAGTAATTTGAAGATCACTATGTGGCTTTTGGCGGGAGGCTTCAGTTCTGGGCTGCTCACCACATGACAGATGACTTCCCTCTGAGCAGATAGTAGAAGGGGGATCCAGAGTGCACGTGTCCAACATGGAAATGGTAGTGTCTTGTAATTTAACCTTGAAAGTGACCTGCCATCACTTCTACATTCTTATGGCCACACAGAACAATGCTGGTATGCAGTAGGTAGAGAAGACACAGAAGTCTAAATACCAGGAAATGGGCATCACTAAAAGCCATGTTGGGGTCACCAACCCACTAAATCAGGGGGATTGTTGGAGAGCTTCTCTGAGAAGCTTCTGTTCAAGCTGAGATACAAAAGACGACTGCGTAGAGTGGGGATGATATACTGAAGAACCATTGCCCGGGGTTCAAAACATGGTATATTTTGAAACAGTGAATAAAGGCCAGTGCAGATAAAGCAGAATGAACTGGGAATCATGTGCAGAGAGAGGTTGCTGAAGATAGCCTTTTAAGTCAAATGAAGGATTTTTGTGTTTTGGAGATTCAAGCTGCTGAATGATATAATCAGGTTCATTTTTATTCAGTTAATTATTTTTTAAGCATCTCTCTGCCTGTTATGAGCAGAATGGATTGCAGGTAGAAAAACCAGTTGGGAAACTATTGTAGGTGTCCAGGCTAAAGACCATGGTGATTATAACATTGGCAGTAGAGATGATATTGGATGGCCTTGAAATATTTTTAGGAGAAACATTTGTCAGAGATGCATGATTGCTGAAGCTCTGGCTTCTAGAATGGAATGGATGGAGGTGACATTCACTAATAGAGTGACCTCTGGAAGAGGACAAGGTATATAGAATACATGACAAAACTGACCTTGAATTTAGAGTTATCATTGCATTTAGTGAGTAAATGTGTCATATAGTTCAGATAAGGGGATGAACAGGGAAACGCTTGCCAAGAAAAACATAATCACATTCTGCTTCATAAAAGCAAGCTCATTTTAGAATCATATGACAAGTTTTATTTTAATTTATGTGTAAGTAGTTAAAGTCTGGCAAACTTTGACAGGGAATTTTTGGTGTTTCTCTTTTGATTATAATTCTTCTAAAGCAACTTGTTGAAATCTTTTAACTCTCGTTTTAATTATTTTTAAGTATTAAAATTCTAATAGTATGCATTAGTCCAGGTCTCTATTCCTCCTTCCCAGTACCTCCAAAATGAATTCACCTCTCTCCTTTACACAATCTTTCTAACACAAATACACATAAGCACATATACTCTGACTTGTCAAATAATTAAATGTGATATATCAAAAAAGTATAGCATTTGAGAGTCTACAGGGATCAACAGCTGATCATTCTCGTATTCTAGGCAAGAAATATGTTAATTGAACACCTACTTTTTGCCAGGCTCTAGATCAAGGGTTTTCATATATTTTTTAATGGTCCATTCTCTTACTTATCCAAGATTTTCTCTGAATCAAGCACTATTCTAGGCACCTACTATATACCAGGTAAGGGATTTAAGAACTTTCCTTTGCCATCCACTCTTCTGAATTAAAAGCAGAGGACAAGAGTCATATCCTGTCCACTATCAACTCAGATTACCTCTGTGAGGATCTGACAAGAGAATATGAATGTATCATGAATGTGACACAAGATAGGTATTGCTCCATAGCTATTTTGAGAAGAGTAATTTCTATAATATATTTTCCATGATTTTGAAAATTTGTGTCTTGTTTTGTTCATTGCTGATTCCCAAGCCTCTGCAAGAGCCTAGAATGGAGTAGACCCTCAGGACACTTCTTGTAAAAATGAATGAGCATTTAGAAAAAACGCTTTACTTCAAAATTATTTAGACTTGGGGAAAAGTTCAAAAATATTACAGAGCGCTCCCATATATCCTTCACCCCACATCCCCTGATGATAACATCTTACCTAACTATGGTACAAAGATCAAAACCAAGAAATTAACATTAGTACAACTCTGTTGACTAAACTATGTGGATGTCACCATTTATTTTCCACTTCGGTCTTTTTCTGGTTCAGAGTTGAATATAGGATCCCACTGTATTTAGTTTTCTTGTCTCCTCCAATCTGGGACAGTTGCTCAATCTTTCTTATCTTTCATGAACTTGACACTTTTGAAAATTAGCCATATTCAGTTATTTTATAGGATGTCCCACAATTGAGGTTTACCGATGACTGGTGGTTAGAAAAAGACCTTATGGAAAATACTTCCTGAAGGAAGTGGCATTTTGGGTGGGTTTGAAAAACAGGTGACTCATGAATAGACAAAAATGTGTAAAGAGGATGTATAAGGATTTCTCAGACAATGAGGAAATTTAGATTGAATGGAATTGAGTAACTTGCCAAAGAGCACATATAACCCGGGTAGGTGAGTAGATACCAAGATCCAAGATCTCAACAGCGATATCTGTCAAGCTGTAGATTTATTTATCTTAAAAACCAACTAGAAAGTCAATAGATAAAACATATAGAACTGAGGAAAATGGATAGGCTTATGTATTCATTGGAACTTCTTGTAATATTATTACTCTATGAATAGAGTTAATAATTGACTCTGTATACATTTACAGTAGTGCTGTTAGGATTCTAGTCAGCTACAGGTATATAATTACAGGAGGGAAGGGTCTTTTGTCTGTTCACTGTTTTTTTTTTTTAAATTCATGTCTCTTTTTGAATATTGTAGTAACTTTGTTTTACAAATTAAAATAAACTCACATTTATAGATTCCCCATATGTGCAGTTTCCCCATTCATCAGATATATGTCAATACACCCTGCCCTCCACTGAATCACCAAGTGTTCTTCATCATTGTCCAGTGGGCTCTGTCATCATTTGCCCCCAACCCGCCATCCCATTCCCTATTGGTAACCTCAGTTCTATTGCAAATGTCCAAGGGTTGGTTTTGTTTCATCTGTTCCTTTGTTTTATCTATTCATATTCCACCTATGAGTGAATTCATCTGGTATCTATATTTCTTCTTTTGACTTATTTCACTTAGCACAATCCCCTCTAGATCCATCTATGTTGATTCAAATGACAGGATTTCATCTCTTCTAAGGGCTGTGTAGTATTCCATTATGTATATGTACCACATTTTCTTTAATCTATTCATCTGATGTTGGGCACTTAGGTAGTTTTCAGTTCTTAGTTATTGTGATAGGGCTGCAATAAACATGGGGGTGCGTAAATCTCTGGAAATTAGTGTTTCTATTCACGGTTAACATCTCTGGTGCACAGAACAATGCCATACACAGGAAACAATGAAAAAGTACACACCGAATGACTAAAGGGGAAGGGATGTGTCTGAGATATGATTGAGATGGAAAATATATGCACGCTAAATATCGGACAATCGCAGGTCAAGAGTACTGTCGAGACTATTCTAGGTACACTATGTTACTTATTTGCTCGTAGGAGAGTTTATATAAATATTAATAATTCTATGCTGCCGGAGTAAGATATGGCCACACAAATATTAGTTGCAAGTTACACACAGGCTTTATTACTCACAAGTTCCTGATGTCTGGGTTCAGCTTCAAAAGGGACCCGTGCCAGTCTTCTCTCGAACAGCGGCCGCAGTGATGAGTTTTGACTGGCGAAGAGCTGAGCATCGACGCGATACTGGCGAGCAGTTGCTTCCAGCCGATCACTGTATGGAACGTCATAGGGTCTACATTGGAGTCTAGGCAACTGACATGTGTGAAGTGGGAGCCCCTTTTATAGCTTGAATCCACAGGCTATCAGTTGGGTACATTCGGGATTCTGTTATCACATCTTAATGTTCATTTTACATATCACACTTTAACATACATTGGTGTGTCAGGACATTGCTAATGTCTTGTCTATCACTCAACATAGGTTTACTGTCTTTACTAAACACAAGCAAGGTTCCACACAAGTTTTTTAAACATGCTTTTTCTTAGTTTGTAAGAGTCACATAGTATTACATCGGAATTTTTCAAACAACTTCAAAATAATATTATAACAGGATGTTAAATTTTAAGGAAAAACATTTCAAAGACAAACTGAATTAATTCTGTTTGATGTTAGGGCCATGATGTGTGCACTTAAAACACCAAACACAACCACTGAAATGTAGGACAAGACTCATACCTACCACAGAGAAAATAAGTTCTGGCTGGCCAGTTTAGTTTGATATAAAAACCGCCTCTAGCTATTCAAATTCCAAATGTCTGATTTCATATTACTATACTATGCATAGCTGATAGAGAGATTAAATCAGACTTATTTTTTTCCATCCAGTGCGAGGGCCCTCAGCCGAAACAACAACAAAAACAAACCAAACCCACCAGTGTTACTGAGATAGAATGGTGATAATACAAGTGAGTGAAATAATAATGAAAGTCTTCTCTTTTTCAATTGCGTGTCAAGGACATCTATTTATGTTTGAGATGGGACTAAACCTACTTGAGATGTATTATTGCACTAGACAAATGAACCAAAATCCCAAATTATAGGAGGATGAACTTTCCTCTTTAAATTTCTAGGAAATTATACATTTACCATCTGTGAACAGGAAACACAAATTATTCAGCATTTTACACAAAAATTTATCAATTCATCTCTTAATCCTTAGGAAGGCATAACACAAACTTCTGGTTGAAATATATGGAGGATTCAGGAGTGGCTACAGAATTAAGTTCGATTTGCTTAAGTACCCCCTATGGACAAATGCAAATATCCATTCTCACTGGCACTTCCAAAGTAAGTAATGCTGAGGTTCAGGCTGAAGAAGAAAAGCTAGATTGCCTCAAAAGAACCATTTTAATATATGTGAGTGGAGACAGACAAAAGGATGGTGACATCACCGAGTCCTTATTTTCTCCTTCCCAGTGGTGTTTACTGGCAGTATTGAGAGGGCTTCTAAGAAAATCTACAACAAATGAGAGAAGTTGTGTAGCTCTGGATCTGAGAATGGTTAGGAATTTTGCTGGCTGCATCAAAGGATAGGACTGCTTCCATTTCCATGTTAGACTCATGCTTCTTTTGAATGTGGGTTCAAGTATTTTTCCAAATCATATTTTTTTGGAGTTCTGTAAAGTGGCTCTTTTTGTTGTTTTTTTTTCCCCTTTGCTTTCAGTTCTTTTTCCACCTGCTTGACGCTTATAAGACTTGCCATAAATAGACAGTAATGGGAAATAGACACACACACACACACACACACACACACACACACACACACACACACAACCCTGTTACCTGGGCAGGCTGTACTCTATGGAAAGGTGGGTGATTCAGGGCTTCTAATTACAGGCTTTCTGCCTCCTAACACTCAGCCTTTGAGAACCCTCTCAGCAGGAACGCCAGGTACTACAGACACTCCATTCGACACACTGAATGACCTAATATAATTATTTGAAATTGAAAATCACTTTCATTCCAACAGAAGTATCTCTGCCTCCTCTCACTCCCACTTTGGGAAGTTACCAACTTAGACATTCCTTTTCTGCATTTTAGCAGAATCCAGCTTACCTAGTCCACTGATGAGCTCCACCTATGGATACCATAGGAGCTTTGCTTTGGGGAATTCTTCCCCTGTGGTTAGTTTAAAAAAAAAAAGACTGGAGTAAATGTGAGGCTGCTTGCTCTTTTGGCTAATGCATTTCCACACCCTGCAGGGGAGGCCTGCCTCAGACCTGTGGTTATTGTCCTCTGCTTCTATAATTCACATGGAAAAATCATTTCATTCTTATGTAAAAGTATATCAAATAATTGCTTTTGGCTTCCTTCATGGGAGATGATTTGCTGTCCCAGTCAGTGAAGTGAGCATGCTAGGGGCCAATCCCAAAGTGGTCAAATTGATTACTTCCCATGAATGCCCCACTCACCATTGCTACGGTCCACCTGAAATTAGAATTAAAATTGTATATGAATCAAAAGGAGGAGTTGGCCTGAGGCAACAGGTTCAAAGGGGACTTTTTGTGATTTATTTTGCTTGGCCCAGGGAGTTTTTTTTTTTTTTTTATCCCTGACAAAAAAGTGGTAAAATAGGTTCCAAAATTCAAAAGGTGTGCCCTCTTGGTCTAAAAAGTTTATTAAAGGCATATCTGGACCTTGAGCTTGAACTGATATGGGATATTGCTCCAGGTAGTCCTTAGCTCTGTGATCTTTGTCAATTACTTGACCTTTCTGAGCCTCATTTTCAAAGGAAAGACAATTAGGTATTCCTTTCTAAGGTTGCATAAGGTGAGCTGTATTATCTTTGGAGCTGGAGAATAGGGGCAGGATAGATTTTTAAGGAATAATGAATACTAAGCTAAGGTGCTTCGCTTTTATTCCTTTGGTTTTTTTTTGGGGGGGGGGCAACGAACCTTTCCAGAAGAGTGAAGGATTTGTATTAACAAAAGTGGGCGTGGTGGACAGGAAAACCAGCACTAAGCTGTACTTTCAAAATAGTCTACACTAGTAGAGAATATGTTGGCTCCAAGTAATCATTTAATAAAATGACAAGTGCTATTTAATAATTGATATTAAGTAAAATAATGATGATGGAAGGGTCAGCTTTATTCCAAAGTACATCACTCTCCAGTTTGACCCACAGCTCCCCATACATTTCCGATGTCTTAGCAACTCTTACAGGGTCCAGTAACCCGGGTCAGAACCACGTGACCCCCTCTCCTCCGCCCCCACCGGGTGCCCCGAAATCCTAGTGGCTCTCGCCACCCCCACCCCAGGCCATGTGGATGAGGCGGGCGGGAGGCCGCGCACTCCTGGGGGACCTAGCAGCAACCCCGAGTGTGAATAGCGCGCTTTGACGCCGCTGCCGCTGGAGCCAGCGGGCTGGGGACGCCGGGCTGTGCCTCTGCCGCGGGCCCCATAAAAGGAGCAGCTGCCGCCGGGGCGCTCAGACGCGCGGGGATGAGGCCGGCGGCGGCGGAGAGTGCGCCTAGGCTCCGGCAGTGACCGCGGCGGACCTCGGGGCCGCTCGGGGGCCGGCAGGTAACCGCGTGCGCGCGCGCGGGCTGGCGAGGTCGCCCTTGGGCTTGGAAGTGACCGCTGGAGGCGGGAGGGGTGGGGGTCGGCGGCTGGAAGGAGGCTGGGCTGGGTTCCCGAAGGGAGGAAGCCGGGAAGACGGAACGGAGGAAAGGGAAGGAAGGAATAGGGGAAGGGAGGAAGGCAGGCGCCTCGCCTGGGAGCCGCTGGAACGCGCGGCACTTACCTCCAGCCGCACCTCAAGTTCCCCACCTCCGACCTCTCCCCGCCGGCTGCGCGGCCCATCCCTCCCCGAGACGCTCCGGCAGGTCGCGTGCGCCTCGCGGAGGCTCCAGCCAGCCATGTTTTCTGGGCAAGATCCCGGCCCGCACAGCTGACGACCAGGCCCGCCGCGGGGCCCGCCCGGCCCGCGCCGTGGAGACAGGTGGAAGCAGAGCCGCCAGCCTCCTCGCGCCTCGCGCTGCTCGGGGCCGGACTCGGTAGACGATACTCTCCCTTGCCTCCAGCGCATTCAGATCCCGGGTCCCCCACCCCCTCGCTGCCTCGCCTTCCCGCCGGGAGTCTCCACTCCACCGGCCTGCTG
The DNA here is from genome assembly GCA_004363575.1 of Solenodon paradoxus. Classification (NCBI taxonomy): domain Eukaryota; kingdom Metazoa; phylum Chordata; class Mammalia; order Eulipotyphla; family Solenodontidae; genus Solenodon; species Solenodon paradoxus. The sequence continues at coordinate 160,575 of RJWH01002862.1, forward strand.
CCACCTAATGAACTGTTGGTTCACACCCACTTCTCCTCTGCCCTCTAGTAGCCTGTATTTTGCGCTCCTTTAAGAGTGTTGTTTGCATAAAACTGGGCTCAGTTGGAAAAAATGGAGAGAGACTGAAAAGGCGGAGGCCCCTTTTGTGTAGAACCCCGCTGTAGAGCCATCTTTCTCCCCACGCCAGGGAGCCTCCGGAGGTGTCCAACACCGAAAGAGGGGTGGCAAGCCACCCCAGACCTTCTCGACCTGCTGCTTGTCAGCTGTCCCTTTCTCTCCTCTCCTGGGATCCTTCAGCTGTGGGCGAAAGGTTGCTCTGAAGCTGTGATGGCTCCTTTCCACCTAGGATGCCCCCAAATGCCCTAAGGCTCTAGTTTCCATGGCTTCCCTACCCAGCCACAGGAAATGCAACTTTTGGCAAGCTTGCTTGTCTGATGGGCAGTTTCTTCCTCTAGCCCTACACCAATCCACTCCAGTAGGCTGTATGGGTTCCAGTCTGGATTGGGAGTTCTTAGAAACCTTTGCTTGAGGAGATCTTGGGGAGGAGTTTCTCAATGACTCCAGTTACTCCTCAACGGAGTATTGTTAATTTTGCCCAAATGATGACGCTTCATAGTTGGCTTTTCTACAACATGTGGTGATTCAGCCCCAGGTTGTGCCCTGAGAGGTGGGACAGAATGTAGGATTATAATTCTACCATAGAAGGAGTATCTCAGCAGTGAGCTATGTGGAATGCCTAAGCCTGGACCACCATTCTCAGCTATTTATATATATTGCCATCTTTGATACATACAGTGAAGAGTTAATAGATAAACAGCAGCACAAAGAGATGAATTTGTCCACAGCACACACATGTTGGTGCTAGGATTTCAATCCAGGCATATCCCTCCAAAGCTTGTCCTTAACCTTGCCGCTTTGTGGATGGGGGTTGAGGGGGGGGCAGTAAAAACTTCATGGCCTCATCATTTTGGGGTGCCCTGAGTGGATGAAAGACCAGTAAAAGTAAGGTTAGAAGAATGTGGGTTGAATCTTGGAGCCAAAATTTTCAGAATTTGAGTTAACCTGTATAAACCCATCATGGTGTTTTATACAGTAATGGATAGCAAATGCCTAGCACATAATGTACCCCCAGGTCCTGTAGATGCATTTTGTAGCTGCAAGAGCACAGTGTTATAACCATTTCCAGATAGACTCAAAGCAGAGTCTGTCTCCGTTTACATCCAACTGTCACTTATGGCAGAATGAATTTGGCATTATACCTAAAGTCCCAGTTTACACATCTGAGAAGTGGGTGGTTCTGCAACCAAATGAGAAGATGTTCTTAGAGCAGTTAGTACAAGGTCTGGCATGTAGTGCTCAGGACATATTGCTGTTGGAGTTACTGTATGTAAATCATCATAGGCTCATGCATAGGATTTGATTTCATTTTGTCATATCTGGATCAGTATAATGATGGTTTAGCTTCTTGGGCTGCAGTACATCATGGAACCCTGACAAATTGAGTTTAAAGAGTTTGTTTACAGTCATGTATACCTGCATTAACGCACTTGCGCACTCGTGGGCATGCTAGACACAGCCCAGAGCGTGTACATTCGAAATTATAAAAACAGTGAATTCATAGTGAGTAACAGCTCTGTTACTCTTGGCAAAGCTCTCACTCTGACTTTTAAGGGTTAGGGAAACTTCAAAGTTAATTTTAAAGGTTGTCTGAAAACCGACTGGAAGAATTAGCACCACACCTAACAGTTGCAAAGAAAAAAAAATTAAGTATGGCATATACAGTCTTCATAGGCTCTTAAAAACTGTGACAGAGTCTCCTAAACTGTTACAAATAATCAGCTTGAATCTTAAACAATTCTAGAATGAATATTTTCTCCAATCTGATTTTATAGATGTTGGTAAGTGAATCATCTAATGAAACTTTTCAAAATACAATGTTGAGATAGATTAACATGTTTTAAACAGCTGTTGAGAGTTTGGGCAAAATATTTGCTTATAAGCAAAGAGTATGCTATAAGATCAGTATTTATAAAAGGGATCATATTAACAGGAAATGACCTAAATGCTCATCATAAGGAATTGATTAAAGACATTTCAGTATAGGTACTCCCTGGTATTCCACATACATCCAAAGGACACAGGTTTGAGACCCAACCAAGAGAACAAACAAGCTGAACAATTAAATGAAATAAATAAAATGGGTCTTTCTCCTCTGTCTTCCTGCCTACCTGCCTCTACTTGCCTTCACTCCTGCCTACACCTTTCCTTTAAAAAAAAAAAAAAAAGACATTGCAGTATATGTGTAAAGTGAGATGAATATATATGTCTTGAACAAATGGCACTGAGATGTCACCTTCAAGAGGGCAAGAGTTTCCTCTCACTTGATGACCTCTAGAATCTCCTAAAACAATTTGCTACTTAATAGTTGCTCAAGAAACAAAAAAATATGAAATCATGAATATTTTCTTATATAATATGATTTTCTTCAAATATGTATTTTATTGTAAAATAGAATCTTGTCATATGAAACTAGAAAGTTGCTCAATAATTATCCAAACTAAAACAATGACTTTTACCTTCTTAATTAGCTGTGATAAACATCTGCATGTTTCAGGGTATGTTCAGATTTCTGTTTATTTCTTTAGGATGGATTTCCCTAGGAAAGTACATACTTGCAAAAAAAAATTCTTCATATATTTTGCCTAATTATTGTGGAAAATAAAACATGCTTTTGATTTTGATATTCGTTTGGTGCTTAGCCCGTCCGTACTGGAGGTTGGACTTGCTGCCGTGCAGGGCACCCAGGGGCCTCTTGCTGACCTGGCCGCCCTGTCTATCTCCGTCTTCCCTCTGCAGACTGGCTGCCGCTTTTACCAGCGGGGGCTGCCTTTGCTGTCACCATGTAGAAGAAGGGAGCAGGGCAGTTCCCAGTGAAGGAATGACTGCATTGACACTCCACTGTGTATGAATGGTAGTCTATGAAAATCTCTTTCAGGACAGATTCTGATTAAGCATTACCTCTTCCTCACTACCTAGCAGGCAGCATTTTTTTTTTGGTAAAATGTGCTGTCCAATAAAATATGGGTTGCCTAAGATGATGATTTAGACTGAAATCAGTTATAATCGTAATTGCCATATTAAACATTCCTTAAATATGATACAGCCCTCTCCCCTCTATTAAAATTTGTACTCCCCGCCCCCACGTGTTTGACTTAATTAAATCATCCTGTAAATATATATCGAGGGATTTTTATTTTTGTTTATCGTTTTTTTTCCAGACATCATTAAGGGACCAGAGGTGTAGGTAGCAGTAAGCTCAATCAAGCTTTCCCTGCGGGGCTTGGACGCAGAAAATAAATGCCACATAGATGTAAAATGCCAGGGAATGGTACTGCTGTGAGTAGAATAAGGCAGAGTGAGGAGAGAGAAGGTATAGTGGCTGGCTGTTACTGTGAATGGAGTGGTCCGGGGAGGCAAGTAGAAATGAAGATGTTTCTCTCCTATTGGTTGTGACTGTTTATTTAGAATAGTCATTGTCTCTTAGATGTTACTGAAATTCTAACTACCACTTGTGTGTGTGGTTTGTGACTCACCCTTTGAGCCCATATCAGTGAGAAGCACGTTCCCTGTGTGATTTAATCTAATATTCCCACTGATCTTACGAAGCAACTGCTCTGCCTTTTCAATAATAATCATAATCATCATCATTATCATCATAAGTAAATGGGGAGTGAGGCTTGTTAAGGGCCCGGGTTTATTGAGTTTCTAGGTGGCAGACCTGATACTCAAACCCAGACTTTGTTTAAAACCACTTAAAACCTTTCCTTGGCCAAGTCTAGAGTTACTTCTGAAGGTTCTGAGACTAAAAAGGAAAAGGCACTTGAGGTCAAAACTACTGGTGAAAGGTTAATTAGAAAGCATTGGTATGTAAACTATATTTATATTGACAGACTACTTTTGTTACCAGAAAGTGGGTGCCGCATGGGCCTCTCTTCATATGCTAACTAGCTATATACAGCCTGCTCTGGTGCAAAGTCAGTCAGCTCCCTTTGTGTCTAGGAATAGCCGGGAAAGTCTCCCTCTGCTTTTGATTCAAGTTGTGCTGTAGTGAGTTATTTAACATATGTTTCCTTACACCCCTGTTATTGAGCACATATGCTTTGGCCCACGATCACAAATGCGGACACAGGTTAAAAGGACACAGGCATCTCGTTTTTGTTGTTCTTGTTCCCTGGAGAGAGAAGGGATATCCATTTCAGATGGGCCCTTGGCAATATTGTGGGGAAGAGAGTTTTCTGTTTGACGCTAGTTGCTATGTGTGTCTTGTTTCATAAAAGAACAGTATTGAAGACCCAGTGGAGAGCACGTGGTTGCCCTGGGCCCACTGCTGTCCGGTATTGCCAACTGGTTCTGACGTGAATCTTGCTGTGTGAGCGAGATGCACCCACAGGATCGTAGCCACTGAAGAGAATTGCCCTGAGACTAATTATTTTTTCTGCTCAATTACATGCTGCTTCTGATAGCCTTAATGTTTTAGTTTCCAGTTTTCAAAGAGCATGTGTATATTACAGCTAAACCCAGTGTAACTTGGTGTGAATTTACCTGTAGGGTATTTCTTTCAGAAAATGCTAAACATGCGGGACAAATACTTCTGGATGAGAAAGAGATGGGTGTTTCATCACCACACTAGAGGTGTAGTGTGTACCTGTTAGTCTAGACAAGGAGTTTCCCGTTGAGTGTCTTCCAGTTAAAGCAGTATTCTTAGCTGAGGCATTTTTTTAAACTGTATTGAGAGTTTGGAGATTTTGAAGTTATTCCTTTACTGATTACTGGAATTCCACCCTCTAGTTTCATCCTTAGGGAAAAATGGCTGGGAGGGAGATATAATTGTGATTACATTTTTAGAGGATCAGTAATTTCATTCTCTGTAAATGTATACTTTTCAAGGGTTGTGGGGAGAACATGGAATCCTAAGTTGACTATTTAATACTAATTGTTTCCTTCCTTATCACTTAATAGTCTAGTGATTCTTCAGTGTGAGGCAAAAAAAAAAAAAAAGACGAGGAAAGTTATTTGGTAAATATTTGAATCCAGTACTCATCTCCTGACTTTTGCTTTTATGACAAGCAAGCTGTGTTTAGGTCCTGGAGACTCTTGTTCAGAAAACATCCTTCTTCTCTGCCTCCCTTTCTTCCTGCCCACAGATGTTTACTGAACATTAAATTGTAAGAAGACAAAAATGGACAAGTTACAGTTCTGGAGTAAGGAATTGTCAGGCAAGGGGAAAGATAAATGAGCATATAACAGTAATCCAATGTGGCAAATGTCATAAGATGCCATGAATCAGGGAGGAAAATGCAAGGAGAACTGAAAAAGGGAATGATTGTTTCTGCTGGTGGATGTTGGGGATGGCTACCATAGAAAAGAGGGCTTGACAATATCAGTACGTTTGCAGGCAGAGAAAAGAGGAAGGATCTCCTAAGGAGTATGTTGTAACATGAACAAGGCATCATATTGGTATAAATATGCATGGTCTGCTGTAGTGGTGTATGCCTAGTATTTAAATGCATGGAATGAATGGTAGATGATTATTTTAGATGAGGTTCAAGAAAGTAGGTTGGGATATATTGTGAACATGTACTAATAGTAGTACCCATGTTTCATTGGAACCTTTTCCATTTTGTAGTCAGAATCTGAACTCAAACAGAAAAGAAAATGTATTGACTTACCTAAAGAAAAATTCCAGATGTATGTAAGTGTCTTCAGAGATGGCTGAATGCAGGTCTCCACAAGTTGTTTTTGTTGGGTCTCTCTCTTTATATAGACTCTGTTCTTGCTGAGTTAGTTTTATTCTGTTGGAAATGGGATTGTTCCTAGAAGTTTTAGATTGCCATCCTTGCAGCTTGGTAACCTCCATGAAAAGAGATTTTCTTTTTCTCTGTTTATAACTAGGGTTTCCATATATTCCAATTTGATCTGGATTGTCCCAGTTTAGCAACGTTGCTCTGGTGTCCTGCCCAGTTTGAAATTCTGGAAATTCTGTCCCGATTTCAATCACAGTTTGCAAAAAGTTAATTTGGACAAACAAACACACCCAACAAACTAGCTAAAATTGCAGGTCTCCCCAATGGGGGGTGTTATTTTGACCCCCACCCCTAGCCTGGTGATAATTCAGTTGGTCCCAGTTTCCACTCTAATAACTATGGTAAGTCTGCTTATAACCAAAGTCCTAAGATTAAGTACAGTTGGATGAACCTGGCTCATGTGGCCCACCCTGAAAATCCTAGCTAGAGAACAGAGCATGTTGAAGAGCTAGATCAAGGTCACGTCCAGACCTCTGGAGCTGGGAACCAATAGTAGTAAAATGGGAACTAGACACTGCTTAAATGGAAACGGAACATTTCCTATATAAAGTCTACTCTAAGAGCCCTATTAAGAGGACTCTTTGGAAAAGGCATTGGAATCCTTTTTTCTTTCATTTTATTTTCATTAATTATTTTAAGGAGGGAAGTTGAAGGCTCATCATTCTTTTTGCAGAAATTTCTAGGAAGGGTAAGTTGTAGCAATTTTTTCAGCACTTGTTTTTTTTAAATCATATGTGATTAGCAGATTGTTGTTTTTTTTGTGTTTTTTTCTTTCTCACTTGTATTACCTGATACAGGGTTCCTGGGTATCTCCCATATAAGAGGTAATAGAATCTAGGAACCTGCAGCATGCTGTGAGTTGCCATACAAAGGTGAATCCTGCCTTCTCAGAACTTAGAGCTTGGCAGAGGAGTAAGATTAGAACAAAAATAATGTATAGTTAATGTATGTATCAAACACGGAATCAATACACAGAAGGAAAAACATAGTCTATGACAGCTGCTTCTCAATACAGTGGACAAAGCCCCAGAGTAAGCAGATGATGTATGAATCAGTCTTTCTCATTTATGTTCAGTGTTCTTCATGGGTGTTAGTATCTCAGCCAGTGGGTAGAATTCTAATGCTCATGAATGTATTTTTGAAATTCAGCATTGTCTTTGAATCCAAGCCATCTTCCTTAGCTGCTCTTTAACCAAAGCAGCAGCAATCACAGGAGATTTTGCTATAAGCTGTCAAGAAAAATATATTGAAGAGTCATAATTAAGATAGAGATTACCTAACTGATCACTGTTTTAAGAAATACTCATTTTCACTTTGCCGAATACAAGCCTTAGCTGGTCTTCTTTGAATCATCCTTAGTAGTCAAATGCATAAAATAATTTTCAGATGGCATTTGAATGTCACCAATAGTTTCACTCCATTAAAAGAGAAGGAAATGGAATATTTTGGTTACTTTTTGGATATAAAAGATTGCTATATTAGTTGTTTCAGGTGTGAAACATACTATATAGAGATAGAAATAAGTTGGGATCTTTATACATCCTTTTGGGTGTTATTTCCATGTTTCTTGCTTTTTTTCCTTGCACATAAACTCATAGGGATTAGTATGATGAATCTAAACAGCTTCCTTCCTCCTCTCCCTTTAGCTCTCTGTGACTCATTGACTGTACTCAGAAGCCTATTTCAGAGCTGCAAGAGACCAGGCATCTCACTTAGTTCACCTGCCTCCTTTTTCAGGAGAGAAGAGTGAGGCTGTTATGCTTCCTCAAAGTTAACAATGTTCTTTTCTTGAAGCAGGTCTTCTCTTTGAAGAGTTACTCATGCACCGGGCTTTCAGGACAGGGGAAAATTGTTTTAATGACTTGGTCTTAGAAATAGCCACTCTCATCAGACTTCCTTTTCATCTTGTAAATCCTCTTCAAATTCATGGTCAGGAGTGACAGTGAAATCTCTTGAAACAGGGAAACATAGGAGAAGGAGCTCCCCCAGGCTGACATCTCCTATCAGCAGAACTGGGTTCTGCCAGGGTTATTTTGCCCTTGGCAGTCTTCTTCCTCCCTAATTACTGGACCATATGGTGCCTTGTCCCCTACATGGAGAGCTGGCACTTCCCCTCCATTCAGTCTCTGTCATTTCTGCTGTTACAGATTACCTGCGGTGGTAATGGGGTTGAACAGACACCCCCTAGAGGTTCTGTAGCTTCTACACCTTAAAAGTCAGAGCTGGAGCCTCCTAGATGCTCTAATTGGTGACCGCAAATGAGACAACGAAGGAGAAATAGTGAAATGAGATTGAGTTTTGAAGGCAGTCAGATCTGGGTTCAAACCCTGAGTCTCTCTTGCCATCACTATCACTGACATGTCAGTAAGCATTTGTGCCAGGCACCGTGATCTCTTTTCCTGACTCATTCACTTGTCACATTAACTCTCCTGGGACGAAAGCTTGAAATGGATGAAGACACTTGCCCAAGTCAATTCACTTGGTCCAGTTTCAGACTCTGGCCTTTTTCATTCCAAATCTCATGCCCTTATTAACCAGCAGTGCTCTTTAACTCTGAAATATTATTCAACATTTACTTTTCTTTTCTTTTTTTAAGGAAAAGTTACAGACAGGAAGAAGCATGTTATTTTATTTTTTCAGTTGTTTACTTCAAACCCAGGACCTTGGGATGTATGTGGACTGTACCCAACCCCTGCTCCACCAGGATGTGCCTTAATTGTGTTTCAGAACTGTATTCCATGTCATAACATTATCTGGAAATAGAACTACTGGTGATCAAAACCTCCCAAGTCTAGAATGTACACACATAAAAATGCAAGCTTTCTACAAGTGATGAAAAGTAATGGAAAATTTTGTATTGGCTGGATGTAGTATGTGAAATGGTTTCATAAGATTTGGAATGTTTTGTTTTCCAGGGTTCTACCTTAAGTAGAATTAGAGAACTGCCTTAACCACATGGATAATTTCTTCATTCAAATGCACAGAATGTGTTGTGATGGAGGAGATTATTAGTTGTTGCCTCTTGAGGGAATATTTGGTCTTGTTAAAAGCCTTGAAAGAATCCTACTTGTTACTATTCTCAGGGGGTAGTCAAAGTCTTTGAATTTTGGAAAGTGATTTTGAAGGGAGGATAGTGCAATGACAGAATTTTTCAATAATTGGATGTTTAGTGACATTTTGAAACTGTATTCTGGAAGATGTCCATATTTTGTGATAGTCAAAATACTAAAGTAATGATTATAGTGTTTCAAAACTGGATCCAAAAGTGAAAATAATGGGTAGAGTCTAAGCTTCTTTCTGAGTATACACACAGTAAAAGTTCCCATCAAATTACCATTTACTCCTTGAATATTTAATGGTGTGCTAAGAAATATGGAATGTGTGATTGTCATGCTCTGAAGGCCTTGGGGCCAGTCACCATGACTCATTTATCATTGTCTCACCTGTGTCTACCACAGTATATGTTCAATAAATCTTCAGCTGAACTAAACCATTAGTTTGAGATGAGAAAGAAAATCTCCCAGTATCTGGAGGGAAACACAAAACCAAGCCTTTCAAACATTCAGTCAGCCAGTTTCCTGCTTTTGTGAACCAGAAGTTCTAAATGCTGGGGGGATACAGAGGACCCTGGGAAAGCTTGTTTTTAGTGAATGGGGACAGACATTAAAGATGTGAATAATTTCATTGTGCTATCAAGTGCTGCAAAGAAGAAAGCATAGAACATTTGGTGGAGACACTGGCATATAGAGGGCTGAATCAGAGTGGACAGGGAAAGCTCCCTAAGCTGGTGCCATGTGAGAGGAGATCTGAGCTATGAGGAAGAGGCAGCAGGAATCTTATTCTTCTGGTGATGAAATGGGCAGGGAACTTAAAGTAATTTTGATAGGGTAGGGATGCATTGTCTGTTCCTCCCTCAGATTAGCAATCTAGAGGTAAGCAGTGCAGAACTGATAAAGCAGCTTCAAGAAGATCTGCTGCTGGGCCCAGAACTCTCCATAATGGCCATGCAAGCTTGAGCTGTCATATTCATTTGCATCTAGTCTGACCAAGAGAGACTGAAACAGAGCTGTGACTTCTCAATGTCAGATCCTTGCCTGAAATTCACCCATTATATTTCTGCTTGGATTGCATTGGCTAGAATGCAGTTCCCTATCTTTATTCAGCCATAAGGCAGGCTAGAAATGAAGTCTCTATTCTGGGACACAATGTGGCCATAAGAAATTGGGAATTCGATTATTAAGGAACAATAGGAGAATGGAAGTTGGCAGTCAAGTAGGAATTCCTGTCTCAAGCAGCAAGTTCAAAAACTTTCACATATTCAAAGCCACTGTGGCAGGTGATTAGTGAAAAGAGTGTAGAGGCAGATGAGGTCAGGGAGGAAAGCAGGAATGAGATCATAGAGAACATTTTAGGGCATTGTTAAATTGTTAAGTTTTCTTTCTTTTTTTTTTTTTTTTGTTTAATTCTGCTCTCAGTGAAAAACCATTGGAGCATTGAAAGGAAACCGTTAAAGTAGAAGATAAGATGCTTTGATTTAGGTTTAGAAAGTTAGTGCTGACTACTATGGAAGATGGACAGCAGGAAGGCAAGAGATCTGCATGCAGGTCATGCAGATTCATGGGACAGCGAGAGTTGTGGACTATTGAGGAACAAAAAGAGTCCAGGTTGAGAATATATGTTTAGCGTCAGTGTAGGGCAGAGGGAAGATAATACCATTAATAGCTAATTTGCTGAAAACTTGTGCTCCCTTTGCCCCTCTTTCGTGTATTGACTCACTCATTTACTCCTAATAATTCTATGCCGTTGGTGCTATTGGTTCTCATTTTACAGATGAGGAAGCTTAAGTACAGGAAGGTCAGATAATGTGCCCAAGGTCACCTGGCTAGGAATTGGAGGAGCCTTGATTCAAACCTGGCAAACTGTCCCTCGGGCATATGCTCCCAGGGAGGCTCTGCTCCCTCTGAGGATGACGTCTAAAGGCTTCACCTGAGCGACTGGTGCACCATGTTCCCCTGTAGAAATACATGGAGAAATTAGGGCTGGGGAGCAAATCTGTAGTAGTTCAGTTCAGGTTATGCTAATTTTACTAATACATTTTAATTTAGAAGCAGTTTAAGACTCATGTAAGTTTGCAAACTTAGTATAGAGAGAGTTCCTGTGTATTATGTGGTCTTCCACTGTCTTCCCCCAGGAATATATCTGAGACATGCACTTTATTAATTCTAGGATGTCTCTTAGAGATCTCAGTGGAGATTTCACATAGGCAGTTGGATAATAATAGGTCAGCCTGTAACTCTAGCTATACATTTAGATAGAAATTTGAGATTCATCAGTGTATAGACATAGAGCTATGGGTTTGGATAGGCAGAATTAGAACCGATTTCCCCAGAGATTTTGGTGTGCCTGAAGAGAGTTTGTTGTAAGAAGAGTTGATGCTTGGAACCTATGTAGTTAATGGTAAGAGGTCCCCTTGATTCACTACCCATGTGCCTGGCACTTTTAAGTACTTGACATGTATATGTCATTCGATCCTCAAGGTACCTCAACGATATGGGGATTCTTGCCTGTATTTTTCAGAAGGGCAAATAGAAGCTTATGGGAACTGCAAACAGGAGCATAGCTAATGGAGACTGCAATTCTGTCTCTCTCCAAACCTATATTTTTAACTGCTGTGTTATATTGAAGGACTTTTGTGATGAGAAAAATTAAGGTCAATCCTAGAACTTGCCTAAATCAACAACATGGGTGACATTGGTGACAGGGATTCATTCAAAGTAACAACACTCTGGACTCTAAAGGTTGCTCTTTTGTCTTTTAACCTTGGATATGATTATGAAGCTGCTCTTCCTTTAGGGAATGCGGTACCTTTACGACATGCACGGTGCAGCTTCAGCCATTCATTTACTCAGCACATGCACTGAACACGTAATACAAGCCAGGCGTGTTCACAAATACAAGCAGGTAGGGTGTGGAGAGGACATACAGTCACTTAAGAGATTATAAATGTGAAGTTGGGAGGGCGTCAAGATCAGTTAATGATTGAGAAAGAATAGAGCAAGCTTTAACCAAGCAAGTGCAGCAACAGGTTACTGCAGAAGTTGCCTGCTCTGTGTGTGTGTGTGTGTGTGTGTGTGTGTGTGTCTGTGTGTCTGTGTGTGTGTGTGTCTGTGTGTCTGTGTGGTGTCTGTGTGTGTCTGTGTTTAGTGTAACTACCTACTGACTGTATCTATGTCTAAGTAGTATATTTATATTAAATGTGCATGTGACTGTTGATTTATGTATCAGTATTGTTTGTATGTATGTATATATGTATATATTCGAAATATTAAAAACCTAGTCCACTCCTAAACATATACTCAAATAGTTGTAAAGAGATGTTCAAAGACATATATCAATGTTCCTGGCCACAATTCACAATTGCCAAAAGATGGAGACAACTCTTCTGTCCATCAGCTGATAAGCAGAATGTAATCTATCCATATGACAGACTATTATTCAGCCATGAAAAGGAATGAAATACTGATACTGGCTGCAGCATGATTGAACTTTGAAAACAGTCTGCAGAGTGAAAGAAGTCAGACACAAAAGGCCGTGCCATGTACAGTACTCATTGTATGAAATGTCCAGCATAGGCCAGATTCATAGTGCTAGGAGCTGGGTGGGAGGGGAGCAGGAAGCCAGTGTCTGATGGGAATGGAGTTTCTGTGTGGGATGATGAAAACATTTTGGATGTAGTGGTGATGGCTGCACAACACTGTGAATGTACTAAATGCCACAAAATTATACAATTTAAAGTGATTCAAATGGTGAATTTTTTGTTTTGTCTATTTTGCCCCTACAAAATACATATTCAAAACCTTTTACCTTTAAAATGGAAACAAAATCCAGGAGTTGTGTTTATTTTTAGAAAGAATACATTCTAGTTAGACATTAGTGAACAGCACTATTTTGAGTAGCTAGACGTCATGTATTGGCATAGTGGTGAATTTTTATTTTGAGAAGTAAGAAAAAAGTTAGGAGTTGATGTTTACTCTCATGCCTTGTGCAAAGTGCTTAACTAGGTTATCAGCCTTAAATAATTGTCCTGGCTCTTTGGGTAGCCATGTTACAGATCCAGGAACTGGGGTGCAGGTGATACTATAACCTCATAGAGAGGAGTCATGGTATCTCCTAGAGAGAGGGACAGCCACCATTCCATGGGGACAGGCACCCCTTCTCCTTGTCATCCATGGTGACCTCAGACCCGGGCCCCTGGCCACGCCATGGTGTGTGTATTGAATTTCGTTTGTGAACAGAAAACATTAGCAACTTAAAGTAGCACAGTGTTTGATGGGAGTTATACCACTTTGAAAACTCACGTCAGTTCTTAGAAAACAAATGAGTACTGCGCTGTTAGACAAATCTGTATAGGTTGTTATAGAGTCAAAAGAAAGTGAGGTGGAACTAGAGTATTTCTGTGGGTTGAAATAAGTCTACGTTCCAAGCAACCTTTCTCCAGTTGTTTCAGTTCTTCCTTGATGTAAATGAGAGGAGTCGGGTAAGGAAGGAGGATGTAATAAGCAGTTCGGGATTCACTTCTGATCCCCCGAAAGTCTTTGTATTCGTTTATTCAACCAAAAAGGGCAGTCTATAAAAATCACTTTATTTTATGTAGACATCAATACATTCTACATTTTCGTAAACTGGCCAATAGGTATTTATAATCCCTCTGAAATATAATTAAGCATTGAGAGCTGTATTACAGATCTCTAGATACAAGACTCTGCTGAGTATCTTCATTGTCACACCTCACGTTCAGCACGTCACCCCACGTGTCAGTGACATGAATTGGGCCAGGACTTGGCTTTCTTGGAAGGGGGTTGCTCATAGTAGTGGCTACTTTTCCTCTGTGGTTTCAACCTAAAAGCAATGATTTAGGATGTCTGAGAAATCAAGAAATTCAGCAGAGGAAGAAGAAAGTGTATTAATATTAGCCTTCCAGAAGTAATTTGACCGTTCTAAATGGCTTAAAACCTACGCTCTTGGCTTTGTGTGTATATTTTAGGCCTGGAATTTCTATTTTTTTTCTTTTCTCACTCTGCTCTGCTGGTGGCCTTTGAAAGTCCCAGGACTTAATGTTAATGATTGATTGCAAAAGCTAGGAGTGAACAGATGTGGATTTGATGGCAGTTTAATTTTTTAACCTTTAGAGAATTGTGGGACTATTTAACCACCCAATTACCCATATTGTCTGTTGAGGTAACAGTCCCTTCACAGTGCTGAAAGAGTTGAGTCTATAAAAGAGAGCTTTGAAATTCCCCCTTGATGGTTCCTATATTTATTTAAAGTGATAAGATGATGGACCAAATGCAGTCTGAGCATGTGAGGAAAGAATTAGTTTCTCTGGTTGGTGAGCAATCATAGGTATATGCAGTGTATTATTAGAGTAATTGAACTATGTTTCCATTAAGAGGATAGTTTCATTATCAAATTCTTGTTTTAATACTGTCATCAGAGCAGCTGTAGCACATATGAGCTAATTTGCATGCAGATAAGGACTTCTGGACAGCCTGGTAGCATAATTACTGCATAACATACATTGGTCGTAAGAGCTGGAGCTTTTACTAGAGGTATGCTCCTGGGACCCATCTCCATGACTCTGTTAAGTCTCAAATGATATACAGGCAAGAAGTAGCCATCGCAGTGACGCCCCATTTGTTTTACAGGCAATAACTTCCCAAGTTACCTTAATTTGAGCAGCTATTTTGGCAAAACATGGCAGTGATGTCAACCACACCTTCACGGTGAAGTGGGCATCAAGAAGGGCAGAACAACAAGGAAAAGAAAAATGAATCAGTCAGCTATCCCATCCAGCAGTTGAAGTGGAAAAGCATAATGGATATCATTAATGCGCCGGTCTAATGAATTAGGATAGCATACATTAGTTAATGATAATGAAGGTGGGGAATGTGAAGATTAGTTCTTTTTAAAAATTAATATTATGTAACAAAAGATTCCTTGTTTCTTTTCCAAAAGGTAGGAATCCATTTCTCTATATTAATTTAAAAAAAAAAAAAAAAGTCATACGTCCACCCTGTGGCTGTGATTTAGTTCCCAGGAAAGTGGGTTTGGGGAGAACACAGACTGTAATTATAGCCTTTACAGTGAGCTTGGTGATTGAACATAGTAGCTGCTCTGTAAATGTCTGTACAATGAAGAATTGGATTGTCATTGAACCTGAGGATACTAAGAATTAGGCACATTCTACTATATTGGTGACAAAGTAATTATCTTATTCTCTTTTTGATTTTCATTATAGAAATTTGTATATGAATGATATAAATCTCCTGATATGAATCTCAAAAAAAAATATAATGTAGCGCACAGGTTTATTCCAGCCAGTAGTGCATGCTGTACATTAATATGTCACTTTCTTTTATCTTCCCAAAAGCTGCTAAGAGGATTTGCACACTCAATATTCTAAATTTAGGGTTTACATTTCTCAGATTACTGTTGATCCTTTAGTGAAAATGAAATATTTGGGTATTATGGGTCTGTCTTGGCTCTACAAATTTCAAGAGCATTCCAAAAGTTAGCCAATTACTTCTCTGCAGATCACCTCAGACAAGAGGGAAGAAAACCTACTAAGAGTTGATAATGAGACTTTCAGAGCTTCTGGTTTGAGGAAAATAATCTGTTTAGGATACCTTGGATCACTGTCCAGGAAAGTTATTCACAAATGGACAAACAAAAGGCATCAGCACAGTGTACAGGGTTTAATGGCAGCTACATTGCTTTGACAGAAATCAGTTCTGAGGAAACAGGAATTTTGTGCTCTTGGATGACTCTGGGGGCCGCTTTGACTTACAGGCAGAGGGATTGTCGCATCTGGGGAACTAGGCTGATTGATGTCCGTGTGCTGGAAAGGGACCATGAACTCTATCGGAAGATGACAGTGTTTAAATTTGAGTCTAGAGATAGAGCTCCAAGTAGGTGTTTTAAAGTCTGATGAGGAGAGAGGGCAAACTTTTCTAGCAAACAGCACACATGAACCTCTATTTTAAGGTAATTGTTTCTGGAAGACATATGTGAAACCACACCTCCAAGAACTGTGGTCTTGAGTGCTTGATCTGCAGGGCACAGCTTGCAGATTATTAATGGGCTGAGCTGGAAACTTTGCCAAATTTCCTATTAGAGTTTTCTGGATCATAGCCAAAGCCTCGTGGGTGAGCTCTGACCTCTGGAGAGAGCCCCATGGAACTGAGACTTAGAATGTGAGTGACTACAAGGAATTCTGTATGACCTGATTACCAAGTGTCTGCTTTTCTCAGTCTGTTGTTAATTCAACTTGTTTCTACAGTAAGGTCTCCACTTTTAATGTAACTCACTTGTTTTCACATTCATATTCAACCAGGCCAGTAGGTTGTGTTGATATTGGAGTGGACTGCATTTGCTCAGTTTTCCTGTGTCCCTGTTTTACCTGATCCTAGTCTATCATAGTAGGACCACATGTAGAACTCAGTGATGCTCTGAAACATGTTAGCACTGCCTTTGGAAATCTAACAAAAAAAAACACTTGCATATTGTTTTTCTATAAGCAAAAACAGAGTAATCAAACTTGAGACTTATGTTTAGCCCTGTGAAGTGCCAAGCCCTGTGCAAGACAAAATTTCTATTAAATATCTCTTAGAATTCTTCAAGCAATTGGATGAGCTGCTCACTAGAAATGAGAGATTCTTCCCTAGCCTTTGGCACTGTTTTTTTCTTATGGGATCTATATGAGATGCCATTGTTTCCAGATAGAACGCATCAAATACTTTCCATTGCACAGTAAATCTGTTTCCACTGTATAGCAAGCTTTGTGGTTTGAGAGTATGGATTGCAATTTTAGTTGTTAAAGGTTACTAGAAAATAACAAACTACTCCAAAGATCAAAACCAACTTTCTTCTTTTCCACCTCTTGTTTCTTTTCTTCCTTTCTTTTGCTCCTCCCTCCCTTCTTCTTTCCTTCTCTCCTTCTTGCCTTCCCTCCTTTTCTCATTTCCTTCCTTCCATTCTCAAACTTTCACTGAACATTTCCTTTGTGACAAATGCCATAGCAGCTTGAGGACTATATTTTATGCAGTAATTATATTTGAATCTCTGTCATTGTCAGTTGTAAGAGGATATATCATTGATTCGTTTGTGCTGACATGTCCCAGGACTTGCTTAAAGACGTACTTATGCCTGTAGTCTTGAATGACACAAAATTATAGGAGGGATATTTTCATCCCTGGGGCTAATTTATATTTGTATTTTAGTTCTCGCCTCTGTTTCCAGTTCTTACCAGCACAGAAAGAAGAATCCATTCTTAGAATACTTGCGCAGTTAAGACCTAGCTTACAAATGAGTCCATTTCGAGCACATATGGCAAACAGAATTGCTTACGGTTAAGGTTACCCTTGAAATTCTCTTAATTTGTGCAGTGTCTAACCTCCCATGGAGTAAGATCCTCACTTTGAATTGCACAAGTAGCAGAGACCAGTTGGGAGGCAGCCTCTCATCTCCTGCTCATATCAGGAGAGAAGTTCTTTTACATGGAGAGGCAATAGCATTCTGGACCTTACCTTCATCTTTCTTGTTCTTTTCTGTTCCCTCCCTCCTTTGTTTTCTGACTTCTCTCACTAAGTTTGCCTGCATGAAGCGTCATTTATGGTGATTGTACTCTAACCCTCTCTTGCACACTCACAGTGGTGTAGACTAGAGCCTTGTCTTATTAAACATCCCTAGCAGCTGAAGTAGAATTTTCTGCTCTTGAGAGAAAATGTTGGTGTTGCATTGGTTCAACAGCAGCCTGTTTAATCATGATTATGGACTATCATATATTTGAATGACTACATATATTTAGTGATTGACTGTGGTGTAAAAGACTCTTTAGAATGCTGTGTGTGCCCAGACCCATAGTCAGCCCACAGAGAATAGACTGGATGGTTGAGGAACAGGTAACTTGGCCATTCCAATGGAGAGTGGGGTGTGGGGCAGGAGTGGACACTGCGAGAACCCAAGTAATAATGCCCAGCTGAGCCTTTGTGTGTCAGGCATGGTTTCTGGGAGAAACAATATCTAAGATGAGTCTAAAACTAAAAGAACCTATGGGAGTCAGCAGGAGTTGGTGGCATAGGTGTTTTCTGATAGAGAAATATCAGTGTAGGCAGCCATGGTATGTGCCATACTCAGCTAAATTAGCCAGGACTTCTCTGCCTTTGGAACAGTTACTTGGGAGAGATTGTGGGGAGCCATGGAGTGCCAGAACTGGGGTGCTCGGTGCTGACAGATATGATCAGGGAAGAAAGTAGGAGCAATAGAAAGTGGAAAAGCTTTTATAAACTCTACATAACTGGGGGTTTATCTTGTAGAATGTGAAAGTCACAAGCAGGTGCGTGGTGTAATTAAATTTGTATTTGCTGTTGTCTTCTGAGTTTAGAAAATATGTCTCATCTATTAACTCGTCGTAAGATTTCATCCCAGCCTTCACCTTAGGGGAGTTGGGGGCCGGATGGGGATAAGGACAGGACTTTCTTGATATTGAGTCCCTCTGACATTAAGAAGCAGCCTATGAGATTAGGGAAAGTAATACAAAATCTTCCCCGGCCTGTGTTGGTGTTTTCCTGTGTGTGCGCCTAGGAACCTAGCCTCTGAAGTACTCAGTGAAGGAAGACTTGAGTAAACACAGCATAGTTTATCCTTACTTGAAGAAATCTTTCAGTAAGGAATTATTTACTTTGATTACACCTAGTGTTTTCCAAAATTATTTTACTCAGATCTCATTATTGTCTAGACTGTGTTAACACTGCAGGCCATTCTATGAGAGAAAACATTTCTTTGGGTGAAGGCCATTGTGAGCATTCTTCATGCTAATAGATAAAATTCTATTTGGGTCTTTTTCTTCCTCTGTGATAGTACATTTTCTTTTGCTTCCTTTCTGTTATGGTAAAGAGGGCTTTGGAAAACCCTTTGATACCTTAAGCTAATGTAGCTGTAAAGAAGAATAATGGAAATGATAGAGGAACACATCCTAGATACATTCAATTCTATTGAAGCACTAAGATTTATAGTCATTACAAGTTTTTTTTTTTTTTAATAGCAAAACTTAGGTTTATGCTTCAGCAGATAAATGGTGGTTTCTTGTAAAAATGAGTGTTGTTTTTTGTTTTTCTTTAAAGGAAAGGTTCAGGCAAGAAGAGAGAGGAGAAAGATGATTCTTTATTTTAATTGTACATCTTGGTTTCCCCCACCCTCCCATGAACTGGGTCCTTGGAATATATATAGATTGTGCTCAACCAGAGGTGGTGAACCTAACCACTGCTCCACCAGGAATGCCCCCAAAATGAGATGTTTTATGACTTAGTCTGTAAAGATTTCTTAGTGGGTTTCAATATTTTTGTAGCTTTAAATGAGAACCCAACTTCATAAACCTTGTATACCTAAAATTACTCATTAACTTATGGTAAGGAGTGCAATATTTATCATATCTAACAGCCAACAAATAGCAAGCTAAATCACTCAAGAACTCAGGTATGCATATTTACATTAAAATAGTGAATTTTCATTATTCATGAATATTCATTGTACTTTGTATTTACTCAGTAAGTAAATTACGAGTTTCAAGTCAATATTTCCTGAAATCGATATTTCACAAACTAATGGCATGTCGGCATATATATTTAAATATTTATTAAACCAATTCTAAACATCTGTTGTACTTGCTCCTAAATCGTGGGCTATTGATATTTTTAAGCAACATTCTTTTCCAACATCTTCCCAATGATGTGTCTTGAAAGCTGGTTGTTTAATATAGAGATATATGGCAGGAGGCTCTTCTGTTTTGCTATAGATCTTAGGTCAGAATTTTCTTGCTTCTGGATAAATGCCACAGACAGACTTCTACTGTTGTAACTGGCTTTCTAGTCAGTGTAATTTCTGCACTAGCATGGACATCCGATGTGAATATCTCAAACAGTGATGTGTTATCAAGTCCAGGTTAAAAGTGGTAAAGCGATCCTTCAGCCTGAAGACTCTTCCACGATGTAAATTGTTACAAACCATGTCTAGGACTTTATAATGATGTTTGCACTAATTATCAGCAGGAAAGATTTTGAATGGAATGGTAAAGGCATGCTCTTTCATGAATTGGTGTCATACTAGTTTCCTCTCTGCTGAGTTGGCTAAAATCTTTGCCAAAATAAATGTGATGGTGGTCTTAGCTTTTGGAAAAGGATATGCTGAGAGTTGGTCCTATTTAGTTAGTTTCATCCATTATCATCTTCACTTGTCACAAAAAGACTTCTGAAAGGCAGTGGATTATATGCCTTCTTAATAAACACTGTTGGAGTTTAGAAGACTCCAGCTGTGGTTTTTAATTCCCCTGGGACCAATTCTTTTTGTACCTGACTCTTAATGTAATGAAAACAGAGTCATGTCACAGAAGTTTTTATTTTGAAAATATTCACTGGTACATTGCCATTTACAAAAAAGTGAAGGATCACTACATGTCTGGCATTGGCACAATATTTATAAATATATCTTAGTATAAGCCTAACACTATCTCAAGGACATCTACCCTATAATTAATCTCATTTATAGATGAGGGAACTGAGGTTCAAAAACTCAGTTTGCCTAGGGTTACCTGTTAGGTATTGCTAGATTCAAACACAATCTGATTCCAAAGCTGGAGTTCTTAACTATATTAATATAATATCTCCAAAATGAGTACTTAGGAATTTACCTTTACCCTTATGAGTGGCTCAGGCCCCCAGGAATCTTGTCTTGGTTATGGATTGCTATGTCAGAAAGCATCCTAAAACTAAGCATTTATGTTTGCTCAGAAATCTGCACTTGGCTATGGCTCAGTGGATGGCTTATGCCTGCTCCTGGAGAATGGGCTGGGATGGTTCTGCTGGAGCTAGAGGTTTTACATCTAAGGCGACTGACTCTTGAGGCTGTGGACTTGTGCTGGCAGTTGGTGGGAGCTCGTCAGGAACTGTTGGGTCAGTTCCTCTCTACCTTGATCTCTCTGACTTCCTACTGGTGTGGCAGTTATGTTCTAAGAGACCAAATTGGAACCTGTAGGAATTTTTTTCAGCCGTGCCTTGGAAATAACACAACATCAGTAACTCCACATTCTCTTGGTCAAGTGAGTCACTAAGCGGATTCAGATTTAAGGGGAGGAGAACTGAACTCCATGTTTTAATGGGAGGGATCTGTGCCTCTTTTACCCTGTCACAATCTATTCAATTTCTGTATAGTGGAGCCCTGAACAACTTGGGACTTTGGGGCACAGACCCCCATGAAATCGAAAATCCTCCTAAAAGTTTTGACTCCCTTCAAAAAACTTAACTAATAATGACCTGTTTCTGACTAGATGCTATATAAATAACATAATCAATTAGCACGTATTTTGTATGTTACTTGTATCGTATGCTGTATTCTTAAAGTAAGCTAGAAAAGAAAATATTAAGAAACTCATAAGGGAGAGAATATATTTAAAATATTTTTGATATTCAGATCAAAGATCAACTATATATTTGTAAATTGTTATAAAACATTTCAATTTATGACTATAACTCAGTTTCCCAAATGCTGCGGGATTGATCTGGTTTAACAACAGCCATTGGTATTCCAAGTCACGTTGAGAAATTCCAGGGTGGAGGATCCCATTGAGATCATTCCTATTCCCAGTCCCCCCCACCCCGCCCCACCTTTTCTTTCTGGAAACATTCAAAGGACTTACCGTCTTATGAAGTCTTCTAAGCCACAGTGTACCCTTTTATCAACATACAGTTGTGCAACTTCTGCATGCTTACCCTGTGTTAAGTCACTGAGCATTTAATGGGGTAGCTATACCCCTAGTCCTCACTTATGGTGCTAATATGGTGAAAGAGAAAGAAGATGACAAGGAAGAAAACAAAAGAGACCAATGTGGATGACAAAGCATGAGAGTGGACTTAAAGCCATGTGCTATCGGATTTTAGAGTTTAGGCTCCAGAATCAGAATATCCAGGTTATTATCCCAGTTCAGTCTCTCTTTAACTGTAAACTGTGTGATAACCATAGACATATACATGTCCTTTCAAACTTTTCGTTTCTTCATTTGAGAAGTGAGTATATTGATACTAAACTCATAGTTATGATGAGGCTTCAGGGGGCAAAGATGGAAAGCACTTGCACAGTGCCTGATGTATGGTAGGTGCTTAATAAATATTTGATTGTGGTGCTTATAATGGTAGACCTCTATTATTAACTCAACATCGCTATTATTGTGCTGCTACTTCCTTTTTTTTTTTTTAAGGAAAAGTGTAGGTAGGAATGAAGGCAAGCAGAGATAGGCAGGAAGAAGAGAGAGGAGGAAGAAGCATTTGTTTTTATTTAGTTGTTCTTCTTGGTTGTTCCTTGGGATGTATCTGAGCTGCATCTGGCAAACTTAGCCATTAAGCCACCAGGACTCACCATTCCACTGCTTTTACAGCAACAACTTCTGTTATACTTATTTAATGATCCATGCCTTGAAACCCAGGATAATAAATTGCTTTCGATACATTTTGTAATTTCAGTCATGCTCATCCCCCTTAACTCCATGCAAAGATTTCTGAATGATGTATCAGTACTGCTTTCTCCAATAAACTTTGGGATGTGCCCTAGCATCTTCAGTATTCTGTAACTTAACCAACTTGTTATTGGCAAGTGTGCTGAAAAATGCTTTCTCCTTGTATTCTTGTTGACTGTTAATTGTAATGAAGCCTGCAGTGACTAGTGACAATTCTGATGACTGAGGATTGACCTGAAGATTCCAGGACTTCATCCCTGGGCCTGGAGTGCTGACAGCGGACTTTACATCTTTAACTATTGGCAGTGTCCATTTCTGGATGGAGCGATATTTAGCTTATTTGTGCTCTTTTGTGCATACTGCATATTCTACCACATACTCTTTTTTTCAGCTGAAAATAGAAATGAGACCAAAGTTATTCATTTTAAAGTCAGACATGTCTACCCAAAATTTGATTTGGCCCTGTTTTGTGAATTTTCCATTTTTCTTTTTCTTTTCGTTTCAGTATCGTTAATGGACATTAGTTGGTGTTGATTCAACTGTAAATTTGCTAAATTTTAAAAAGAATAAACTAATCTCTTAGTAATCTATACACATCTAGCATGCATTATTAAGAGTAGAAGCCACTTTATGACTTACCCAGCTGGCTCATTTAAATACCCTTCTCTTTCGTTGTTGTTGTTTTTGTTTGTTTATTTTTTGTAATCATCGCTCCTTTTGTTAGTGCTGTTTTGAGAAGCCAGATCCAGAAGACCATGACAGTAACTTCTGAATTTATTAAAGACTGACTCTTTAACAGTTCCGCTTAGGCCAGAATGTGGGTTTCTGGGAAAATGAGAATGTAACTGCTAGGTGCAAAGGTAAAGAGGCAGGTATCTGGTGAGAACCTCTTGTAACACCTCCAGGACCATCTATCACATCACCTGCTGCCAGGACACTAATGGCAGTGATACTCTGCTGCCACATCAAGGGAGTAAGATTGTCTCTACCTCCGCTTTGCCCTTGATCAGCGGGTGCTGTTGAAAAGGATAACGAATTTGATGAACCCCAGGTGTGAGAATCAATTAGCATTGTGGGTTATGACATTTTATTACCAGCTGTAAAACAAAAAAACAAATGAAACTGCTCACTTTTTTCTTTAAGAATGGATTGTTCATATGTCACTACTAAAATGTCATTACCTTTTAATGAATCAATTTAAAATTTTTCTGTCTCCAATAGAGTCATCGATTTGATCTTTGATTTGATTTTAGCTGGACTCACATTAGGTCCAATTTGTGTAGAATATAAGGGCACAGTTTGCATTCTTAGGTTAACGAGAATCCTGTACGTAGGAATGATGTGGTCATCTTAGAAGTCAACGTACCTATTTACTTAACATCTAACATAAAAGCTTGTTTAACGAGGGCCAATGAATATTAGAGGGTATAGGATTTTGTTTTTATATAATAGTGTAGCTTGTAAAGATTTCTACTTGATTTTGCTTTTTAAAAACAAAATAATTTTGCTTTGTAAACAGCAAAAAAATTTTTTTTCAAAATAGTGTCTTTGATACCGCATATAGTTTTCTAACGAAATAATTCCTTTAAAAGTCAGTATATGTGAAGACCACTCTGTGGGTTTCTCATATCAGCTCAGGCTGTCATCACTGTGTACATTTTCCAAGGAAATTCATCACTGTCTCCATTTTCCAAAGAAATGTTTAGAAACATTAGTTGTTTTAAAATTTCATCTCTAAAAGTTACATTTGTTCCTTAACAATCAGAGTGAAAAAGATTATAATCTTTATGACTCACCTATCTGGAAAGTGTATTATTTGACATAAATGAACCAGAGTGTGGCAAGAGAGGTACATAATGTGACTGTAATAGCTCATTGAGAAATGAACTAATCGAAATGAGGGCAATAACAGTTAATCAGCTGGGTTTATATTATTTTGCACTTGTGCCAAGTCTATATTTTTTGTATTATGACTTATAGTCACAGAGGTAATTGGCAAGCAGTAGATAAGGTACCGGATGGTTCCAGGGTGGTGGGAAGTCAAGGTGGTAATTCAGGTTTTTTTCAATCTGCTGATGTCTTTATTTGAGGTGGGGAGAGCCTAAGTGGTTTATGAACAATAGCAGAGTCTCTGGAGTGAGTTCAGTTGCCTGGGAATCCACTCCATGATGTTCAAATGCTCATGTTTCTCAGTCTCTGCTCATAAGACTTTTTGAATGTTCGAGTTTGAGTGCCATTAAAGCCTTTTCAGGGTGAATGCTGGTATTAAAAAAAAGAGGAAAAAAGCATGTTAAAAAATAGCGCTATCTAGTTTTTATGTTCTTTACATGATAACTTCAACACTGTACCTAATTATAATCCTGGAAGTATTACTGTCCCCATATGTTTTCTTTTATATTTTTATGAAACACACACTCTTGTGTGTTGTAGTAAGGAAACATTTGACTGGCGAAGTGGTATCTCTTTCTTGGTATAGACTTAATGCTGTACCAGTACCTCTTTATTATTTTAGGATTGCATTTTACACATTATCCAATATTCTCTTTATTTACTTTGATATAGCAATGTGTATACTCGATGAGAGCCTCCATAAAATTTATGTGGTGATGACTATTGGGGTGTACACTTGAGAAGTCTTCATGAGCTTCCATGTCTAGGTCAAGCAATGTATTTATTACATCAGCACATACTCCTATTTTGTTATATCCATCTTGAATGCTCATTTGTTCTTTCTTGGTACTGGACATAAATTAATTTCTTTTTATATTCAGTTACATAGCATTTGGTCAATAGTAGGTATCATATCTGTTCAATTAGAAGGATTTAATCTTATGAAGAATAATATAACACAGAATAAAGAGATGTGAGGTCCTCAGATTCAGACATTGTAATCTAATAAAAAGTTCTGCTTTTTTTTTTTTTTTTTTTCCTGTAGCTAGGTGTAGTACTTCATGACACATGATTAACTAAAATTATGGCATTTCTAGATGAGTTATGACTGGGAGTTATGTACATTTGTGAAAGGCTCTCCAAAATGGATAGAAAATTTTATAAAGGTAGGGAGAGAATTGAATTAGTCATTAACCCTTATTAGGTTTATAATAAACAATCACTAGCTAGGCTCTACCTTTTACAACCATTTGCATCTCCCCCTGCATTTTTTAAAAGCAAAGTAGGTAGTGATCATGATGATGAGGCCTTTGTGGTTATGGCCACTGTTTGTTAAATCATATTATGACTGGTGGAAGCATTTTTCATATGTTATCTTATATAATCTTTATACAGCCGTTTAAGGCAAGTAATATTTCCATTTCACAGAGGTAAAACCCAAGACTCAAAGTATTTAACCTGGCTATAGTTACAGTTTATATAAATATCAGAGCTGATATTTGAACTCATTAAGATGGTTTAACAATTCCATAATTCTTTCATTCTAGGAGAACTCCAGACCCCTGCAATTTTTAGGGAAATGACATAAGATGGTCAGTAATTTCTGATCTCATACTTTTTCTTGGTTCACATATTGGGAAGACTAATGAAAGTACCTATTGTTAAAGAATGAATTATTTTATTTACATATTCATGGGAATGTAACAAATGCTCCATTAAATTGTAATATCCTTAAGAACAGAAACTGCTTTCTATTTATCTCTTCATTTCTGCAGTAAAATATTATTGCTAGCAACTTTATTGATATACAATGCATAGGCCATAAAATTTACTCCTTTAAATTATACAGTTCAGCATTTTATTTTATTTCTGTGTAACCATGCAGCTTTCATTTTTAGAACATTCTTCTTATCCCCAAAAAAAGCCACGCACTCACTAGTAGCAGTCACTCTTGATATTTTTTTTTAACTAAAGAAAGATACTAAAATTATTCAACATTGGACTTGCAAAGTGACCTAATTTATAGAAACATTATATTCTTAATTAATTATAGCTTTTCACCAAAATAATAAATTTCTTCACATCCTTATAAAATTATCTGGTTCAAATCTTTGGAATTATTTCATTCCATTTTATACCAACAATTGCTGTAATGACTTTAAGGAAAGTGAAGGTATTACCTGTCATAATGAAGAAAATCTAACTAATCTAATCCCCTTTTATCTTAGGCAACCTGTAGATGCAGCATGACTGGTTTCCTTTCTAAAAATAATTGCCTGAAAGATAATCCTTGAAAGTTGATTTTTGATAAATGTGTGCCCTAACACTGGAGATTCTTATCCTTTATTTCCTGAACGTTGAATGTTTGAAATGAATCCATGACAGTTTGAGGATTTTCACATTCCTGTTTTTGATGAGTGCAGTGTTTCTATGTGTTACTTTATACCAAAGTTTCCTCCCACCCGTAAACGAGGAAGAGTGCTTCATATTCTGGTTTAAGTTATTAGTGGACTTTCCTATTCAGTGAATTCTGGCCCATCTCTCATTATTCATGTTAACAGGTAGTAAGACATAGTTCCTGAGAGCTTGGGTTTGGGATCCTGGAAATGGTAAAGAAAGGGCATTTACCCTTCAAGTTCTGCTCCATCAGCCCCTTATGTTTCTTTGGTGAGGACAACTGATGATTTATTCAACCTTAGGTAAAAAAACTAGAAACTTAACTGTTTTTCTCCCTTCAGCAGGTTCTCCCTGCAGCCTATCACAAAGTCTTCTTTGTGTACAGGAACTTTCATTGCTCCGTGGCTGCTAAAACCTGGGTTCAAATTCTGCCTCTGCCATTTAGTTGTGTTATTTTTTTAGCAAGTCATATAATCTCTCTGTGCATCTTACTTTGTGAAGAGGGCCAATGATAGCATCTGCTTTACAGGATTGTTATAACAATTAAAATAAAATAAAGCATGTAAAGTATCAATATTGGCCTAAATACAGATTTTTATTATGCACAAGCGTTTTAAATGCCTTACATTTGCCAAGTATTTTGTATTCTAGCATAGAGACTGATTTTTATTTTAGAATCATTCTGGGAGATAGGGCAATGGTTACCTTTGTTTTATAGATAGGGACTTTGAGTGCATAAAACAGTTGTCCACAGTCAATAGCACAATTGATTGAGTGGCCAAGCTAGAACTAGAATCTGATTATCATGCTGGCTACTTCATTTTGAGTGGCTGCATTTGTTTATTATTGGGTGTCATTGCTAAAGACCACTATAGATACATATACATCCACTGTTGAGCAGTTTGGTGATAGTCCATTCAAGACGTAATTACTGAGTCTTCTGTGTTACAGCGCAGGACAGAGAGAGGATGGTACTGCATCTAACCTTTGTTATTATGGTTAGGAGTCTAGAGAGAAGGGAATGCCCATTGAGTCAAAATCGTGCTTCTCAAAAGGATCAGTTTGCATTGCCCTGGGTATTAGGGTTCTCCAAAGAAACAGAACCAATAACTTATAGGGCATATTGGTTGTATGTGTGTTGATGTGCATGTGTATGTGGACACAGAGAGGGAGGCGGGGGAGAGAGACAGGGGGAGGGAGAGGGGGAGGGAGATTTACTATAAGTCTTGGCTCACGTAATTTTGGCAACTGAGTAGTTCCACCTCTATTGTCTGTAAGGTGGAGACATAGGAAATCTGATGTGTCATTCAGTCTGAATTCAAAGATCTAAGAACTATGGAAGCTAATGGTGTATAGCCCAGTATGAGTTCAACAATCTAAGAATCAGTAGCCCCAGAGTTTGAGAACAGAAGATGGTTAGCTCTTCTCAAGCAGAGAGCACATTTGCCCTTATTCCACCATAGTGTTCTCTTTAGCTCCCCAGAAGTTTGGATGATGCCTACCCATATTGGTGTCTTCTTTATTCTTTCTACTCCATGCTAATCTCTTCTGCAAACACTCTCTCAAAAAGACTCTGAAATAATGTTTTTCCAGCTCTCTGTGCAACTTTTAACCCATCAAGTTGGCACTTATCCTTAGCTTTAAAACTTGAGTTCTAGGTATGCCCTGGTGATCTAGCAGCTTAATTCAGGTACAGTCCATATTCTTCCCAAGATCCCCAGTTCAAGACCCAGAGCTAGGGGAAACAACCAGTGATGAACAATGGAATAAAATGTGTTCTGCCTCCTCTCTCTTCCTGCCTGCCTATGTGCCTTCATTCCTGACTGCACTAGTCCTTTAAAACAAAACAAAACAAAACAAAACAAAACAAGAAAACATGAGTTCTAGGCCTCTAGGATTAGGTTGCCCTTTATTTCTTCTTATTTTATAGTCTTCTTTAGGCTTGATGTCACTCAAGTCCTTTTTAACTCCTTCCTGTCTTCCTGCTTTCCTTCTGGGAGGCAGGGTTGAAGAACCATTTTAAGGAAAGAAGAAGTATCTTTATTTACTTATTTATTTTGTTTATTTACCCTTGTCCTGGGGCTTGGACCTGGGTTGTTGGGCTTTTCATGGTCTGCATGCCAGTGTCTCAGCTGCCTAAGTGACAAGGGCAGGCCCTAGTTGCTTTCTTACTTATAATGAGAAATCTACTTTCATCGCAGGCTCAATCAGATCTGGAGCTATGTGAAGAGAAAGACCTTAACTTCTTAGTTTTGTCCTGCTGCAGTGTGTGTGTGTGTGTGTGTGTGTGTGTGTGAGAGAGAGAGAGAGAGAGAGAGAGAGAGAGAGAGAGAGAGAGAGAGAGAGAGAGAGAGAGAGAGAGGTTGTGGATGCATGTATGTGTGTTGATACTTAGTGACATTGACTGTCTGAGGCATGCTCATTCCTGTGACTACTCAGAATACGCAGAGCTGTCACATCTGGAACCATCAGTATCATTGCGTTTTTATTCCCTCTTTCCACTGTTTCTTTTGTTAAATCACCCCAACCACCCACCCAAGTATGAATCAGATTCTTTCAGCTTGGCTCCCGGACCTCTGGATCCAGCTCTCTTCTTGTCACATTGGAATTTTTCCTGCTTCTTTAACACACTCTGGTCTCTCTTACCTCTAGACTTTTCACAGCTGGGTGTGTTTGATGTGAGCATCAAGAACTTTCTCTGATTTCCCTTCTTAATCACATTTTGTTCCTTACTGTGGTGACTTTCTTTATCTTTGCTAAACACTTCAAACTCTTTCAGGGTGCGGCTGCATCTGTCATTCCCACCACCCCACTTCACTTAGCAACTTGCAGGTGCATATTAGGCACTTTAGAAATCAAGTTGTAGAAGAAAAGAGTGAAGGAAGTAATTAGAATTTTTGGTGAAATTAGTGCAGTATTTGCAGATATTGACTTCCAGTGATACACACCTGAAACATAGAATATTATAAAGTAGTATTTACTTCAATAAAATTTTTTTCAAAGTGTTCACAAGGAGAGAATTCTAGAGACCTTCACTCTTGGTTAATCATCAGATATTGTCATCCGTAAAGTACTTGCCAATTCCCTGGCACATAGTAAGAGCTCAATAAACAGCTGTTAATATTATATATTGTTAATATTGTATATCGTAGGCATAGCCATGTTCTTCCTCTGTCTCTAACCTTACTTTTCCTTTAATGTCCCTGTTTATTTCTGGGATACCCCATGGTTATAGGGAGTCTGTTGAAACGCCTTCCCCAAGGAATGTAAAGTTGAAAGGATACAAGCAGGAAGCCGGATGAATTGTTTCATACGTCTCGCATAGGAGAAAAGATCTCCTGGTTTCCTGTCCTCAGTTCTCTGTGGACACCTGTTACCAAGCAGGCCTGGGACTGCAAAGTTTCACTAAGAGTGAGTGCTTGTGTTAAAAATCCAGGAAGATAAAAGGCCCTGGACATTCTAGGGCTCCACATTTGGGGACGGTGGGTAAAGCAGCACAGAACTGTTGCTGGTGTTGTGAGTCTATACATCACTTTAGGCTGTCATCAGTGTTCCTGGATATATTGTTTTCATATCTGTGTGTGGGAAGTCAGGGATTGGCATCCTTCTCTGTGGTTGCTCAGGTCCCCTAAGAAAAAGGCATAGAAAAAAATGTTTGGGTAACCCGTGCCAGGAGATATATATTTCTGGAATGCGTCAAGAGGACGTGATCATCCATGAAGCAGAGCCAAGGGATCAGGGTTTTCTCCTGAAGGGGAAAACAGACTGTTCATGTAGGACAAGTTGCCTACATGTTTCATGTCTGAAACAGAATTGACATAGTAAATTGGTAGGTAAACCCCTTACCCCAGAGTAAAGAAGGTTGCTTTAACGGAAGGCCAGAGTCCAGTGACTAAGCAGATGTGACTTTGATCTGAACACGGAGCAGTGTGTGCTTTATCTAAGTCACGCTGAGAGATGGTTCTGCAAGAGAGCTGTTGAAGTCCCTCTGCTAGTCTCCAGGATAGTCACATCAAAGCCAGCTGGCTCAACTGAGAATCAACTCCTTGTTTGCCTGATGCTTCCTGTGAGCTAGATGGTATCATATGATTTGCATAGGCCTTGTTTGGTGCTCATACAGGAACCTGAAGTGTAAATATTTTTATTATTTCAATTTAAAATTTGTGTTACCCAGAGATTCAGCAACCTAAATTCTTGAGGAGGGAAAAAGGTGGTGATGTTCTGACTCTTCCCCTCCATCCCCTAACCTCTGCTTTCCCAGGTTCTTAGATACCTAGTTGTTCTTGGAATGACTTCGGGATGATGTGAGGTGATTTTAGGCAGTGCTTTAGATGCTACTTGAATATTCTAATAGAGGGCAGTTGAATTTCTTCATAATGTTGTAAAGTCCATGTAATTGTGTTAAGGAGAAAGTCTCACTTGGGTGCTGATAGGTCCCCAGCACCAAGTTTGTTAATCTCCCTTTAATGAGAGAGCTCACTTCAGGCTCAGGGCCTTGGGCTCTAAATAAAATGAAATGGCTTTATTTAGATGTATTGCATTTGGTTTTAGTTACTATTTATGGCAGAGTGAAACTAATTCTTCATTTGAGGTAATGGTAAATATTTCCTTTACATTTTTTTTAAAGGTAAACAGTAAAATTCACCCATTATGGTAAATACTTCTATAAATTTTGAGAACTGCATGGTCCTTCAGCCACCACCATATTCAGGGTATAGAACAGTTCTTCCTCCTCCCCACTGTCCCGCTAATTCCCTTGCCCTGTCCATTGATAGGCAGCTCCCATCTTCCTCCTGGCAATTGTAGTTTTACCTTTTATACAATATGGTATAAATGGAGTCAGAGACTGTAGTATTCAGAGCCTGGCTTCCTTTCCTCTTCGCTCAGCATCTTGGCGATTCCTCCCTGTAATATGTACACATCTAGTTCACAGAATGGTATTTCACTGCACGGGTGCCACACTCACCAGTTGAAGTATATTTGAGTTGTTTTCCAGTTTGGGGTGACTATGCATATATAAAATTGATACATGTTTTTGTGAACATATTTTTTTCATTTCTCTAGGATTAATATCTAGAGGTATTGTTGTTGGGTCATTTGGTAAACTTATATATATTTTTTCATTTAGCACTTTATTTTATTCCTTTGTTCATCATTGGTTGTTTACCCAGCCCTAGGTCTTGAACCTGGGACCTTGGGATGTATGTGGATTATGCCCAGTTTAATCCACTAGGCTACCAGGGCATTCGGATATATTTATCTTTTTTAAAAATTGCCCAGCTCTTTTCCCAGTAACTGTGCAGGTTTATGTCCTTACCAACAATGTATGAGAGTTCCAGTTGCTTCCTATTTCTGCCATCCTTTGGAATTGCTACAAGTTTAAAAAAAAAAAAAAACAAAAAAACGGTATAGTGGTAAAGCACTTCCTTCTTGCATGAATATATTTAATTTAAAAATAACAATTTCATTTGAAGAAAAACTGTCAATAGTACTGCTGGTCCTAAGAGAGAGCAAAAATTATATGAGTGGTACGTCCAAATCAACTAAATGAACAAGATGAGATTTTCAAGTTTTCTTTTAACAGGGAGGCAGTTGAGGTGAGTATAAATTTTGAAGTCTTGTGTTAGATTTTGATAAGCAGGGCCCAGGTTAAAATTAACCACAGGTGATTCCATGAAGTCTTAACAGTGTGTCCTTAGTAGGGTAATAATTTCTCTATTAACAATCTAACCTTGAGACCCTTTGAGCTAGTGCTTAGTGACAACTTGAAACCTAATGATGTTAGGAACCTGTAGCAGTAAGAAATGTTTTTTTCAGTCTTATCACTAACAGTTTTTGGCTGCTTCAATTAGTTATTTCAAGGGAATTGCTAGGCTCTGAAGAGAGCAAATGAGCTCTAAATCCCATTTCCTTTCTGTAGCCATGGTTTGTGGGGTTTGACAAGGAAGGTCACTTTCGGATTTCCGCAGCCAGGGTCACTCAAGCCAGGTATACTAAACGTTTATGAGCCGTAAAATGTGCATAAGAAGCAAGCAACCACTCAAGCTTTAAGGTGCAAACTTTTGGGAGCACCGTTAATGCCTGCTGAGACATTTAGTAGGGCATAGCTCAAATTAATGTGTTAAGTTATGATCTGGTGTTAGAAAGGACTGATGGTGATAACTACTCTGGTACAAATCTTGCAGGTATTTTAACTACTGCATTCATATCACAGCTCTGCCCAGCTCATTATGTGACTTTGGGAAGGTTACTTAATTTCTCGGAGTATCAGTTTCCTTATCAATAAAATGAAAATTTTTATTTCTACATTTCTGGCGAAAGTTCCACATTCTAGTGTTAAGTGTTTAATACCTTGCCGGAGACATAATGTATTTTCAATAAATGGAAACTTATTTTCCCCTGGTTTTGGTAATATCTTTTTTTCAGAGGTGGGCACTGTGTTTGTTTAAAGCTAATAACTGCACACTGCTTGGCCCAATTTCCAGCTAAACAAGCAGAAGGCAGTGTTGTAGGCTATAAAAATAACCCCTCCAGTTTGTCAGCCTGTTAATTTTTTTAATATGCTGTCCCTGAGAAACATGGTAGAATTTGTTTTACTTCTCTTCTGCCAGGAAGTAACCCTTCTGGCTTTGTTAGAAGCGTGGTTTGTAATAATTGTACCCACCCCAGATGGCTCCTGAAAACCCTTTGAAATGCCATCTGCCAGGCGTGTGTCCAGCCGGCAGCCTGTCATTCTGCTAAAAGAAAAGAGGAGGCGGGTCCCCTCCCTGGCCCTTTTCTTCCTTGCGTCACTGAATGGGGCCTGGTCACGTTGGCTCAGACCCAGGGTGGGTTGGTCCGAGAATAACTGGGAGTAAACCTCCTGTTAGCCTGCAGAGTGGAAAGGTTTTGTCTGGGTAATAAACCCTGAAAGTATTATGGGTGGAGACTTGCTCCCTCCCCACCTCCTTTCCCTGCAGCTCAAAGGCCATTATAAGCATATTTATTTACATGGACAAATCTTATCTGCTTGCTTCATTTTTCCTCTAAAGTTTAGCATTTTTGAAGTTCTTGATTATTTTGAATCCTCAGGAAATTAAAGTCTTTAAAGTCAACCTGACCTTTTTCCTTTTCTTTTCTTTTTTTTTTTTTCCCTGAAAACATTGCTGAAAGCAATGATAAAGAAAAGATGATTACAGAAGGAGAAGATAAAACATTGTTTGCTTAGGGAAAACTTAAAACCTAACACATCCGCTGTTGGGTTTTGTTTATCTTCCTTCTGAGAGGTGGAGTCAGAGAACAGATTAAGCTAATGGAATTTTGTCATGGAGGCTGAGTCTGAGACTTGTCACATAGGACATATTTAGGACAGATCCTTTCACAGCTAGTTTCAAAGAGATTCTGTTCTTGCACGACATTGGAATTTCCCAATATGATGTTGCCTGTTTGTGTTTTCCAAGTAGCTGGCTGAACAGCTTTTTCAGTTGGCTCCAAAACACTACACCCTCCTCCTTTGTTGAATGCTGCCTCGAAGAACCTCTGCAGATCTTCCTCCTTCTCTCAGTTCCTAAGAGTTCTGAGGTCTTATGCAACTCCAACAACCTGGCTTCTGTTTCTGTTCTCCTCCTCCCTCAATTATCACTTTTCATCTCCTGCCTTCAAAGATCTGTGATTTATTCTTGTGTTTCTTATACACTACATCCATTCCAATAGCAAGTTCTGTCTTCAAAATATAGGCCTGGTGTGGCGTGGTAAGTTGATGTTCTTTTGATGTCAATTCTACGGACTCAGTCACAGCGATTAAAAATACTCTAATTTTATAATAGAAATCAAACTGTTTCTTACTACCTCTGTCCTACTGTTGGTTTCCATGCCCTGATTTTCTCTCTTGTGGGTCTGGTACAAGCCCTCTACCTGAATGCCTTGCTTTTATTGCTCTCCTCCCTACTCTTTGCCCATTGCCTGGTCTCTGTAAAGCTTGATGATCTTTTAAAATGAATCATGACAGTACCTGGCTTAAACAAGCCCTCTGAGTGGCTTAGAATAAAATGTAGGTGTTGTCTGTAGCCCATATAACCTGGCACTTGCTTTCATTTTCAGCCTTTTCTCCATTGCTCTTCTTCAATTACAATCCCTCTACTCTTCCCCCAACCTCCCGAGCCTAGTCCCACATCAGTGCCCAAGCCCTTCCCCTCTCAGGAGCATCCCATCACCTTTGTAGGACTCTCAATTTAGATGACGCTTCCTTTGTCCCACTTTTCCTGGTCACCTATCTAAAACAGCTTCCCTAGTGGTCATCTCACATCCTTCCTCCAGGACACTTTCTGACACATTGTTCCAAGACACCTTCTAACCCTTTAACCTATGTTCCCTACACAGTTGTTTCTGACATTATATGTGTATCTATTCGCTTACATATTTATTTTCTCTCATAGTAAAATATGTTATTAGGGTAAGTGCTTTGTCTTGTTCCTCAGAGTCTAATTTAGTACCTGGTATGTATTGGGGCCTGTAAATATTTATTGAATAAAAGAAACATGAATTGCATGTAATTATATATATATCTATAGATACATATTTATAATTTGAACTTTGGCATAACAAACTTTAATATCTAACCATTATTGAACTAAGTCCTCTGAAAGGATAATCTCATTCACTGCAGAGAGCAAACCTACTGAGCAGGTAGCATTTTGTCCCTATTTTACTGAAGAGGAAGTTGAAGTAATAGAAGCGAAGTAACTTGCCCAAGACCACTACTGAGGAGCGAGTCCGTGAGCTCATCATTCCCCTAACAGACCCCACTCATTAACAGTGTGAGTCACTATTATCTCTGGAATACCTAGTGTGTGTCTGACATTAGACGTAGACTGTTTTTTTAAAGGAAAGATGCAGGCAGGAATGAAGATGAGTGGGCAGGCGGAAGAGAGAGGAGAAAGAAGCATTTTACTTATTTTATTCATCTTGGTTGTTCCTCCCGGCCTCAGCATACGCAGCGGGAGACCTTGGGATGTATGTGGACTGCACCTATTCCACCAGAGTAGGAGACAGAAATGTTAAAAAAAGTGAGGGCCTTATCAACATCTGCCAGGAGAGCAAAAATGGCAATGCATTAGGAAACTTAGAGCCTTTGCATGCCCTGGTGGCCACAACAGCGCAGTCCACATA
The DNA here is from genome assembly GCA_004363575.1 of Solenodon paradoxus. Lineage (NCBI taxonomy): Eukaryota > Metazoa > Chordata > Mammalia > Eulipotyphla > Solenodontidae > Solenodon > Solenodon paradoxus. The sequence continues at coordinate 196,434 of RJWH01002862.1, forward strand.
CAGCCCAAGGACCCAGAGCTGCCACATGGGGTGGAAAGGGGATGGGAAGTGGGGGAAGGGG